>VONZ01001011.1:0-251415 GCA_012976165.1 Labeo catla | reverse complement strand
AAAACTTTCTCTAATATCCTGGTGAAGTTCCAGCAAATAGTTTAAGTCAAACAGCATTATCTTGATCTGTGAGCACTGGCTTGTGCATGTAGACTTTGATATGTATACAAATCATCTTCTCCTGAAGAATGTCCAAGTCCAGATGGTTAGTTTAAACCTTCAAATATTTGCGCTGTGTTATCGCTACATAGTTTTGATTCAACAGATACAATTTGGCTTTACAAATGGTGGATTTGCAATGTCACACAACTTCATTTGAATAAACCCGGAATTGTTTTCATCTGTCGTTCAGGTAATGTTTACAAGTTCCAGACCGGATCACGTTTCTCTGCGATTATCTGGCACAGACATTTAGCCGAGGCGTGCAGGAGTACAAGACCACAGGTAAGTGTATCCTGACACGAGAATTCTCAAATAAAATAAACGGGGGAGAATGGGGTGATTTGAGCCTGGGGGACGTTGTGCCACACCTTGTTTTTAGGCACCATTAAACAAAATTGGTGGTCTGACCACAAATATATGACGAGTTCTCCATTTTACTCACCCTGTGATGGAGAGAGGCCCATGGAATAAGTGGTAACTACATTTAAGTTAAAAAAAAAAATAGTTTTGCTGTTCCAAGTGATTCTTGTATAAGGACTCATGCTTCTTGTGTCTGAACAATAACAGACAAATCTGAAAAAATATCACGTTTGTGCAATTTGAGTAATAATTTGAGCCAAAGGTCCTGGGGTAAGTTAAGCCAGTGGCTTTACCCCTTCTTATAATTAGATTTGTACTGTAATTCTACATTATATGTCATTCATTTTAGACCACACATTTTAGATGTTGTTCTAAAAATTTTAATTGTTTATGAAAATTGGCCATGGAATTGTATTTCCCTGCAACATTTGTAAGTGGGATGTTGAGTACTATTAGCCCAGTTCTGTACGGTCAATTGCAGTTTGTTTGTTTAATTAATTCTTCAATTTGAACTATGTTATCTCCCTGGATGGATCACAAGGCTTACACATAGATCTTAAGAAGTCATTTATATTGAATTTCTCTTCTTTTGAGATAGCATGAGGTGAAAATGTTCAGTTTTACTTTTAGCGTAAATAGAGGAACAGTTTAATTTCATGTGGCTCAACTTACCCCTCACTGGGGGCAAGCTGAACCAAGAGACCATTTTTTTGGAAAGCCATATTTTTAAAAGCAGTTTAGTTTAGTTTATTTTAGAGCCAAAGGATGCATCACATCCAGAAATTTATGTACATAGTGAAGTTGGACCCATTCCTGCCATATGCTCACATTAAACAAACCATACTGTACATAAAAACTGGCTCAAATCACCCCGCTCCCCCACATGTGTGATTAACCAGTTATATGCAAGGATGTCACATTGTTTCCACAGATACCAGCAAACCTTATGTCTTTTGAATAGCTGCTTTTTGAGAAGCGGAATACAAATGAAGAGAATAAACCTAATGGAGAAAGACATTGCAGAAAAAGGGGATGGCATGTTGGACCTAACATAGTTGGAAATGTGGCAGCTGTATCTGTTGAAAAAGTCCAAAATTAATTCAGACATTGTAGACACAGCTATACTGAAATAGGATGGTCTAGTTTCTCGAGTTTAGTGGTAACACTTTACAATAAGGTTCAATTTGTTAACATGAGTTGAAGAAAAAGTTCACTCAGAAATGAAAATATAGCCACCCTCATGCCATCCAAAAAGTACAGAAGATGAGTTTGTTTCTTCACCTGAACAGATTTGAAGATTTACTTCTGGCCAAAATACCAGTCCATAATCCAAAAAAAACTTCTTTCAGTAAAAAAGTCCATGTTTTTGCTTGTAAACACAGCTTGATCTAAGCGTATTTCTCTTGAGAAAGCAATATAATAGATAGAGGACTTATATTTCCGTTGGAAGCAAGTTTGAAGTACAGCCTTTTTTATAGCACTTATTTATCTAAGTTAATGTTTGTTTATAAATATACTATTGTTAAACCTGTACTTGTTCATAATGTTACATTTTACAATGATTTATAACTGATGTTAACAAATTGAAACCTTATTGTTAGTTTTACCGGACTGTCATGTGAAATATGTTGTAAATTACATGTATAAAATAACATTGTCCAGTAGATGTCTTCATGTGATAAAGTGCCAAAATTACAAACTTTGTATTGTTAAATCTCCTAGAATTATGTTCAGTTCATGTTAGAAGTTAGAGAGCAAATGTGAAAGCATTATACCCTTGGACAACAAGTGTGGGAACATAACCGGTCTCCAGCATTCATAAATCAAGTTTTGACAGCACTTCATAAGAGGAGCCAAAAAAAGAAGGTGCGGTGTCACTCTAAAAAAATGCTGGGTTACAAACAACCATTTCTGTGTTATTTGGAAAACTGTTGAAAGGTTTTTCGTTTTAAATTACCCTTGTATTCATTTTTGAAATAGTTACATCAAAAAACAGCTTTACCTTATCTGTCAGACATTCAACGCGTCAAATACTTAGCGCGACCACACCTGCAACAATGACGCACAAGATCAATAGTGCACGGAGTCTTTGTTACATATAACAGCGAAGTCGCGTCGTGTTTCAGCCCTGGTCGCGCATTCGTTTGCCGGGAGGTGAAACTTCCATGGTGGTGCCGGCGCGTCGTTCGTTTGAGTGTAGATTTGTAGGTGGATGCTGCGTTTGTAGAAGGATGGCGTTCCAAGCAGACGTTAGCTGCGACGTACTTTTAAACAACGAAGAGAAAATGTGAGATTATAGACGTTTTCCTAGTTACACAGTAATAATTTCATCCAGGAAGTTTCCTGTCAGTCAGTTTTCTCTCAGGACAGAACACAGAATGACCGATTACAAATGTATCCAGTTTTAACTGGTTTGAATTACAGAAAAACTACCTGCACCTGGGTTAAAAAAAATACTACAAATAACCCAATAAAATGACCCAACAAGCTAAACCTAGCATTTGGGTTTGAAAAAATAATAATAATAATAACCCAGCATTTTTTAGAGTGTATGGATCTTGTAAAACAGTGAACAATGAATTTATGACATAAAAGCATATAAAGGGAAATTTGTTACATAAAGGGAATTTAAATGGCAAATGTGGATCATTAAATATGTAATGTCACACGGGTATCAGGAAATAAGTGCCAATATTAACGTGTAGTTCAGCTCAAACTTCTGTAGCGTATTTACTTATGGACAAAATATGAGTGATGTCTGATTGTTTGTCTTGACATCATAAGGTGGGCAGGACCCAAAAGATAAATAGTTATGAAGATAATGTTGTAAAATGTACATTTAAATGAAGTACCTTGAGAATGTGAAAGGAAGCTACCGTCTTCTAGTCATGTATTCTTTGGAGAAACAACATTTTAGTGGATGTTCAATATTCACATCTAATACTTCACTGTAGTGTTTTTTTTTTTTTTATTATTATTATTACTTCTTTATTTATTTAAATGGAATACGTCAAAAGGCCTGTATAAATTGTAAAGTACATTGCAAAGTCTAGTATTTTGCACAAAAATTCACAAATTTTTATAAGGTGCAGGAATGAGACTTATTCTTCCTCAAAGGTGATATTAAGGCATTAAATGTGAAGTGTAGAATGCTTTGTATATTGCAAATTGCAAATGGAGATTACACTTTGTTTGATATTCTGTAAGTTCTCTGGAACATGCATGGATGTTTTGGACTAACAGGTTTTTGTGTCACTTCAGTATCAGTATACACTATTGAGGCATGTCTCCAGGAGAAAGCTGTGAATCTGTTATCATTAAAAAGTTGGATCAGGCTTTAAATTTTTACACAACACCATTGGCTAACTGCAAGAACCACTTACAACAAGACTACAACGTGGTGAAGATGATAGATGGAATGCTGCTCAGATTTTGTTCGATTTTGCGTCACGTAAGCAACCATTTCTGCTGTTGTTAAATAGCACATCTGCACTGACGTTATCAGCAAGTATTACTAAGTGGTAGCTACCTCTTTTTTTTTCTTTTTTGAGTTTGTGGTTAGCATACCATCTGGAAGTTCACTGTATATTTCTGTCTTCTGCTAATGACTGAGTTTGGTTGTTCTGTTCGGTTCTCACGATGTGATGTCACTGAATCTTTATATGGTCTATAATGAGCCTAGACCTTTTACTAACTCAGTACTTTTGTGTTTGGTGTTTCGTCTTTATGAAAATATATGCCTAATGAAACAAATCGATATGGTTTGATTTATTTCACACTTACACATTACATGACCTGTAATATATAATATATTAATGATATATTGTTTGAGAATGCTTTTTTTTTTGTATTCTATCACTTGAATACGTTGAATGCGAGTGTTGCGTCATGTCAAAAGCAAGTAGAAATTACAATCACTGCCATTGTCTATCTTGTCTACACTGGGTACAGTGTTTGGTTTAAACAACTCTTTCGCATCTTCGTACAGATATCAGAAAGATCCTAGCGTAAGGAATAAGTGGATAGTTTATTTTTAAAGGCAACCCGGATTGTGTCAGAGGATTGTTCAGACTTTGTAGCATGTTGTTTTGTAATCAAGGCACATTGTCATGGAGAGTTCACAAAGAAACATTTGCTGAAAGATGAAGCGGTTCTAGATCTGATTGCAGCTGCATCACAAACTGTAAGTAAATCATTTAATGATGCTTTGTCTGGAAATGACATTTTATTTTGATTATGTTGTCAAAACACTCATGCAATGGCGAGGGGGTAGGGCATTGATACTGTTTGTTATCCCATGATGCCACAGAAGAGAAGTTGGAAAAGAAGAGATACGACTGACACTCTAGGTAACTTGATATATAATAGCAACATGGTGAATGTAGTATGTCTGGATCACATTCAAACCATCAAATGAGTGATTTATCCAAAAGAAGTCCCTACTCAGGGAGTACACAATTTCAGATGCAGCCTTTGTCTTACCAAGTGAATGTATTTTGTCTGTTTTAACTGTAAGAAACTTTTTCTTCCCCAGCAACTTCCACTGATGTTTTCATTACACAGTGTTCCAGAAAATGAGTTTGGGTGTAGAGTGTTTGCTACATTTACACCACAATCATGAGCATGCTGGGTTAAAAACAACCCAGCTTGGGTTATTTGGCAACCCAGCGATGGGTAAATACTGGACAGAACACATGCTGGGTTATTTTGACTCAGCTGGTTGGGTTAAATGTTTTAGCCAACATTTAACCCAACCAGAGTCGAAATAACCCAGCATGTGTTCTGGTTGTTTTATTCAGGTGAACTATTGTTAAAAAATTATTATATTGCTGACTTAAAATGGGCTAGAAATTAAAAATAACACAAATTATTGAGGCAACAGCAATAATCAAAAAATGAACATTGAGAACACCCATGGACAAAAATAAGGCAAATTTAATTTATTTGGGTGAATACAGCATAGTCTACAATATTACATGCATCTAAACTCATTTGATGAGCATTTTAGAAATAAAAATTGTAACATTTAAAAGTAGCATTTTAATTCAAGTGTTTTCGAATAGCGCTAATTCTCATGCCGGTGTGTCGGCAAAATCTGAGCCGGTATAACTTTCTTTTATAATAGGAGGAAAACGACTGGTGACCCTGAAGAGGCACATCCTCATTTAAGGTAACATATTTATGAAGTGTTTTTATTTCAAATAAGTTGCAGCGCAAAATTTTACTGATTTATGTCATTTTCTGTATTATTCTCTCCTTTAGAAAAGAACAGAAAAATGTCTGTGGAATACCTTGTCCTTTAAATAATGACTGTCTTTAGGGTGAAGCAAAAGTTCAGGCTCCAGTACAAAGATAAGGATACATGAATCTCATGTCAACCAGTCAAGCTGAGGACAGGGCTGAAAGTGATTTTTTTTTTAGCAACTAATGACTGTAACTATCCACCTTATTTTTCAATGCGGAAGTAAGCTGTTTTCTGGTGTTAATCCACCATAGGGAAATAACGAGAAGAAAATCTAAGTGCAGCAAACGGTAAAGCAGTTTGCACTACAAACCAGTGTGTTCATAATTAAGATAATACATTAAAATAATATGGTAAGACACCAGTTTGCAATATCAAGCAGCAAAACGAGCTTTTTGTGCAGCTAAAAATAGCTGGACACGGATGAGACCGGAAGCCAGACACTTGTAAAAATTTTTACAAATGGCTGCACCCACTCTTATGGAAAAAATAAGGTGGATACAACATGCCAGAGACCTGGCTCAGTCCAGGAAGTCAATTTATCTAAAAACTTGTTTTCAGCAGCACTGAGACAGTTGTAGTTACATCTCCCAACTCAAGAACCAGTTGTTTTTTGTTTTTTTTTCAGAGTTCAACAAACTTATAAGGCCAAATAAGCTTTCTGCTTTCTGCTTTTATCTCTTTGCTTCACTTCTGCTTTTTCTCTCAGCTCTCACACTCCTGCTCTCTTATTGCTCTCTTAATCTCTTATAATGTTTTTTTCTGGAATTAGTCTCCTCCAATTTGTAAGACTTGTTTGATACAGTCCATAGATTTCTTAGATTTATGCTGATTTAGTTTAATCTGGGCTGATTAAGAATGACTATTATTGAGTGTGTGTTATGCCATTTATTTGTGGAACGATTATATTGAATATTCTTATTGAAACTTATTTTTTCAGTTTCAAGTTATGATTATTTGTTACTCATTTGCATTTCTGAAACCTTCTCAATAAATTTGTAACTTCTGCAACCCACCCGTCTGACGTGGATTCGATTTTGCATCAAAGATCAAACACCCTTTACAAAAAAAGGTAAAACAGTGAGGTAGGACGATTTTGACATTGAAGAAGAAAACAAGACGGGAGTTTTTCGACATACCCTAACTGTATGGACCCAGATTACACAGATACGCATGCGCACCGCAGAGACGAGACAAGAGGAGCATTTGAGGTTAAAAAGTATAAATTGTTAATGTGTTTCGAAAATAACCGATCGTTTTGCTATAAGACCCTTCTTCCTCGGCTGGGATCGTTTAGAGACATTTGAAGCTGCATTTAAACTGCATTTTAGAAGTTGATCAAACTTTGGGGCACTATTGAAGTCCACTATATGGAGAACATTCCTGAAATGTTTTCCTCAAGAAACATAATTTCTTATTGACTGAAGAAAGAAAGACACGAACACCTTTGATGACAAGGGGGTGAGGAATTTATTTGTACATTTTTGTTCTGGAAGTGATTTTCTTCTTTAACCCGTTTGAGCAGTACGGTCCCACATACGGGATTAGTATTTCTGTGCGAATCCGCATAAGGGATTTAGAACGTTCGGTGACGTCACGCAACTGCCAAATTAAACTGCGTTTTCGCGCGTTGGCTGGCGCTGCCCTTGTCATATAATCACAGTTATGCAGTGTTTTCAACCACATAACGTTTATTTTAGGTTTCAAACATGTAAATACACATATGTAGTAAAACAATACATTTCAGGAGTTTACGCTTACATATAATTAGCCGGAGTATAGCATATTTGGCGTGCTGTCCGGGGAAGGGCTCCGAGCTCGGGAATGGCCCGAACCCAGCGAACCCCCCTAGGTGTAGTGAGAACTTGGAATGAGGAGATGGGGTGGTGGAGAGATGCTGATAAACCGTCAAATGGATAGAGGCAAGTCAGCTGTATTTAAATTTGTAGCGTTGATTAGCTTGATTGAGCTCCCCTTGTGATAATTAGGATAGGTATCTGACGCGCTCCTTTCGATGTTAATAAAACATCATTTAGAGTTTGTAAAATACATACGGATGTCTATGGAAGCAGCTATAACAATCCATTCAAGTATAATTTTCTGACGTGTTTTATTCAGATGAAGACATGGTGAGCAAGTGTGTGAATATTTCGAATAAAAAAAAGGAAAAACGAAATAAAATATAGGTCTGTCATACAGCGCTATACTGGCTGCGTTGTGTCACGTGACAATCATGACGCGTCGCATGGAAAAAAAGGGAACGTTCTAAAATAATTGTCGCCTAAGAAAAACTCACTCTGCGGTTCAGATAGAATATTTTAAACTCACCAGTGTAAGGGTGGTTGCATGGGAAGTATTGTAGGTGAATGTGTTAAGTGCAGATTAGAACAGGTGTGGAGTGTGAGACGGGATTTTTCAGACCGGTTATACAAGATTGCATCTCTAGGTCAGTAAGCATCCTCTTTGGTGTGAGGAAGCTGTCTGACTTTCTGTGCCGACCGTGATTTACACCGAATGATAGGAATGTCCTGGTGGGAGTGCATGTATCACACAGAAACGGACGTATGATGTTACAGTGTTGGGTTACTCCAATTTAACAGGGTGACGTTAACAGTGTTAGACAAGCATGAGCGGATAATATGTGATTATTTTTTAAATTTTATTTAACATCACAACTGACAACATACGGAATACTCAGATATGCCAATTTAGGCCTATGTTTTGACATAGGGACCTGATAGTTTCTGACATTCCTCACTTTGTTACAGTAATTAAAAAAAAAGGCATTCATCAAAAATGTGTTCAAGGTACTGTATACCTTGAAAAAGTTGTTACTAGTGTTTGGCAAATGCATGAATAGTAAAATTTTGAACAGATATGTTGTTTTAGATCATGATGAGAGAGTTCAGTTGGACAAGTCAAATGAGTCATAGAACTATTTTGCAAAGTATAACAAAAAATGTATTATGTCTCAGTGTATTTGTTTGTAAACTGGTGAGTGGTTTCACAGTTATGTGCAAAATACTGTCTATTATACTGTACAGATTTTGATTAAAACCAGATGTCTTAAACAGCTGTAACCTGCTGTGAACAAATACAAGTGAAACACTGGAGCAAAAGCAACAAGTCATGTTGTGCTATTTTGGCCAAAAAAATGGATCCTAAAATACTAATGTGTCCTGTTAATCAACATTGTCATTAAAGTAACACTAGAGGGATTGTACGTCAGACTGCCTGAGTCTCCATTACCAGCCAGCCCAATGATTTTCAGTGTCTCTTCCTGTAAAAAAAAAATAATAATAATAATAAAAAAAAAAATAAACAAACTCTGTTTTGCTGATTTAAAGGGATAGTTCACCAAAAATGCAAATTCTCTCACAGTTTACTCAACTTCATGTTGTTCTAAACCTGAGTGATTTATATCTTCTAAAGAACACAAGAGAAATGGTCAAACTACATTTTGACTCCAATGACTTTAATTGCAGTGACTCCTCTTCTGTTATCCTGTGCCAGACTGTACAGCCCAGGCCCTGGTACTAAACCACAAAGCACACTTTAAAAAACAAGAAGAGGAAAGCAATGCCACACAGAAAAATAACACAAACAATATTTAATATAAGATAATGAAATCAAATATCTAATAAAATAATATAACATACACAAAATAATAAATACACAAGAAACAGTATGTGGTCTGCCGTTTAGTGAAAGTACACTGCAGTAAAACAATTCTTGGCACTCAATTCCCAAACCAAACTCCATCTGAATACAGAGGGAATTTGGTTATTCAGTGCTCATACACAACTGTCAGCCCATAGGAGGTACCGCAACATATATATCTGCCCCACCTCCCCTACGTTAAATGGAAACACCATCAATAAATCACTGTCAAAAAGGCTGCACAATGAGCACAACTTAAGTAACAAACTAAACTCACCATATGTCACCGCAACCACTATTTATGCCTTCTTAGTCAAACAAACTCTGTCATACCCAGTTTTGCTGATCTAAAGGGATAGTTCACCCAAAAATGCAAATTCTGTCACAATTTAATCTAAAACTGAAACTAGCTAGCCTACTTACACTTGAAGCTCATTACAAGCTCCCACAATTATTTTCAAATATTATGGATGTTTGAGGTGATTATTAATGATTATTTCATAGGTATATTCTGTCTAACCTGTACAAAACTTGTCCTTTATAAAAAGATCAAAATATCTGATACTGTGAAGGACCCTTTAGATACTTGAAAACTTTCCATTCATCAAAAGTTATAGTGGAATGTTTATTGAATGTACTTTAGATAAAGTATAGCATATCAGTTAGACAAACCCCAGTATCCGTCAAAAGGGAACATAATGTCCTCAGGAATCAAACCTGAGAGCTAAGTTTGTATGTGTCTTTTTATATCTGCACTGTCGCCTCTGTAAATGCAAACTGGACAGATCTCATTCTGCACTGTCAGACGCTGCACTGACTCATTTACTAGAAGCTACACTTGGACTCCAGCCGATATGTAACGTATTAAATGTGACACGCTATTACAGGTATTGTTTGCAGATATTAACCATTTTAAACGAGGCATTCCATTGTATTGAGCGAATTTTGCCGAAATGCTTTAATGTGCATCGCGGATGGTATTTTTCTGTCAGTGAACTGAAGGGCTGATTCATCAAATGGTCGTGTCAGAGATTCCCGAAGATATAAATTCCAAACCACGACTTATGATTACTTGTGCTACAGGTGTTTAGTTGTGTGTGTATTTAACACAGAAACCAGTTTGTTGTTTGGCTGCGTGTGTATCTTTAACACAGAAACCGGTTTGTTTTTCTATGTTCTTGTTCTACCGAATTTTTGCGTGTTTGCGTTATATTTTGATCTCTGTACGGAATATATTTCATACATGACAACGTATCGATCGTGAGTAAAGGCGCTTACTAATTTATGTGTTTTTCTATTTATCCATGTCTATTTTAATCTAAGTTTTCATTTGGGAATATGATCAGCAACAGTGATGATTTAGAAAGTATTTTGTTGACGGCAAGCAAAATATATTAAGTATGTAACTAATGTTTAGCTTACAGCGTAATGAAATATGTTGAACACGATTATAAAAAAAATAGGCTTAGTGAGGTCTTTTAAAAGAGAAACATCTTTAAAATCTACTTTAAAATGTGCTGTTTGTATTCATGTTGGTTTCGTGCATTAAAAATAAATTAAAATAATATATATGAAAATTAATGACTGAAATGAGACAGCATCAACTAAAATGTACTTAAATACTTAATCGAAAAATGAGAATAAACAAGAATTCTTTACAAATATTTTACAAATATTTTACAAAGATTTTATTAAGTCTTTTCTATCTGACTTAAACAACACTTGCCTTTTTATAAAAAGATCAAAATATGTGATGTTGTGGTATTGAAATTATTTTGACAGTCATGAATAGAGGGGTCTTTTCTGCTTGATGTTTTTCTGGTTATATGACAACAGAAAAGCTTCCTGCTTCCTGGTGTCATCAGTAACTTGATTTGACTATTGACTATTTGACGGGGGTTTTTTTCTCAAGATATTAATTCTGTTAAACATAATTGCTTTACTGTTTGTTCAATTTTTTGGAACAAACGGTTTTTAACAAATAAACCTTGTAAATAAATCACCTAGTAGATCATGGAAGCATTGGGTGTAACATTAACTGGTCCTGCAAATAGCACAACAGTTACAAAAACCATAATGACAGAACGCAGTGTCTTCAGGAAGTGCAAGTAATTTATGATTAAACAAAAATCTGGTTTGCTGACCTATGAAAAAAGAAGTGAAATCCAAGATCCCAAAAAGATTTAAAAACAAAAACAAACAAACAAACAGAAATATCATTTAGCAAATACCATTGCTTATGATTTAAGTATTTTAGGTTGTTTTTGACATTTTTTGTTTTACTCCACAGGAACTAAAGGACAGATGGAAAAATGCAAATTTAAAGTGCTTTTTTCACTATTTATTATCAGTATAATTGGCATGCTAGTTTTTGTGCACATTAACAGTCCTACATATTACATTCAAGCTCCTCCAACAAAAAGAGCTCCTCCACCAATAAAAGCTCCTCCATTAGAAAATAAGTTAAAAATCCCAGAGGCTTCATATCCAATAACGCCCATCAGAGGCTCAAAGCATTTCATGGTGTCTGCGTTTATCGACCACAGACTGGACGGGGTCATTCGAGTCATCAGCATAATCAACAGAAGCAGTCTTCAGCCACTGTACTGTGTTTACTGCAGCGCCAAACAAGTCTGCAAAACTGTTCACACTGATGTGCAGATACACAGCGACCACTTTAGATTCCCATATGGTGCCTCAGATGTGATTTGTAAAGGTAAACACATGCAAAATGCAACTCATGTCCTCATAACAACTAATAAGAAAGGTTCAGCGGACCATAAAATGGAATATCTGCCAATAAAAAATAAGGTTGTGCAAGAGACTTTCAAGTTTAACTTCACCATTTGCATCTCTAACCTTTTTGGCGACTACAACAATGTACTGCAGTTTGCTCAAGCGATTGAGATGTACAAGCTTCTGGGTGTACAGCATGTGGTCGTCTATAAAACTAGCTGTGGACCGGACTTGGAAAAGCTCTTAAAACATTATGAAACAGAGGGGGTGCTGGAGATCGTTTCATGGCCTATCGACAAGTTTCTGAATCCGTCAAGAGGCTGGAACATCAAGCTGCACAAAGGAGACATTCAGTATTACGGTCAGTTAGTAACACTCAACGAGTGCATTTACAGGCACATGTACCAATCCAAGTACATTCTCCTGAATGACATTGATGAAATCATCATGCCTTACAAACACGCCAATTTACCACCTCTTATGGAGGACCTCCAGTCTGCTCATCCCAATATAGGGGTGTTCCTCATAGAGAACCACATATTCCCTAAAACACAGTTTGAGGAGAGTGGGAAGTTCAAACGTGCAGAATGGAAGAATATTCCCGGTGTCAATATCATGGAGCACATCTACCGAGAACCTCCTCAAAAGAACATTTACAATCCCACAAAGATGATTGTCAACCCAAGGAAGGTGCAGCAAACCTCAGTACATTCCACTTTGAAAGACTTTGGAGGCAGTTTCCATGTACCGTTTAATGTATGTAGGATTGTACATGTGAGAGTCCCACTGCAGGGGCGTCTTACCAAAGACCAACTATTTGTGGACAAAAGAATTTGGGACTTTGAGCAAGAACTGATACAGAACATTGACCAAACTTTAAAACTTTCTGGTTTCCTTTAGGTTTCCAGTTGACATGTTTGTATAGTATTAATGTAAATATGCAAATATAGCCAAAACGGTATAGCCAAAATCGTATTTTTGTAAAAACAGGATGTTCACATTATTAATAATAATAATAATAATAATAATACACTGGTAACTGAGATGTGAAAGCATGGGTATTTGTCAAATGATGTCAAGCAAATATTTTATGCAGAGATCACAGTATTTGGTAACAAATGGTAATACAATAATATGCATGGTTATAAATTGCAAAAATGCTTTTCTTATTTATATTTTGTCTTGTTTCCAGCCAAAATATCTAAAAATCCTTAAATCAAGAAGGATTTTCTAAACAAGTAAAAATTATTGTCTTGTTTTCAGAAAAACAAGTCAAAATTAAGTTTTTCTTTAGAACAAGGAAAATAATCTTATTTCAAACGGAAAACAATATTATTTTGCTTACCCCATTGGCAGATTATTTTGCTTTTTTCAAGCAAAAACTCACTTAACTATGACTTTTTTTCTGAAAACAAGACCATTTTAACTTGTCTAGAATATTCTGACTGGAAACAAGACAAAAATGTAAGTAAGAAAAGCATTTTTTGCAGTGTACTGTATGGATCTGATGAAGGAAAATATGTTAATATTCTTGAAACACTTTGTCAATGCCAGAATGTTTTGTCTTTCTGTGTGGTTTAAAGGGGTCATAAACTGAGAAATCAAAATTCCATTTATCTTTTGACAGTTGTACTAGGTCTTCAATCATTGTACTATAAAACATCCTGTAAGTTGTCTAAAAACAAAAACAAAAAGTTGAGGAAGTGCCACTATGACTTAAGAAGATCAACGCCTGCTTCTACATTACTGCCTGTTTAGCCCCGCCCACCAATTCACACTACATCACTGCCTATAGCACCGCCCACCCATTCATGCATACCTGTCAACCCTCCAATTTTTCCCAGGATTCTCCCGTATTTTTACCATTCTATCCCGCTATCATCCTGTTTAAATATTTTCCCGTATTTCTCCCATATCATTCTATAAAAAAAATTATTTTGGTAAAAACAGTAGGGGGCATTTTCCCCCACTCTACCCTAGCCTACACTAAGATATATTTATATGTTACTAAATGAATATAATTGTTTGATAATAATTGTTTAAATTAATATAATATAATATAATATATAATATAATAATATAATAATAATTGATATTTTTGAGTCCGCAACCACTTTTGACTCTGGATGGCTCCGAGGACGCTGTACAGTGCTGTGTCAGTAAGAAAATGCTGAAAATGGTCAATTATTGTCATGTTTTGGGTTTTACTAATCGGTCGGACTGGGAAAAAACATTTGGAGTATAGACTGCCAAAAGTTATAACAAATCAAGGAGAAGAATGTAAAAAAAACTGTCTGAGGATCAAAAGGTGTTTGTGGCCGGACAAACTAAAACCAGGATTTCCAGGGCAAGAATCTTGACAACATTCATGTTTGTTCTTATCATTTCCGGTCATGTAGGTGAAAAATTAGGCTAATATCTGAATTAATGTTGCTCAACGTCTCATATTACACTAAGAACTATGCCCACTGTAGGTAAATTTAATAGAGACAGAGCGACACGTGTCATAATCTGAAACCCATGAGGGGGACAAGCGTTTAAGAACACAAATAGTTGTGAATGTCAGGGTATTTCACATTCCACCATTCAGTTGGATAATTTCTCCAGCAAAAGGAAGGTAAGGAAAAGGAGCACTGACATAGACCAATGAAATTTAGTTTCTCAATATATCTCTTCCTCTCAGGTTTACATAGGATGGTGAAATAATCCTTTGAAATGGTTAAAAATAATGATTGTTCCCTTTCATAGGTAGAGCGTTAACCACCAGCGGTTCGTTCACGCTCGTATTCTTTACAGTGCCATCGTGAGGTCCAGCGGAGTGAGTCATCACCTATGGCCTATGGCACCCCCTCATAAGGATTGGGGTCCTAGGTCTCGCCCACCAGTTCACTCTCGCCAACACAAGCGGATAGATCTGAGCTCAACGGCCAAAGCCCCTCGTTCTCAGGCTCCTAGTAGTAGTTCCTGATTCCTTCGCCCGTCTTTGGAGGCCAGGCCCTGCTTTAGAGAGTTTGGACGAACCGCACAAGCATATTCGCCTCTCTCATTGTGGCCTCCCAGCTCAGATCTTAACTGTTCCACCGCACACTGCACCTCGGGCAGTTTAGGCCGAGCCTTCATGATGAGCACTTCCTCAGACACTCTGCGTGTCCCAGCCTTCAGAGCTCGAGAACAAGCCAGAGGGTCATGCAAGCATGGCCCGTTTATGACGGCCGTCGAAGCCCCCACTCTTGGTGTGGTGAGCCAGCCCGACAGAGCATTTGGATGTCTTCCTGCTATAGAGGCTTCCGCCACTCAGGTGCTTCGAGTCCCTATGCAGGAAAATCAGGTGAAAATTTCATCAAACGCAGTAGCTCCATATGTGTTACCTGTTCTCGCAGACACCAGTGGCTCTCTGCAATCAGAAGATGTCTCGACACCTGTAATTCCACTGTTGCCAAACGTGGAGCGACTAAAGCCCCTAGCAGACTATTAGGCCCACGTGGAGTTGCCTGCCCAATGTCTCGCAGTGGGTACTGCGCACTATCATACCTGAATCGTCAGAGAGGAGTATGTTCTTCTTGGGCTCAGACCAAAATCCTGTTGGTCAGAGCAGTACTGATCGCCTGAACTCAGGGGCGGACTTGCTCTCAAGTCCGGACTTGCATCATTTGACAAATACCCAGACTCTGGTCTGGAGGCCGGGAAGTGGAGACTGCACCCCCTGGTGGTGAATCTCATTTGGCAGAGGTTCGGCCAAGCGGAAGTGGATTCGTTTGTTTCGAGCATGACTACTGCCCGCTCTGGTTTTTCCTGTCTCCTCCGTCACCTCTAGGTCTGGATGCTCTGGCCCACGAATGGTCCAGGTCCAGTCTTTATGCTTTCCCCCGATCCGATTACTGCCAGTAGTTCTGTTCAGAGTACAGTTGGACAGGGTGGAGCGTTTGCTGTTGGTGGCCCCACGGTGGCCCATTCAGCCGTGGTTCTCGGACCTGCTCAGTCTGCTTGGCGGCCCTCCCTGGGAGGTTCCTCTTGGTGTAGACGACGCAATCTGGATCCAGTTTACTGCCCTATACATTCAGTATTGGAGTTCCTCCAGAGTCGTTTTTCTGAGGGAGTGACCCTGCCACTCTTAAGGTATATGTGGTATATCTGCAGAGCATGCACCCACGGAGGGTGTTTCAGTTGGTTGTCACCCCCTGGTTTCCCATTTCATGCGAGGGTCGCAACAGCTTAGGCCTTTCCACCCTGCACGAGTCCCTTCTTGCAACTTGTCTATTGCTCTGGAAGGCTTGGCAGGCCATCCATTTGAACCGTTGGAGTCCGTGTCAGAGAAGCTGTTGACCCTCAAAACGGTTCTTTTGGTGGCTTTATCCTCCCTGAAGAGAATAGGGGATCTGCAGGCATTTTCCATCAGCCCTTCATGTCTGGACTTTGCCCCGGGGCTAGTTAAAGTCTTCCTGCGACCTAGACCTGGTTAAGTTCCCAAGGTCACTTTGATCCTGTTTTATTTTCAGCAAGTGGTCTTGGAGGCTTTCTCCCCTGCTGATGCAGGACCAGATAGTTTGAGTCTCTGCCCGCTGAGGGCACTAAAGATCTATGTCGGCTGCATAGCCCAGTGGCGTGGATCTGACCAGTTGTTTGTGTGCTTTGGTGGTAAGAGCAGAGGGTCTGCAGTCACCAAGCAAAGAATGTTAAATTGGATAGTGGAGGCCATTTCTCTGGCCTAAGAGGCGCGTGGCTTGACTTCTAGGGGTCACCCCGAGAGGCATCTAGGGGTGCATGCTCATTCTACAAGAGCAGTACCTTCGTCTAAGGCCTTCTTTAAAGGGTCTTTGCTGGAAGATGTCTGTGCTGCAGCAGGATGGTCCTCCCCCTGCACTTTCATCAAATTCTACAGGCTGGATGTAAGGGCTTCAGACATTCATCATACCGGAGGTGTTCTCATAGCGATGGCGTCATCGCAGCATCTCGTTCCCTATTCAGGGAACCAGGGTTACATATGTAACCGAGACGTTTCATGTCGCGATTAGGTTTTCCTCCAGTGGGCGTAGCAGCGTAATATGACACGTTGATCTCTACTTTTGTCCTTAAACACTCGTTTTTTTGGGGTTGACAGCTTATAAAAAATGTAGTTCTGGGTTTTTTAGCTTGTTTACTGTACACCATGTCACATAGCAGCCTTTAGACATTCTGTTTTTTGTTATAAGTCAGAGATGACAAGGAGGCAGCTTCCCGCAATACAAAGTCAATGAAGAGCATTTGACTGTCCACCACAACACCACCCTCCATGTCCCCCCCAACCCCCCCCCCCGGCCCCCCGGTGGCCGTGGCTTTCAGATTATGTTGCTCTGTCTTATTAGGTTTACCTCCAGTGGGCATAGTTCTTAGTGTAATACGACACGTTGAGCTCTACTTTTGTGTCTTTAAACAATGGTTTTTTGGGTCGACAGCCTATAAACACGTAGCTCTGGGTTTTTCAGCTTGTTTACTGTACACCTTGTCACTTAGTAGCTTTTAGACACTGTTCTGTTTTTTTGTTCAGGGTTTCTACGGGTTTGAAGAATTGACATTTAAGACTTTTTTAAGACCTTTTCAATACCACCTTATATGAAATTTAAGACCTAAACCTGTAATGTAAATACACATTATACTACAAACATACACAGTATGTAATATTTAATGTGTTTAATGTAAAAAGAAAACTAAATTTCATTGCTGTCATATTTATTACTACGATATACAGTGAACTTTTCATATCAGGACACAATATTCCACACAAAATATCGTGACAAAAGATTTTTGGTAGTGTAAACAATTTATTCTGAACCAATATTTTCCTCAGTGTTCTATCAGGTTTTACATACTTAAATCTGCATATTTTTATTTAAAGTAGTTATTAAGGCATACTTTTAAACATACTAACGTACCAGTAGATGGTGGTAAGTCACATTAAGTCGTTCATACAACTGATTTCTTAAAAACCGCTGAATCATATGGTAACAAAACACTACAGAGTGTTATGTGGAGAATGTGCAATTCTTCTGCTGTGATCCTTGTTTGGCACATTTTTTGTTTGTGAAACATAAAAAAACAGTAAATATTGTGTCTAAAATGTAAGTAGCTTAATTACTTGACTACTTGTTCAATGAACTAAAATCAATGTAAAATTTGCAGTCATGAGAATAAGCAAAATAGCTCCCTTGGTATGTTACTAAACTATATCATGTTACAAATAAACTACATTTTGAACTTTTACCTCAGTGTGTTTCTTCAGAGTTTTTTATGCGTGCTGTCACACCCATTTATTTTGAAGTCTCTCACAAAGAGACAGGCAGTGTGATCTTGATACCAAACATACTATTCATTAGGAATTATTCTTGCGTTTCGATGCTTCGCTGGTTGTTTTTCTTTGTTTGTTTGTTTGTTTTTTGTCATTGTTTTCTGTCACAAGTTTTAATCAAGCTGTTTGTCTGGGCGGGCAAGTAAAAAAAAATAAAAATTTTTAACTAGCTCAAAGGCTAATGGTTAGCTGTAGCGTGACCTCTATTTATTAGGGGCCAAGCACCGATGCGATGGCACCTATTGTATCCGTTGCCGTTCTTATTAGGGGCCAAGCACCGGAGGTGCGGTGGCACCTATTGTATCCGTTGGCATTATTATTATTCTGCTTCTTCTTCTTCTTCTTCTTCTTCTTCTTCCTCTTCCGCCGCAAGTCTATGGCAGCCCATAGAACCGCTTGCGGGAAAGTTGTATAATTTTGCACACTGATAGAGGACAGTCCCAACATTAACCATAGCAAGTTTGGAGTCTCTAACTCAAACTCTCTAGCGCCACCACTTGTCCAAACTTTCAAAAGATTTATGCTAATAACGTTTGAACCGTAAGCCACACAACAAAAATTCTTTTTTCCTCTGATTCCTTGGCTTATGCCGAGATGAATGGACACCAAAATTCAAAAATCGTAAGGTTTAGTTTTTTCACTATTCTCAATTGTTCGTAAAACCTACTTTTTCGAACTCGTCCTAGGCCGTTGCACCGATTGTCATAAAAATTGATCCAGATCATCTTCAGACCACGCTGGCAAAAAGTTCTGGAATTCAAGTCGATTTGTCCAGCCGTTCACGAATAACACGCGAAAGAATTCTACGAAAAGCTAGCAAAAATCAATGTGAGGCTATATCTCCGTACTAGTTTGTCATATTGACACCAAACTTGGTGTGTGTTATAACAAGCATGACCTGAGACTACCTGCAGTGTTTCGGTGCAGTGCCCCCTAGTGGTCAGGAGATACGAAAAATGGCTATTTTTCTTTATAACGTCTGAATGATTTGTTCAAAAATCACAAAACTGGTCTCTTTAGATTCGATGTGTCATGCCGAGTCGAACCATATCCAATTTTCCCATGTCAGCCATTTTGGTTGTCAGCCATTTTGAATTTAGCTTTAAAATGCTGTATCTTGAGAACAGATTAGCGTATCGTTTCGACATTAATTACAAAAATGTTCGGCACCATGCCCTGAATGTACATAAAAATTTTGGGGCCAGCGCCACCTTGTGGTCAAAAGTTATAACGAAATTTCAAAAAATGCTAATAACTTTTGCGTACATTAGCCTATTGAAATGAAACTGATTTTGATAGATTCCTTCGGTCATGCTGAGAACACCGATACCAATTTTGCCAATTTTGGCTGAACTTCCTGTCCGCCATTTTGATTCATGTTGAAAACCTACTTTTTCGAACTCCTCCTAGACCGTTAGTCCAATTTTCACCAAATTTGACTCAGATCATCTTCAGACCATGCTGACAAAAAGTTATGGATTTTGTGTCGATACACGAAACTGTTTTTGTTTAGCGCATCAACGAATTTACTGGAAAGATGCCAAATTTCATCCGAGTCTGTATCTCTGCAAAGCTTTGACATATTGACACCAAATTTTATATGTGCTATTGTCACCACACCCTGACCACGCCACATCAATTTGGTAACAGTGCCACCTATGGGTCAGAAGTAATACGCCATTCACTAAACATTAATAATGAAATTTACAAAAATGCTAATAACTTCTGTTTACATTAGCCTATTGGAATGAAACTGATGCCAATAGATTCCTTGGGTCAAGTCGAGAACACTGATACCCATTATGCCGAAATTGGCCAAACTTCCTGTCCGCCATTTTGATTAATGTACAAAACCTACTTTTTCGAACTCCTCCCAGACTGTTAGTCCAATCTTCACCAAATTTGACTCAGATCATCTTCAGACTATGCTGGCAAAAAGTTATGAATTTCGTGTCGATATACGAAACCGTTTTCGTTTAGCGCATCAACAAATTTGCTGGAAAGATGCCAAACTACATCTGAGGCTGCATCTCTGCAAAGCTTTGACATAATGACGGCAAACTTTGTGTGTGTCATTGTCATTTCACACAGAACACGTCACATCAATTTGAAAACAGCACCACCTGTTGGTCAAAAGTGATAAGCCATTAAATTTTATTACGATTGGTTGTATTTATGATTTTCAGCCATTTCAACTGATATTATCCTAAAATGGCTTAAGTTACTCACTGTTGTAGTCGGTCTGCTGCTACTTGCCGTGCTTAACTCCTCATTCTGCCTCTTTTGTGCTTGGCCCCGCAATTGCTGCTTGCAGCTATATTTAGGGGCCAAGCACCGAAGGTGCGGTGGCACCTATTGTATCCGTTGGCGTTATTATTATTCTGCTTCTTCTTCTTCTTCCTCTTCCGCCGCAAGTCTATGGCAGCCCATAGAACCGCTTGCGGGAAAGTTGTATAATTTTGCACACTGATAGAGGACAGTCCCAACATTAGCCATAGCAAGTTTGGAGTCTCTAACTCAAACTCTTTAGCGCCACCACTTGTCCAAACTTTCAAAAGATTTATGCTAATAACGTTTGAACCGTAAGCCACACAACAAAAATTCTTTTTTCCTCTAATTCCTTGGCTTATGCCGAGTCGAATGGACACCAAAATTCAAAAATCGTAAGGTTTAGTTTTTTCGCTATTCTCAATTGTTCGTAAAACCTACTTTTTCGAACTCGTCCTAGGCCGTTGCACCGATTGTCACAAAAATTGATCCAGATCATCTTCAGACCACGCTGGCAAAAAGTTCTGGAATTCAAGTCGATTCGTCCAGCCGTTCACGAATAACACGCGAAAGAATTCTACGAAAAGCAATAAAAATCAATGTGAGGCTATATCTCTGTAACATTTTGGCATATTGACACCAAACTTGGTGTGTGTTATAACAAGCATGACCTGAGGCTACCTGCAGTGTTTCGGTGCAGTGCCCCCTAGTGGTCAGGAGATACGAAAAATGGCTATTTTTCTTTATAACGTCTGAATGATTTGTCCAAAAATCACAAAACTGGTCTCTTTAGATTCGGTGTGTCATACCGAGTCGAACCATATCCAATTTTCCCATGTCAGCCATTTTGGGTGTCGGCCATTTTGAATTTAGCTTTAAAATGCTGTATCTTGAGAACGGATTAGCGTATCGTTTCGACATTAATTACAAAAATGTTCGGCACCATGCCCTGAATGTACATAAAAATTTTGGGGCCAGCGCCACCTTGTGGTCAAAAGTTATAAGGAAATTTAGAAAAATGCTAATAACTTATGTGAAAAATGGTTAATTGTAATGAAAGTGATCTATAAATATTCCTTGGGTCAGGCCGAGAACATTGATACCAATTATGCCAAAATTGGCCTAACTTCCTGTTCGCCATTTTGATTAATGTAGAAAACCTACTTTTTCGAACTCCTCCTAGACCGTTAGTCGGATTTTCACCAAACTTGACTCGGATTGTCTTCAGACCATGCTGACAAAAAGTTATGGATTTCGTGTCGATATTTGAAACCGGAAAGATGCCAAAGCACACCTGAAGCTGTATCTCTGCAAAGCTTTGAGATATTTGCACCAAATTTTGTATGTGGCATTATCACCTCACAGTGATTACATCACATCAATTTGGTAACAGCGCCACCTATTGGTCAGGAGTAATAAACCATTCATTAACTATGAATTATAAAAAGGACAAAAATGCTAATAACTGTAGATAGCATTAGCCTATTGTAATGAGATTAGTCTCAAAATATTCCTTGGGTCATGCTGACAACATAGATACCAATTATGACACAGTTGGTCAATCTTCATGTCCGCCATTTTGGTTTATGTTGAAAACCTACTTTTTCGAACTAGTCCTAGACCGTTCGTCCGATTTTCACCAAAATCGAGTCAGATCATCTTCAGACTGTGCTGACAAAAAGTTATGGATTTCATGTTGATAGATGAAACCGTTTTCGTACAGCGCCTCTACAGATTTTAGGCTTGATGCCAAAATGACTCTGAGGTTTTATCTCTGCAAAGTTTTGACATAAAGACACCAAACTTTGTGTGTGCCTTTGTCACCTCACACTAAACACACCACATAGATTTGATAACAGCGCCACCTGTTGGTCAAACGTAATAAGCCATTAAATCATATCAGTAGGTGTTCTACATCATTTTTCTGTAATTTTGACTAAAATCATTTTGACATTGCTTCCCTTTACTTATTGTTGCAGTTGATCTGCTGTTCCTGACATCCTTAGCTCCTCATTTTCCCCTTTGAGTGCTTGGCCCCGTAATTGCTGCTTGCAGCTATATTTCTTCTTCTTCTTCTTCTTCCGTTTCTTCCGCTCTTGAGTCTATGGCAGCCCATAGAACCGATTGCGGGAAAGCAAATTTGGAGTCTCTAAATCAAACTCTGTAGCGCCACCACCTGTCCAAAATTTCAATAATTTTATGCTAATAACTTTTGAACCGTAAGGCACAGAATCAATTCTTTTTTTCTCTGAATCCTTGGCTCATGCCGAGTGGAATGAAGTCCAAAATTTAAAAATCGTAAGGTTTAGTTTTTTTTCTATAAATTTTTGTTCGTAAAACATACTTTTTCGAACTCGTCTTAGACGGTTTGTCTGATTTTCACCAAAATTGGCTCAGATCATCTTCAGACCATGCTGGCAAAAAGTTATGGAATTCAAGTTGATCAGTCAAACCGTTTTCGAATAACGCGCAAATGATTTCTATGAAAAGCACGTAAAAATGGTTGTGAGGCTATATCTCCGCAACGGTTTGGCATATTGAGGCCAAACTTGTTGTGTGTTATAACAAGCATGACCTGAGACTACCTGCAGTGTTTCGGCACAGTGCCCCCTAGTGGTCAGGAGATATGAAAAATGGGTATTTTTGCTTATAACTTCTGAATAGTTAGGCCAAAAATCACGAAACCAGTCTCTTTAGATTCAGTGCATCATGGCGAGTCGAACCATATCCAATTTTCCCATGTCAGCCAATTTGGGTGTCGGCCATATTGAATTTTGTCCAAAAATGCTATATTTTACAAACGCATTAACGTATCGTTACGAAACTCGGTATGTGTCTTCGGCACCATGCCCTGACAGTACTCAAGAAATTTGGGGGCAGCGCCACCTTGTGGTCAAACGTTATAAAGAAATTTACAAAAATGCTAATAACTTCTGCTTACATTAGCCTATTGTAATGAAACTGATGACAATAGATTCCTTGGGTCAAGCCGACAACATTGATATCCATTATGCCAAAATTGGCCAAACTTCCTGTCCGCCTTTTTGATTAATGTACAAAACCTACTTTTTCGAACTCCTCCTAGACCGTTAGTCCGAACTTCACCAAATTTGACTCAGATCATCTTTAGACCATGCTGACAAAAAGTTATGAATTTCGTGTTGATACACGAAACCGTTTTCGTTTAGCGCATCAACGAATTTGCTGGAAAGATGCCAAACTACATCTGAGGCTGTATCTCTGCAGAGCTTTGACATATTGACACCAAATTTTATATGTGTCATTGTCACCTCACACTGACCACGCCACATCAATTTGGTAACAGCGCCACCTGCTGGTCAGAAGTAATACACCATTCATTAAACATTAATAATGAAATTTTCAAAAATGCTAATAACTTGTGATTGCATTAGCCTAATGTAATAAAACTGGTCTCAAAATATTCCTTGGGTCATGCCAACAACATACATACCAATTATACCATACTTGGCCGAACTTCCTTTCCGCCATTTTGATTAATGTACAAAACCTACTTGTTCATACTCCTCCTAGACCGTTGATCGGATTTTCACCAAAATTGAGTCAGATCATCTTCGGACTGTCCTGACTCAAAGTTATGGATTTCGTGTCGATAGAGCAAACCATTTTCGTACAGCGCCACTACAGATTTTAGGCTTGATGCCAAAATGATTCTGAGGCTGTATCTCTGTAAAGCTTTGGCATAATGACACCAAAATTTGTGTGTGTCATTTTCACCTCACACAGAACGCATCACATCAATTTGAAAACAGCACCACCTATTGGTCAAAAGTGATAAGCCATTAAATTATATTATTGGTTGTAATTATGGTTTTTCAGCCATTTCAACTGATATCATCCTAAAATGACTTTGGTTACTCATTGTTACAGTCGGTCTGTTGCTCCTTGCCATGCTTAGCTCCTCATTCTGCCTCTGTTGTGCTTGGCCCCGCAATTGCTGCTTGCAGCTATATTTATTATTATTATTATTGAGAATAAAAAATTCTTCGCTCTGTTTAATGATTGTAAACGTTGGGTCATTGGGTCCGTCAGACTGAAGATATTTTAGCAGTAATGTGACCAAAAATATTTAAGACCCATTGAAGCTAAATTTAAGACATGTTAAGGCTTTTTAAGGCCTTTTATTAGGAAAACATTATTTAAGACATTTTAAGACTTTTTAAGGACCCGCGGTTTGTTATAAGCAGTGTTGGGAAGGTTACTTTCGAAATGTAATAGGTTACAGATTACAAGTTACTCTATTTAAAAATGTAATAAGTAGTGTAACTTTTCAATTACTATATCAAAGTATTGTAACTTATTACATTTGATTACTTTTCTAAATTTTCAGCTGTTAATTTTGAAACATTTAAACCAGGCAGAGTTAACCTTACAGTAGCACTCAACACTGATTACTGTTAGACTTTCAAAATCCTTTATCACTTGATTTAAAATTATAATAAGTAGAGGATAATATACATTTTTATTTTGCAATAACAACTGGCTGGATGTACATTATCCCACTTATTACACAGCTGCTTGCCACAAAAGTAAATAAATAGAAAAATAATTAGACACAAAACACTGATCTGAGTTGAAATATTTGAATGCAAAGCTTCCATGAAGAAATCAGTTGCTTTTGTCAGGTTGACAAAATTAAGAAATTGTACACATAACATTGAATTAAGACTTAATATTTTATTAGCTAACCAAACGCAAAGCTTTCACCAAGAAAAACTATCAACCGACTTAAGTTGCCCAGATGAGTCTGTGTTATTAGCTTTTACCAGTTGTTATTGGGAAATAACATGACTGACCAATCAGAATCAAACATTCCACAGAGCCCTGTAATAATTTAAAGCACAGTCAACACAAATTCAGACTTAACAGCTCTTTTTTACTTTGAGATAATTCTGAGGTTATATACAGATTTGAAATCATAACAAGAAATAGTTTAATAGCTATGATACTGGTTTTGAAATCAATGTTTGGATAGTTATGACAGGAGTACAAACTATATGCATAAACCCAAATAGGAAATAAAACAGTTATCGAATAAGCATGTGTCCTATTCTGTGTCCTAATGTCCTGAAACACTGGTGTCTCATTTTAGAGCAGTCAATGCAATTTATGAAAAAAGTCAATTAAATCTTTATGCGTGTGTGAAAAAATTGTAACCCCCTTTGTAATCATTAACGTTTTCAAAAGAAACTGTAATTTGATTACAGATTTTTTTCTCAGTAACTGTAACTAATAACAATTACATTCATTTTGTAATTAAATTACATAATTCCTTTACATGTAACTAGTTATTCCCCAACACTGGTTATAAGTCAGAAATGAGGAGGCAGCTTTCTGCAATACAAAGTCAATGTAATAGACTTTGTACTTCACTCGCATTGACGTAAAACATCATTCTGCATCGCCTATTTCAGCACAGTGAAGCTCCGTTCATGCCCCGTTCACACTACAAGAGACATGCAGCAACAAAGTGACACGATCCCATTTATTTCAATGGAGAGCTGGTGATTTCCGGCGACAAGAGCGACGGCTACTGTTGGCGACCAAATGGAGTGTCCAGCGACGCGACAAAGATCAGAATCCCTCAACTCTATGCAAATGAAGAGCAACCAAATCATGACCAAAATGCAAACCCTTTATTTACGACTTTGGCTGCGTTCATGTGTTTTGAGCTCATAAATACTATATTTCAGATGTGACTTGAATGCACCATAAATTACAGCAGCGTCCATCTATAAAAGATGTAGGCTGTCAAACATACACAACTGTTAACCAAAGTGGTTGTTTACTTCCGGGTCAAAACAAGACAGAAAATAGCCTATTACTTCTAAATTATGATGTATTTTAATGCAAAAATCTTGATAACATTCTAAGTGGACCTCAGAGAACAGTATAAAATACAAAACAAAGGTTTATGACCTTTAAGACCTTTTGCTTATGTTTATAAAGATTTCATGTCAATGTCTTCTCTTTTATGAATGCACTGTGTGATACAGACCGGAGTAGAAATACAAGAAAAACTGGTAAAATACTGGTAACATAACCTATGATTGCATTTGTTTATGCAAACTGCAAGGGACATTCAAAACATGATATCTAGTGTATCTAATATTTAATGCAAACTAATTGCAACACAGAAGTACGGCATAGGAGTTATATGGCACTTCCTGCTGTATGAGCTTCCTGCTGTTTCATCTCTCTCTGTATAATTGTCAACCTTATTAGCTAATTTATGCACAACAACATATTATGAACTGAAATGTGCATATGCAAACTTTCACATAGCTTGAAATGTGAATAAACTATTTTGAAAATAAAACCTGTTAAAATGTGTATTTAACAACCAGAAGTGAGGAGAGTAACAGAGTTTGCCTTTACCTGAGATCAAACCTGCAACATACACTCAAAACAGAGGCATTTTTTGTTGACTGATATGTATTATTTAATGCTGACGCAGCCACAGTGAAGATATTAGGAGACTGAATACTTATTCATATTCATACACACCTTAAAAGATGTTCAGGTAGTTTGTGTACTTCAACCAAAGGACCTGTGCTGTAATTTTCAGTTACACCCGTACAATATATGTAGTTTAATATTTGACTATGAATTTTGATATGTTAAATATTTGACTTTTACATGAAAACAAATACATTCAGTTTTTTCGCTACTCCTCCTTCATACTTGGTTTAATTCTTACTAAAATTGGCTCGAAAGTTGTGTTGCAAACTCAACTGTCGATCCAAAATTGGTATCTTGGCCAAACTTTGATCAGTTGAAACAAAACTTGCATGCTTCATCAGCACCATGATCTGAAGTTACATGTCAACCCAGGAGGCACACAACATCATAAGACGCTGATATTTGGTTAAATTTTGGTGACCAAAATTCAATATAAATTCAACTACTAATGTCAATGTTAATTTGATGTCCAATACTGATTTCAGCTGATGTTGATATTTTGTTGTTTTTAGGTTGTGTAACCAAAATCCAACGGTAAAGGGATAGTTCACCCAAAAATGAAAATGTGATATTTATCTGCTTACCCCCGGAGCATCCAAGTTGTAGGTGACTTTGTTTCTTCAGTATCACACAAACTAAGAGTTTTAACTCTTGAAGTCTGTCAGTCATATAATGGCAGTCAATGGGATCCATGGCTTTGAGAGTTAAAAAACATACACAGACAAACCCAAATTAAACTCGGCGGCTCACAATGATACATTGAGGTAAGACACAAAACAATTGGTCTGTGCAAGAAACTGAACAGCATTTACATAGTTTTTTTTACCTCTGATCCACTGAAATGTCCAACTATCCTGAGCGCGTTAACAACAGCCGACGCGTGACGCGCCAACACGCTCTATTTACAAGAGCAAGCAACCATAACTTCGATCAGGCTCAAAAGTTGGGAGTTGGTGAAAAGTCTACACTTCCGGATGAGTTCGCACAAGCAAACGTAATCTTTTAGTTTTTAATCGGTTCCAACAATCACAGGGTTCCCACTCTTTTTCGGTGATCATTTTCCAGGACTTTTCCAGGACGTTTTCAGGACATTTTTATTTTAATTATGACGAGAATAAAAGACAGAGGAAAATACCCTAAAGTAATCCTCTCTCGAGACGTCTTTAAAAACGTTTATGGCCATGAATTAACTATGAAATAAGCTTTTTAATATCTTAATATTTTCTTAATTATATATTACAACAAAAAATAAAAATAAATTAAACTAGTTCATTATTTATGCTAACAATAATATTAAAGAAAGATTTTTTTTAAATATTGGCAAATATCCTTCAAATATTTTCAATTAAGTGTCGCTTTAAAAGGGTCAAATGAAAAATGAGTGGATTCTGACTAAACGCCTCTGATTGGTCATTGCATGTCACTGCTCATAGAAAGTGATATATTCACGGAAGTGTTTGAAAGCGGCTGCCTATAAGCAAGTATGAATTAAGTCTGTACTTGGTACTACCAGTACAGCAGAAAGGCTGTTATTGTTATGTTTTTAAAATTTCAGTATTGACATGGTACATAAGTACTAATAGCCTACTTCTGACAATAATCAAAATCATTAGTTCAAGTTATTGAATTACTGAAATAAGATAGATAGATAGATAGATAGATACATATATAGAAGGTCTGGAAACACATCAATGTTCAAACTGTTAAATGTCAGTAGTGATGCACCAAACTTGATTTTTCATGATTCAGATTTTTTACTCTCAATTTGTTATTTTTTTCTTAAAAGAATGAAAATTCTTTTAAGAATGAACAAGATGTTTTAAATGAACAAGATGTTTTTTGCTCTATTACAGGACAAACATTCTGTAGCCATTTAGAATTAGAGGTAACCACTGCATTTTAATCACGATCCAATAGGGCTGGGCAATAATTCAATATCAATATATTTCACAATATAATTTTTTTCAGTAACTGTGATATGATTTTTGATATTTCAGTCTAAATTACCAGTGTTTCCCATACATTGATTGACTTCATTGAATAAACATGAGTGCAGCACAGAGATCGGCTGAAATAAAACAAAGGAGCTGATTGCTAATCACGCATTTGGAGTAGAAACTGGCCAGTTACGATTTATGTCAGTTCATACATTTTCTGCTACTAGCATTATTTGCTTTGGGCTTGGCTAAAGGAGAATACAATTCCATTTTTTTTTTAAATAATAATTTTCCAGGACAACTACAAGATTTTCCAGGACATTTTCCATTTTCTGTCATTTTCCATGTGTTTTCCTGGGCTGGAAAATAAGTCATCAATTTTCCAGGTTTTCCAGGTCAGAACAATTGGACATTGCGGTGGATCAGAGGTTAAAAATATATATATATATATATATATATAATTTTTTTGTTTCCTGCACAGACCGATTGTTTCGTGTTTTAACGCCTCAATGTATCGCCATGAGCCGCAGGGTTAGTTTGGGTTTACCTGTGTATATTTTTTTTATTGACTCTCAAAGCCATGGATCCCATTGACTGCCATTATATGACTGACAGACTGCAACGGTTTGAGTTAAAATACTTAGTTGTCTGCCCTGGGGGTAAGCAGATAAACATCAAATTTTAATTTTTGGGTAAAGTATCCCTTTAAATCAACATCAAATTGACGTCAAATACTGATGTCAGCCTGATTTTCATTCTCAGCAAAAATGCAATGTCTGTCCGACATTGGGGACTAATGTCAACGTGTGAAATTTAAATCTTTATAAACATTTTAGGAGTACTAGAGACAGTTTCAAGTATTACTTGCTTTGTTGTGATTGTGATTGAACTGTATTTGTCTGGCATTCGTACATTAACTTTTGCATATTATTGTTTCTTTTGATCTTTTGAAACCCTTTCATCTAAAGCTATATGTTTAAATACTTGTCATTCATTTTTATTGAGAAATATAATGCATACATACTCCGCTATGAATTTCTTTGCAGCTATTTTTACCCATAAACTGGATCAAATAGTGATGGGAAAGCCACCAACATTTTAAAATCCTAAATCAGAGGATTCTCATGGATATCCTGACATATTTCTTGCAAGGATTAAAAGGGGATGATGTTTAGTGACAAAAAGATGGGTCTGTTTACTAAAATATACTTTTTAAAAAGAATTTTATAATAATCTACATTTCAGTTCCAATGAGCAAAGAGAGCGCAACCATATCAATATTCACAAACACACTCGCAATAATTCATACGCACACACACTCATTCACATATAAGAGTACACTCATTAATGTACAAGAATATACTAATACAACATATAAGTAAATATATCTAAACATAAAAGTAATCAGATTTAAGGTAAGAAGTTAATTAGTGATCACATAACGCTGAAACTGAAGCCTGGTTGAAATGTCAGTGGGAAATGACTAGACGTATCCTGATCTTTACTATTATCACAAAATGCAAAAATAACCGCGAAACAGTAAAAAAACAAAAGAACCCAGGCAGAATATTTTCAAATAATAGTAGTTTCAAATAATAGTAATATTAAAAGGTGCAATGTATTTATTATCCTGATGATAATTCATTAATCCATTAACATTCTGCTCCACAAGAGGGCACATAAATAGGTGTGAATCGAGTTCATTTACTAATGCTTCTCTCGTGTCCTTTAAAGCAACAGTACATCCTCTGCAGTCTTGCACGCTCAGTAGGGGTATTTGGATATGGAGATGTAGATAATAAAGATACTCTGGTAGGTTATGCGCCCCTGGTCTGACAGCGTAGTGGCTTGTACCCGAAGTCGCACCAGGCCGGGCCAGTCTAAAGGCTTTACTGTGAATATGATGCCTCTTCCTGCCTCGTCCTTGATGCCGAATGGCCTCTCTCCATTTTCTCCTCCTTGCTCCAGGATGGTGAAGGATGTGTGGTCTTGGAGAACGCCCGATTCGGAGAAAGCTGACAGACGGGCCACGTTGTGGTGAGCTGGTATGCCCAGAGGAAGAGTGAGGAGCTTGTATTGGAGCACAGGGAAGCCTGTGGAGCCACAATCCAGTCTGGAAGTGCAAGGTTTGTAGCAGGTGCTGGGGTCAAAGCAAAAGAGCAAATGTATATGGGTCAGTAAGAGTGTCCATGACAAAGAATGTCGGTCACACCACACCTTTGGACCAGTTTTCCAGTTTCCAGTTCCAGTTTTTTAAGAATATTATAGTAATAAATGTAATAAAAAATAATTTATTTAGGCTTTTATTTATTACAAACAGATCTTACCCTGGACTGCGTCCTCTTTGGTAGCTGGTGGGACAGGGTGTGTCAAGACACTGGTAACCCCCCCGTGTGTTAAAGCACATTTGGTTTGGTCCACACTGGACACCTTGTACAGTGCATTCATCAATATCTAAAAGAACAGTAGATTTTCAGATAATTTTCAGATTTCACATAAAAAAAACAATTAGGCTTTATAAACAAGAATGTGTATCTGAGGTAATAAAAGGTAAGATCTTTTTTTTTTTTTTTTGAAAGAGCTAATGACTCACCTTTGCATGTTCGGCCATTAGATAATAATTGGTATCCTGGCGGGCAAGTGCACTGGTAGCTTCCTATTGTGTTTCTGCACTCATGTTGGCAAGGCTTTCTAAATGCACATTCATCGATATCTATTATAAAAGAAATAAAAAAAATAAAACAAGGGTCAAGGGTGTTTCCCTGCTTTCATCATGAATAAAATAAAATAAAATAAAATAAAATAAAATAAAATAAAATAAGCCTTTGGACCTGAATGGACTGGTCATCCATATTATTATTATTATTCTTATTATTATTATAATAATGGACTGGTCGTCCATCCAAGGTGCTTCCAAGTTTTTAAAGGTTGAGGGTGTTTTAATACTGTTATTAAAAAACAAAAAACAACAACAACAGCAACAACAAAAAACTAAACTAAACAAAATAAAAAGCCTTTGGTCCTGAATGGACTGGACATCCATATTTATATTATAAAAAATAATAAAATAAAATAAAATAAAATAAAATAATGGTCTCCGTCCGAGGTGTTTCCCAGTTTTTAAGATTTGAGGGTGTTTTATTATTATTTAAAAATAAATAAATAAAATAAAAAAGCTCTTGGACTTGAATGGACTGGGTGTCCGTATTAATAAAATAAAATAAAACAAAACTTGAATGGACTGGTCTTCCATCCAAAGTGCTTCCAAGTTTTTAAGGGTTGAGAGTGTTTTAATACTATTATTTAAAAACAATAAAACTAAACAAAACAAAATAAAAAGCCTTTGAACCTGAATGGACTGGCCTTCCATATTTATATTCTAAAAAAAAAAAATAATAAAATAAAATATAAAAGCCCTTGGACTTGAATTGACTAGCCGTCCGCATTAAAATAAAATAAATAAAATAAAATAAAATAAAGCCCTAGGACTTGAATGGACTGGCCATCCATATTAATAAAATAACTGGTCGTCCATCCAAGCTGCTTCCAAGTTTTTAAGGGTCGAGGCTGTTTTAATACTATTATTAAAAAAAAATATAATATATAATATAATATATAATATATAATAAAATAAAATAAAATAAAAAAAAATAAAATAAAAAAGCCCTTGAACCTGAATTGACCTGCCATCTGTATTAAAATAAAATAAAATAAAATAAAATAAAATCCATCCAAAGTGCTTCCAAGTTTTCAAGGGTCGATGGTGTTTAAATGCTATTATTTAATATTATTATTTTTTCCGTCCAAGGTGTTTTTCCAGTTTTTAAGAGTCAAGGGTGTTTTATTAATATTATTAAAAAATAATAAAGTAAAATAAAAAAGCCCTTGGACTTGAATGGACTGGCTGTCTGTATTATTAAAATAAAATAAAATAAAATAATAAAAATTTAACCCTTGGACTTGACTGAACTGGTTGTCCGTCCACAGTGTTTCTCATTGTTTGGCATGAGATGCTGAGATAGGCTTCAGCATGACTGTGACCAAACTCATGGCCTAAGACAAATGGGATTAAAAAAAAAAACTGGCCTTTTTACAGGCTATTTCCCTGCTATTGGCTTGGGAGAATGAATGAAAGATGAAAAAAAAAGAAATTGAATAATAAATTTACAGTGTAATGTCACACACCTATGCAAGTACCATCCTTGCTGGTGTATCCAACTGGGCATTCATGCCTGGGACGGCGTGAAGATCCAAGGTGCTCTGGTAGGACTGAGAGGCGAGTAAGGTAAGGACGCTCTAAAGTAGATACCAGCTGGGGCCGCAGCCTGGCTTGCACCCTGGTACTGTTGGTAAAGATACGCCCTCGTTCAAGCCCAGCACACGAGCGACCATCACCCAGAAGGACTGTCCCAGGTGGACACAGGCAGCGGAAGCTGCCCGGAACATTGCGGCATTGAAAAGCACAAGGGCTGGGCACCTGCGCACATTCGTCAATATCTGCGATGCCAAAAATGAACCTGCATTAGCTTTAATGAAACAAAGTATTTTGTACTGTCCGTATTTACATATTATTTTACATAATTTAAAAACGCTGTGAGTGATTTTAGCCAGTTGGCTAATAATTCCACTTTTAATGTGTATTTAAAATTGCTTTATGACTCTTACCTAAGCAAGGTCGACCAACGCCTTGAGAGCGGTAGCCTCGAGGACAAACACAACCATACCCACCAATAGTGTTCTGGCAGATTTGGCTGTAGCGGCACATGTGACTGCCTTCCTGGCATTCGTCTATGTCTGCAGAAACAGAAAGGCATGTCTCATTTAAAATAAACTGATTTGTTGAAGTAACAGGGTTTTAATGAAGTTACTCCTTACCCACACACACTCCATTTTCTGCTGTGGTCATGCCAGATGGGCAGCTGTCAAAACACTGATATCCTCCATCTGTGTTTCGGCACTGCTGGTGTGCTGGACACACATTCCTCAAACACTCATTTATATCTGATTATAAACAAGCATAAATGACGTTAAGTAAAATCCAAGTTTAATAAGCTACAGTTTTGATTCTGTTAATATTCTCTAAGCTCAATATTGCCCGTGTCATTCAAAAACCTCCATGCATCTTGGTGTGTTTGTTTAAATGTCTTCATAATTGTGCACTAAAAGAATTTTAAGGAAATAAAAAATATAACAATATATATTTAAAGGTATAGTCTCAACAAATGAATCCCATAAATCCCATAAGACATGCTATTCAAAAACTCCACTAAACAACACCAATGAACCTGTGAAATTCAATATGGTTTTACAAAGTGACACTGACCCAGACAGCGATGTCCCACCAGCTGGTATCCTGGGTGGCAGGTGCAACGGTAAGAGCCTAGAGTATTGAAACACTGCTGCTGGCATGGAGAAACTGCTGATTCTTGACACTCATCCACATCTGTAGGAATAGATCTGTCAGTTTACCTTCCTCTACATTCTGGATATACATTCTTCTAGTATCTAGAACAATCACTTTTACATTCAAAGTTCATTCTAGATATTTCAAGGACTTTTCTAATTGTTGTTGACTTGAGAATTAAATAAAGATTATGAATTCATATAGTATTTTTTTAAATACAAATATATTTTTATGACGGTCCTAACCTTCACAGCTGGTGCCAACTAAACTGGGCTTGAACCCCAGGCCACACCTGGCTTGACAGCGATACGTCCCAATGGTGTTCACACACTGCTGGTTGGGGTGACACAAGTGGGAACCTTGGGTGCACTCATCAATATCTGAATCAAAACAAAAATCACAGTAAGCAACTGTTGTACTTCGAGGAAAAAAGAGATTCATTTTTCACTGCCTTCAATTTTTAATGTGCTAATATCACCTACGAACATTCTACCCTTTTTATGGATAGTGCCATCAAAATACTATATGTGACCCTGGACCACAAAACCAGTCTTAAGTTGCACGGGTATATTTGTAACAATAGCCAAAAATACATTGTATGGGTCAAAATTATACATTTTTCTTTTATGCCACAATTAAGTAAAGTTTACATTCCTTGAAGATATTTTGTAATTTTCCTACCATAAATATATTTATATAACATAATATATTATAATTATACTATATATAATATATATATATATATATATATATATATCATTTTTTGCAACCTCAGATTCCAGATTTTCAAATAATTGTATCTCAGCCAAACATTATCCTATCATAACAAACCATATATCTATGGAACTTTTAGTTATTCAGCTTTCAGATGATGTATATATCTCAAGTTCAAAATATTGACACTTATGGTTTTGTGGTCCAGGGTCACATATCAATATTTCAGGTTCAGGTTAAAAGGATAGTTCATCCAAAAATGAAAATTACCCCATGATTTACTCACACTCAAGCCATCCTTGGTTTTCTTTCAGACGAATACAATCAGAGTTATATTTATAAAAAAAAATGTTCTGGCTCTTCCAACCTATATAGGTAATGGCTGTTGAGAGTCAATAGTCCAATAGGAGTCCAAAAAAGTACATCCATCCACCCATCATAAAAAGTACCCGACACAGCTCTGGGGGGTTAATAAAGGCCTTCTGAAGCTAATCAACGCATTTGTGTAAGAAAAATATCCATATTGTAAACTTTATAAACTGTAATCGCTAGCTTCTGCTAACTGACGTACACATGTTCACAAGAAAGTGCCATTCCAGTGGATGATATAGAATGTTGATGTAGCATAAGCCCTGGTGAAAATATGCTAGTCTCGTGAGAACCAAGGAAAAACAGTCTCCTTTTTTTACATTTTTCTTTACAAATCCTCGATTTGTACATGGTCAGCCGAAATTTTATTAGTCGCTTACTCGCAGAAAAAATTAAACAAGAGGTGGCGAAATCACACAGTCCATGACAGACAGACTGTTAATGGCTTGTCTATATAGTTATCATCTGAAATATGTAAGCAGTAGCAACTTTACATGGCTGCTCAATCTAATGTTAACCAAGGAAAATGTGTGCTTTTCAAGTGTCTGTGCGGAGTGTGAATAGTAGCGCGATTACTGCATGACAGATGGAGGAACCATTGCCGTCACTTGCTCTTAAAATACTCTATCATTCTTGGTCATACAGATAAGAGTCATACATCTTTAAAATCTGTAAATATTCTATGTTTATTTGTGTATACTCAGAATAACAACAAAATATTGTGCTTTTGTAAAATAATGAAAGCAAACAAGATGCACTTTCTGCCGTCTCAGTCTCTGTAAACTTGAGCATGTCAAGAAAAAAAACTGATACTGTATACTTGCCTTACAGACATGAAAAGTGTATCTATAGAGAGCGAAATGTCTACTTTCAAATGAACCAATTCAAATGGAAGACAAATAGCCTATTCTCAGATTATGTAATTCATATGTAATCACTATGAGTCGCTGACTTCATCTCTTAAGCCAAAAACAAACACTAGTTTAACGAACAAATTATTAAAATGTTAAATGCAGCCTTATTACTGTTTTTCCTTGACAAAATTATAATTATAATGTGCTGTGGCAAGCTTTATGCGTGTGCTTGAGCACTTACTATGTAGCCAATTAAAGGCTCATTATTAAAATTGAAATGGTTTATTAAAAGACGTGCGGTTAGTTGACTAATGCTTAAAATGAATGACTACTAGTCAACCAGAAAAAATATTTAGTTGAGGGCAGCTTTACTCTACAGTGCTTTCGCGTTGTCACTTCTCACCAGAGCTTACGCTATGCCTACGTCCTACCTCATCCACTGGAACGCCACTCTCTCGCTAATGTCCGTACGAGAGTTAGTTAGAGATTACTCTTTATGAAGTTTTAAATATGGAAATTTTTCTTACATAAACACATCAGTTTGCTTTAGAAGGCCTTTATTAACCCCCTACAGGTGTGTGGAGCACTTTTTATGATGGATGGATACATTTTATTGGACTTCAAAATCTCAACAGCCATTCACTGCCAATATAAAGCTTGGAAGAGCCAGGACATTTTTTAATATAACTCCAATTGTAATCGTCTGAAAGAAGAAAATCATATACACCTTGAGGTTTGGCTTGAGGGTGAGTAAATAATGGGTTAATTTTCATTTTTGGGTGAACTATTCCATTAATTTGTATTAACAAGTGATTTTACTCAAAATCCTTACTTAAGTTTGAGAACTTATGATTAATATAGATCTGACCTTGGCAGGCGTTTGATTCGGTAGAGATGGTGAATCCAGACGGACATGCGCAGGAGAAACCACCCATGATATTATTACAGGAGTGTGAGCAGGGAGAGTCAACAGCACATTCGTCTTCATCTAAAGGACAAAGCAACAACAACAAAATATTCCAATCACATTCTACAATAAATTTTGTTTTAATATTGGTGAAAGAACGTGAGCTTTCATAGCTAATATGCAGCTGCATATCATTTTTAAAACTGCTTAAAGTACATACCGGCACAGTAAGATGCTGTATCCAATACAAAACCTTTTGGACATGTCTCTCCATTGCCCTCTACACACAAATGAAACATTGAGAAATAAATGAGATTTCTAAAAATATTTCTTGTGTATTGATTTGTGAAAGTATATCATTTTACACATTCTTTTTTAAATGAGAAACTGTCCCAAGGACTGACCTGGTATGAGTAAACTGGCAGTCATCTTGAACTCCAGGCTTAGAGTGAAAAAGCTGTAAGTGCTACTTATTCCTGTCAGTCTGAGGAGCTGCAGCAGGGACCCCTGACGAATCTCTGGCCCTTCAAAAACCACAGAATGATTGCAACGTAGGGTTAGAGGAGCCCCATCCCAAATGTGATTTTGTGAGGACCAGGAATAAAGCTGCCCAGAGCCTGTCTGCACATATGACTCGTCAAACTCCTAATGAACAAATGGAAAAAAAAAAAAATTAAATACAGTGTTAATTTCTGGATGAACTATCCCTTTAAGAGTATTTCTAACTACAGTAGTCAACATTTGAAGTGGATCAAAAAAGTTAATCAAAGTTGTCCTAAGATGAGAATGGGTATTGTTTTGGTTTTTCAACTTTGATGAAAGGTTTTGATCCACTTCAAATGTTGACTGTATACCTGGGTATTTGGTTAATTTTTATTAACGGAAATCAATGCTTTTATACAGCAAGAATGCATTAAATGTATCAAATGTGACAGTAAAGACATAATAACTATACAAAAGATTTTCTTTTTCTTGGTTTCCCCAAAAATATTAAGCAGTGCAACTGTGTCATCTTTGATGATAATAAGAATTCTTTCTTCACCAGAATATTAGAATGAATTCTGAAGGATCATGTGACACTGAAGACTAAAGTAATGATGCTTTGCCATCAAAAAAATTAATTACATTTTAAAATATATTAAAATAGAAAAGAGTCCTTTTAATTTGTAAAATATTTCAAAATATTACTGTCTTACTGTATTTTTGATCAAATAAATGCAGCCATAGTGAGAATAAAATACTTTAAAAGCTCTCATCGACCCCTAATTTTTGAACAGTAGTGTACATAAATGCAAGTCAGAGAGTCTTACGTCCATAAGCTTGAAAGACCAACCTGTAGATTGAGATTAGAAGTCAAAAGCATTGGAGGAACAAAGCCGTTGATCACAATGTCCACTAGCAGAGTCCCCTCTGCGTCGAGACCTCTGGCCACATGAGTCAGCTTTAAGACCTCTCCTGTCATTGCAAGTCAGAAGACACATTCAGTGGATAGAATCCAAAAAGTCCTCTCAGAAACACAAAATGTGTTTATGTCTCATTTACAACTACAGACATGTTAATCATGTATGGAAAAAGCTGTAACCTGTGTCAAACTCCAGCTGAGATTCCTGCCTGAACTGCCCTTGAGTGAAAGAGAAACCATTTTGGGTTTCCGGTGACTGATACACTGACGTCCAGTAAATTGGGGCAAATACAGACACGAGTACTCGCAACAAAGGACCTGTAATGCAGGGAAGTTTCAAATAAAAGACTTAAAATAAAATAGCAATGTCTTACTGTCAGAGAAAGAACACTATCAGTTTTAAATGTGTTGAAAACTGAAAAGATGCTCTTTGCTTGGTACTTCTTACTGATGTCCGTTTGAAAGCACACTGTAAAGGTTTTAAAAACGGGATAAGTACAATAGAAAGTTTATGTTATCAAGAACCAGATTCTCATGTTCTTGTCAGCTAAAGGTCAACATAGCTTTGATTTAGCATGACTGATTGCTTATATACACTCTAAACCGCACTTTGTATGTAAATACACTCACCAACACTTGGAGGAATGTTCTCTACATGGGCCTCCAGGGTGCTGGTGCCATCCTCTTCATTCTCTGTGATGTTGGCTTCCAGGAAGGCCACTCCAAACTCTTTCTCATTTATCATGCCTATCAGACTGCCCCGTGCACGCCGCGGAGACTCACCTACACAACACAGAAAAAAGACAGTGTGCAAAGGTTCTTGTAGTCTGCACCATCACAGCACGTCTGAAGCACGTTTTACACTAAAATGGAAGTTTTTTGGTGTCCTAAACCTACAGGGAGTAACGGCATATTCTACGAGTGCTTTTGAATATTGTTCGCTTCCGACAACAATCGTATCATAAACCACATTAATATCTCTAAAAAAATCTGAATGTACGTGATCACTGGAGATTCATTTGAAACATTTTAATACCTGGGGGAAGCGGTAATGCCACTTGTGAAGCATTTTAAAAAATTTGTTTCTCAGACTTTTTGTTTGTCAGAATAGTCTTCACAAATGAACACTTTTGAAGTGTAAATATAGTTGGCAGAAGTAAAACGTAGCTAAACGTAGACTATAATTATTGACATAAAATATATCAGTAATACAGCTGCGGTCAAAAGTTTGTAAAGTTTGTAGAATCTGCAAAATGTTAATTATTTTACCAAAATAAGAGGGATCATACAAAATGCATGTTATTTTTTTTAGTACTGACCTGAATAAGATATTTCACATAAAAGATGTTTACATATAGTCCACAAGAGAAAATAATAGCTGAATTTATAAAAATGACCCCGTTCAAAAGTATACATACACTTGATTCTTAATACTGTGTTGTTACCTCAATGATCCACAGCTGTTTTTTTTTGTTCAGTGGTTCATGAGTCCCTTGTTTGTCCTGAACAGTTAAACTGCCTGCTGTTCTTCAGAAAAATCTTTCAGGTCGCACAACTTCTTTGGTTTTTCAGTTTTTTTGTGTATTTGAACCTTTTCCAGCAATGACTGTATGACTTTAAGATCCATCTTTACACACTGAGGACAACTGAGGGACTATTACAGAAGGTTCAAACACTCACTGATGCTCCAGAAGGAAAGACAATGTATTAAGAATAGGGGGTAGGGTAATTTAACTTATTTTGTCTTCTGGGAAACATGTAAGTATCTTATGTAGCTTCTGAAGGGCAGTACTAAATAAAAAAAATAGTATTTAGGCAAAATAAATAAAATGTACACATCTTCATTCTTTTCAAAAGTTTCTTCATGCATGGTTTTTCCTTCTGGAGCATCAGTGAGTGTTTAAACCTTCTGTAATAGTTGCATATGAGTCCCTCAGTTGTCCTCAGTGTGAAAAGATGGATCTCAAAATCATACAGTCATTGTTGGAAAGGGTTCAAATACACAAAAATGCTAAAAAACCCCCCAAAGAATTCATGGGACCCGAAGGATTTTTCTGGCCTCAACTGTACTCCCTTGTGATTTTATTAAAGCTTTTAATTAAAAGCCCATTAAAAGGGACTACAAAGGTTGTCTAATCACTGTCATGTCAACGTCACCACCATCATCTTTTTCAATCCTTTCCCTGAAAATTTGACTTAAAATAGCTCGTAGGAACATGAATATAAACATAACGAGGCTGTGAAAGTGGACTAGTGAGTAAATGTGTTTTCCTGTGTGCTATGATGACATTTAATGTTCTGACAACCTCTGTAGTGCCATTTAATCACCATTTAAGTAAAAACTCTAATAAAATCACAAGGGAGTATTACTGATATATTTTATGTCAATGTCTTGAGCTTTTGTTAATCACAGACCTTATTTCAGGCATTAAAGGAGAAGTCCACTTCCAGAACAACAATTTACACATAATGTACTCACCCCCTTGTCATCCAAGATGTTTATTTCTTTCCTTCTTTCAGTCGTAAAGAAATTATGTTTTTTGAGGAAAACATTTCAGGATTTTTCTCCACATAATGGACTGATATGGTGCCCCGATTTTGAACTTCCAAAATGCAGTTTAAATGCAGCTTTAAACAATCCCAAATGTGGTTGTAAACAATCAAGACAAGTGTTTGACATTAAAAAGTATATAAATTGTATTATTTTTATGAAAATAACCAATCGTTTCGCTAGATAAGACCCTTCTTCCTCGGCTGGGATCGTTTACAACTGCATTTGGGATCGTTTGACGCCGCATTTAAACTTGAACAATAGAAAAAGCCTTGAACAATAAAACACTGGAATTGGACATGATAAAATGCTAACTCATTTCTTGGTTATGGCCTACAAAATTGTCATCCCTACAGTATTCTATTAAGATTTAAAACTATATGGTTTCATATTGTTATTTCATTAAACATAGATTTACCCGGACACAAAGAGGCCTGACAATTTCTGGAATCCACATTTGGACCCTCACACGATGGGCCGCCATTCGCTGGTGGTGGGTTGTTACAGAATCTGATTCGTTGCTGGATGCCTTGCCCACAGGAGACGCTGCACGGGCCCCACTTCTCCCAGTTTGAGTAGCCCCCTGGGACTGCAAAAACAGTACAGAATGTGAAATTACTTTAAATATGAATCTAAAATATATATATATATTCAGCTGGGCTCTAATAAAATAATTTCTATCATGACAACTCTCTGAAGATTTTAGCATGGTAATGGAGATTTTAATATCTTCAATAGTAACTTCAAAGAATTGCTGCTGCTGATGGCTGCTGGTGTTGTAGACTATTGCTGATGCTGCTGCAAAGCAATTACAGGAACTTGCCAACACATACGCAGATATGCTGGAGTGAGTATTTAAGACATACTGCTACTGCACAAATACCATTTATAATAACCTGTAGCAGATCTAAACAGGTGGAGCTGGGGAAGTGGAGGGTTTCAAAGAAACTCTGAAAGCATGCTGTGAAAATGTAAAGCAGCAAGCTTATGGGCTGTGTATGCAACATGAACCAATCAGCTTGTGCCAAGTAGTTTAACGCTATGAATATCATCAGTTTGCATTAATGACCCATCAACCTGCATCTAGAGTTTCATGACAGAACTTGGCATTTACCTTGTACTTTCAGAGATATTGTTCTTTCTGCAACGCCCGCCTCACTTTCAGCAACACATCTGTACTCTCCTGAATCTCCCATCTGAAAAACACACACTTTTATTTTCCACACACATTTCTTTCATTAGAACGTGGAGTGGTGAGCTGAACAAATAGTCCTTGATACAGTGAAATTAGAATCTTACTCAATCGTTTTGACACTGCACCAAAATACTAAATAATGTAGTCGTTGTTCACTCAGATAAGGACTGGTTACCGTAGCGCTGTAAAGAGCCAGAGAGCCATTGCGAAGGGGATGAAACCGCAGAGAGCCAAGTATTGGCTGGCCATCTTTGTGCCACCGCAAGGAAGGGACAGGGTCCCCGCTGACAGCGCAGTCCAGCATGGCTGCTCTTCCCTGAACTACAGTCTGAGAGGTGCGGGCTTCTCCTCTCAGCATGGGAGGTTCTGTAACGACGGAGTGCATGCTTAACAATACTGTAGCTAGCTGTTTAAATTAGAAAAACATAATATAACATATTGCACTAGACAGCCACAAGGCATTATCTAGAACAGTGTTTATCAACCTATATGACTTTGAAGACCTCAATATGTAAGCTAATACTGTAGGTTTCTGATGGTACATCTTCTGTCCTTTTTTTAATTTACATAAACTAGGGCCATCTGTGGATTAAAATAAGCAACTAAAATGATTATAAATAAAACTGAAATAAGTTTTACAATATCAGAAGTTTTAATAGATAAATGTGACTCTGGACCACAAAACCAGTCTTAAGTAGCACAGATATATTTGTAGCAATAGCCAAAAATACATTGTATGGGTCAAATATATGTATAGATTTTTCTTTTATGCCAAAAATCATTAGGATATTAAGCAAAGATCATGTTATGTGAAGTTATTTTGTACATTTCCTACCATAAATATATGAAAACTTTTTGATTCATAATATGCTTTGAAAAACTTTAAAGGAGATTTTCTCAGTAATTTTATTTTTTTGTATCTCAGTCAAATATTGTCTTATCCTAACAAACCATTCATCACTGGAAAACGTATTTATTCAGCTTTCAGGTGATGTATAAATCTCAATTTCAAAAAACTGACCTATGACTGGTTTTGTATCCCAGGGTCACAAATATTCTTTAGCAATCCCATTTTTTAAATCAGTTAATTTAGATTGCATTTCCAGTTTCTTGTGATTTACAGAATCACAAAAATAGATATTTTTAAATTATTTCTACCTAGTAAAACATTTTAGAACTTGGCCTGAGTACAAAAATATGTATTCTTTATAAAAATGTCCATGGTATTTTAAGGTTTTATTTATTTATATGACATTTCTAGGTCTAAAATTAGGCATCCTCATATATCTAAGCTTTCCAACACTGTGGGAACCATGATTATTCAATTACATAAACATCTTAAGGGAATGAATTAAAAGAGAGATATCTTAATTTTTTTTTGTTTTGTCTTATTTTTAATAACTGTAGTCATTTTGTCCCCCTTGTGGTTGAGAAACACTGATCTAGAAGCATTCAAACACTACCACTTACATTGCTTTCCACTGAACACATTTTTAAAGATTGCTGGATATGATTTTTAAAATAAATAATAATGCATACCTCTGACACGCACAAATGAAAGAGCGCGTATGGATCCTACAGTGTTCTCTGCAATGCAGACGTAGGTGCCACCATCACTTACAGTGACATTGTCAATAATTACTGAACTTCTGCCAGACCCATCAACACTTGGACCTGTGGGCAAAAACGAGAGAATTCTTGTTATGCTGGAAAAATCTATAGAAGGAAAGACGATTAACTTCTCTCATACCTGTATAGGGCCTGTTGTTGACGGTCCAGGTTATGGTGGGGGGTGGAGTACCCTGAGCATGGCAGGATAGGGTGAGACTTTGCCCTTTATTCATCGTCACATCACCAGGTAACTCTTTAAAAGCAGGTCTCATGTTGACAGACAGCCGAATGTCCCGTCGAGCTGTTCCAGCAGTGTTGGTGGCTACACATGTGAACAGACCTGCATCGCCAGGCTGCAAATACATAAAGTAACATCATGACTTTATATGAAGGGTATTTTAAAAGGGCATTTATGTCAAGTAACATGCATATTACTGACCTCTGCCCTTTCGATGATCAGTTCTCCTGACCTCAGCAGAGTGAATTTGCCAGGTAGGTTTGGCACAGGGACTCCCTGTTTCTCCCAGCTCACCCTGGGCTCCGGAAGACCCTGTGCTGGACATGGCAGAAGTGCTTGAAATCCCTGGACGACAGACATCTCTGACTGACCAGCAGAAATCTGTGGTGGGGCTAAAAGGAGAGGAATATAAACATATTTATGAATAAAATGTATATTTATAGGTTTAAAATGCTTAAGACCACAGTTTGATAAATGTAATTCATATGCAGTGTAAGGCTAAATATATTTAGCATTTTTTTATTTTAAATAATTATATATATAAAAATATATACATATTTGAAACTATTTATTACAATGTTTTTCAATTAAAAAAACAAACAAACTATTTCTTCTTCAGGTATTTTTTATCATATTTTCTAGTAAAATACTACTTAAAAGCTACTTAAGACTTACTATATATTATAATAGCATACATTTTAATAGCATCATTTATTATATAATAATAAACACATATATAATTATTAATATATGTTCTAATACTTGTCATTTTCACCACACTGACAAAATGCCTTTTTTCTTGTTTTAAATATAAATTGTTGCTAAACTTATGATTAAAAAATCATCAGTCATTTTTATATTTTCCAGTAAAAATAGTAAAACATATTGAAAACAAGATACATATATCTGTTTAAAGGCTTCTTTATTTTAAAATGCTATTTAATATGCAATATAACTATAAGAATTAATTTAAAGACTTACTATATATTATAACATACATTTAAAAAAAAATAATAATGAATGCTAAGACAGTGTTGTTTTTACCACGCTATGAAATGTTAAAAACAATGTTTGTAATTATATATTTTCTTATATTTATGCTAAATTATAATTCTTCAGTGGGGTGTTCAGGATAGGATATTTAGATATCTTAATGAAAAATAAAACAAAAACATTTTTTTTTTTTTGTAGCATCAGGCTTTTCAGAATATTAAATGTTTCAAAGCAGTTAAGATTTTTGTATATATATATATATATATATATATACACAATTATTAATATATGTTCTAATACTTGTCATTTTCACCACATTGACAGAATGCCTTTTTTTCTTGTTTTATGTATAATTTGTTGTTAAACGTATGATTAAAAAAACATTTTCTTCATCAGTTATTTTTATCATATTTTCCAGTAAATACAGTAAAACATATTTAAAACAAGATACACAAATCTTTTTAAACAATTAAATCTTTTTAAGCATATATTTTCTTAAATTTATGCCAAATTAATTTTTTTTAGTGGGGTGTTTAGGATAGGATGTTTGGATAATTTAATGGAAAATTAGACAAAAACACAGTTTTTTATTTTTTTGTAGCATAGCAGTTAAGATTTATTTATTTTATTATTTTATATATATTAATAAATACATATAATTATTAATATATATTCTAATACTTGTCTGTTTTACCACATTGATATAACTTTTTCTTCTTGTTTTAAGTATAAATTGTTGTTAAACCTATGATTTAAAAAATAATAATTTGCCAGTGACGTCGTATATACTTGGACAATGATTCTCTTGGTATTGTGTGGAACTCACTTTGCAGAATAAGTCTGAGGTCATGGCTGGCTCTACCAGCGTTGTTTCGGGCTGAGCAGGTGTAGATTCCTGCATCGCTGCGTTGAGTGGCAGTGATGTGCAGGGTGCCGTTGGAGAACAGTCTCAGGTGTGCGCCCTCCACCACAGGCCTACGCTCCCTGTGCCATGTCACTTCTGGCTTTGGCTGACCATCTGCGGTACACTCCAGACTGACCGGCTGGCCAAGAACTGAGGTGTATTCCAGACGAGGCACAGACAACACTGGAGGAACTGTCACAGAAACAGTGAGTTGAATATGCAACTGAATCTTTAGTTTAAGATACCGTACAGGCAGAATTCTTTAGTTCCCTATCTGTCGTACACTCCGAGTTGTGTCGAGTAGTGTACGACACTAGGGGTCGCTCTTGAGAGCCCAAACACCTCTGACAGTTTTGAGAAAGGCCAATGAAAATTGGGTGTGCAGATTTGCATAGCTGACCACGCCCCGGACGTCCGGGTATAAATAGGGCAGCGTGTGCATCTGCTCACTCGTTCTGTTTTTCGGAGCCGAATGCAGCGTCTCTGCGTGAGAAGCGGCAACATTCACCTCTCTCGTCGTTGGATCTACGGCACAGACAGCGGTCTCTCCCTCTCTGACACTGCTCGTGTTGTGAGAGTCCCCTGGGTGCGTCGACGGCGATCTTCAAGAGAAGATTCTCTTCTGCAGAGAGCAAATTTTCTCTAAAAGAGCTCCACAGACGGATTGTGTGTTTCACGATGCCTTTCCGTCTGTGTCCTACTGGGTGCGGATTCTACCTTTCCCCGAACGATCGGCACGAACGCTGTGTTCAATGCTTGGGGCGTGAGCATGCTGACGCAGCGTTCGCTGAGGGAGGTTGTCAGCACTGCGAAGACATGCCCTTGGGCACACTCCGCTCGAGAGCCGCGTTCTTTTCGAAGAAGCCGCGGCGCTCCTCATCTGCTTCCCGCTCCGGTCCTTCTACTTCCGGGTACGAGGCCGTTGCGATGTGCGTCGAGGAAGAGCGGCAGGTGTTGAGCGAAGTTTTGCCAGTTGCGTCCTCGCAAACCGCTCACCCTGTGTGTCTACCGATTGAGTCTCCGGACGATTTTGAAAGCTCGTCTCAGTATGGGCTGGATCTTTTGTTCGGGGCTCCTGCTGAGGAAAAAGCAGCGTCCGTAGCATCGGAGGGAGAGCCGTCAGAGGCTGACGTCACAACCGAGTTCGCCGCTCCGGCGGTTGAATCTCAGTCTGTGGCAGACGCCGAAATGGCCGCCGCACTACAACGGGCAGCCAAGGAGATCGGGGTTGCGTGGGTTCCCCCGCCCAGCCCTGAGCCTTCAAGGCTGGATGACTGGTTCCTGGGCAGGGGGCGTGACTCGAAGCCACGCTCCTCCCCGGTCCCGTTTTTCCCGGAAGTGCACGAGGAGTTGACGAAATCGTGGAAAGCCCCTCTGTCGGCTCGTTCACGGTACGCTAACTCCCCGTCCCTCACCACCCTCGATGGCGGTCCAGCGAGGGGGTATTCGGAGGTTCCCCAGGTGGAGAGAGCGGTTGCGATGCACTTGTGCCCGCAAAACGCCGCCTCCTGGAGGGGCCGCCCGAGACTCCCGTCCAGGGCCTGTAAGTTTTCGTCTGCGCTTGTAGCGAAGGCTTACGCGGCCTCTGGGCAAGCTGCGTCCGCCCTCCACGCTATGGCGATTTTGCAGGTCTATCAGGCTAAGGTTCTTAAAGACCTGCACGAGGGTGCTCCCGACCCAGAGCTGTTACACGAGCTGCGCTCAGCGACCGACTATGCCTTACGGGCTACGAAGGTTACTGCGCAAGCTCTGGGGCGGGCGATGTCCACTATGGTGGTCCAGGAGCGCCACCTGTGGTTAAACCTGGCCGAGATGCGAGACGCCGAGAAGGTTCGCTTTCTCGACGCTCCCATTTCCCAGGCTGGCCTCTTCGGCGAAACCGTGGAGGAGTTTGCCCAGCAGTTCTCCACCGTGAAACAGCAGACGGAGGCCATCAAGCAAGCATCCTGCCTCGGCGTGCAGCGAGTTCCGGCCCAGCTCAGCCGACGCAGCAGCCTCCGCCTGCTCCCCGCCGTGGAAGGCCCCCTACGAGGGTGGCTCAGACCCCGCAGCCTGCCGGGTCTGCAGCCAGACCCGCCCAACGGTCCAGCACTCATAGGAAGGTGGCACCGCCAGCTCGTCCTCAGGCCACTAAGAACCCCCGGCAGGTTTCGAAGCGTTCCTGAGACGGGCAGCCCAGGGAGGAGGGATCGTTTGGCCTGTCCGGATCCACACTCGACGAGGGGACGAGCGCTGGATTCGGCTTCCACCCGGCTGTCTGCCACCCGGCAGACGGCCACCACTTGGTCAACAAAAGAGCAATTTTCTCCTTCTCTGGGCATATTACACAGCACCCCCGACCCTCCGCTCGATGGTCGGATGCTGTCTCCTCCGTTCAGGGCATGCGGTCACACACCTTCTGTGCTCCCTCATGCTCTAGAACAACGGGCTTGGTCAGACGATCTCCCCTGTCGGGTGGATCCTCTGCTAAGCTCGCACGGCTCGGTCTCCCTGGGCAAAGCAGCCAGTGGCCTTCGGGGCTTCTTACCTCCGACCACACGCTGTTTTCCCAGCGAAGGTTCCCCCACCCTTGGTACGTCGAATGTAACTCCTCTGCGGCCCCTAGCGGAGAACTTTCTGGATTGGCTGAATCTCCCCAATCCTTCCCGCTGGCTGCTCAAGACCATTCGGCTCGGCTATGCTATCCAGTTTGCACGTCGTCCGCCCAAGTTCTGCGGTGTTCTCACTACCTCGGTCCAGGGCTCCAACACCGCGGTTCTTCGGGCGGAGATCGCAGTCCTTCTGGCGAAGGGTGCGATAGAAACTGTCCCCTCAGCCGAAATGAAGAAAGGGTTTTACAGCCCCTACTTCATTGTACCCAAGAGGGGTGGTGGGCTCAGACCTATCCTGGATTTGAGGGTTTTGAATCGGGCCCTACTCAAGCTCCCGTTCAAAATGCTGACCCTCAAGCACATTCTTACGTACGTCAGGTTCCAGGATTGGTTTGTGGCGATAGACCTGAAAGACGCGTACTTTCATGTCTCGATCCTTCCAAGACACAGGCCGCTTCTACGGTTTGCCTTCGAAGGACGGGCATATCAGTACAAGGTTCTCCCCTTCGGCCTCTCCCTGTCGCCCCGCGTCTTTACGAAGGTAGCAGAGGCTGCCCTTTCCCCCCTCAGGGAAATGGGCATTCGCATTCTCAACTATCTCGACGACTGGCTGATCCTGGCTCACTCGTTGGATACGGTTTGCGTACACAGGGACATGGTTCTCAACCATTTGGCTCGCTTGGGGCTTCGGGTCAACTGGGGAAAGAGCAAACTCTCCCCGGCGCAGAGGATCTCTTTTCTCGGTGTAGAACTGGACTCGGTCGGCATGTCTGCACGTCTCTCCCCGGAGCGTGCACAGTCAGTTCTGAGATGCGTGGCAACGCTCAGGTGCGGCTCAGCGGTCCCCCTAAAACAGGTTCAGAGGCTCCTAGGGCACATGGCATCCTCAGCCGCGGTCACGCCGTTGGGTTTGATGCACATGAGACCGCTGCAGCATTGGCTCCGTACCCGAGTCCCCAGGAGGGCGTGGCACCACGGCACGTTCCGTGTGAACATCACACCATCGTGCCGCCAGACACTCAGCCCTTGGACGGACATCGTGTTCCTTCGGTCAGGAGTGCCCTTGGAACAGGTGTCCAGACGCGTCGTTGTCACCACGGACGCTTCCAGGACAGGCTGGGGTGCCACCTGCACCGGGCAGGCAGCTTCCGGGGTCTGGGCAGGCCCCCGGCTGCATTGGCACATCAATTGTCTGGAGTTGTTGGCAGTGCTTCTAGCTCTGAGGAGGTTCTGGCCTATGATTCAGAACAAGCACGTGTTGGTCAGGTCGGACAACATGGCGACAGTAGCCTACATCAACCACCAGGGCGGTGTACGTTCCTTTCGCATGTCACAACTAGCCCGCCACCTCCTGCTCTGGAGCCAACACAGACTCAGGTCCTTACGGGCCACTCACATTCCGGGCGATGCCAATCGAGTGGCCGATTCTCTGTCACGACAGGTTTCGCTCGGAGGCTAGTGGAGGCTCCACCCTCAGTCGGTTCAACTGATTTGGGATCGATTCGGCCAGGCGCAAGTGGATCTCTTCGCCTCACCGGAATCCACCCACTGCCAGTTGTGGTACGGGCTGACCGAGGCTCCCCTCGGTATAGATGCACTGGCACACAGTTGGCCGAAGGACCGGCTCAAGTATGCGTTTCCCCCGGTGAGTCTGATCGCACAAACTTTGTGCAAAGTCAGGGAGGACAAGGAGCAGGTCCTCTTGGTAGCCCCCTTCTGGCCCAACAGAACCTGGTTCTCGGACCTGGTTCTCCTGGCGTCAGCTCCTCCCTGGCGCATTCCCCTGAGGAAGGACCTCCTTCCCAGGGGAAGGGCACAATTTGGCACCCGCGCCCCGATCTCTGGAACCTCCACCTGTGGCCCCTGGACGCGACCAGGAGGACTTCAGAGATCTCCCACCATCAGTGGTGAACACACTCATTCAGGCAAGAGCTCCCTCTACCAGGCGGCTGTATGACTCTAAATGGCGCGTGTTTGTGAACTGGTGTTCTGCTCGGCTAAGGGACCCACGGAGTTGCGGCATCGAATCAGTGTTATCCTTCCTCCAGGAGGGCCTGGACAGGCACCTATCTGCCTCGACACTTAAGGTTCATGTGGCCGCTATATCGGCTAATCATGACCTGGTGGGTGGCAGGTCGGTGGGAAAACACGATTTGGTAATCAGGTTTCTGAGAGGAGCCCGGAGACTGAACCCTTCTCGGCCACATCTTATCCCCTCTTGGGACCTTGCTGTGGTTCTCCGGGGCCTACAGCAGGGTCCCTTCGAGCCTCTTCAGTCAGTCAAACTCGATGCTCTCTCCCTAAAGACGGCTCTCCTGACTGCGCTCGCCTCGGTAAAGAGAGTGGGAGACCTCCAAGCCCTCTCCATCAACAGTTCGTGCCTGGAATTCGGACCAGCGGATTCTCACGTCGTCCTGAGACCCCGGCCTGGATACGTGCCCAAAGTCCCCACCACTCCCTTCAGAGACCAGGTGGTGACTTTGCAAGCTATCTCTTCCCAGGAAGATGACCCCAACCTGACCTTGTTATGCCCAGTCCGTGCCCTGCGCATCTACTTGGAACGCACTCAGCCCTTCAGACGTTCTGAACAGCTCTTCGTCTGTTATGGGGGACAGCAGAAGGGGAAGGCTGTCTCCAAACAGAGGATCTCCCACTGGCTGGTGGACGCAATTCGGGTGGCCTACCAGGCCAGAGGCCTACCAGGCCAGAGGCCTACCCTGCCCTCTGGAGGTAAGAGCCCACTCGACTAGGGGCGTCGCTGCCTCGGCAGCCCTGGCAAATGGGGCCTCATTAACAGACATCTGTAGAGCTGCAGGTTGGGCTACACCTAACACATTTGCCAGATTTTACAATTTACGCATGGAGCCAGTGTCAGCTAGAGTCTTGAATACCAGCTCTTGACTCAGTTCTCTGGTTGGTGTAGAGCTTGCTTTAAAGCGCTTCCCCTAACGGTGATTACGCTTCTGAGTTTCAGTAGGTTTCCTAGCGTGAACCCTGGACACCATCTCCATCATTGGCACCTCTGGACGTGGCAGAGTTTTGCGGAGGGACTCGCTACGAATTCGGTCACAAGGTATGGTCACCTTTGTTCTGATTGAATTGTGCCCCATATGTAGTGGCTCCTTATGTGGCCCCATGTGTGTATCCCCACCTATAACTCCTGTAGTGCGGTGTTTCCCCTGAGGACTGGTTTGTCTCTAGGGTCTGAGTCTGGTGGTCTCCCCCGGTGTGAGTCCCACCTCAGCCCCCATGTTTAATGTTGTCACTTGTACCCCCCCTGTTGGGCAGGTTGTGAACTCCGTAGCGCCGTTTTTCCTTCGGGGAGGAGGCGCTTTCCCAACGCTCGCAAGACACTCGGCCGCTCTACTGAGGAAGGCCCGGCTGCAGAACCCTGGTACAGGTCAGTCTTGGACGTTGGATGGTCACGGAGGAGGTGAGCTGCACTTCGTTAACACGTTGCCTGTTACTTCTGCGCTTATCACTCGTGACGCGGCCAGTAAGGTGGCGGTTTTCTACGGGGACCCCTAGTGTCGTACACTACTCGACACAACTCGGAGTGTACGACAGATAGGGAACGTCTCGGTTACGTATGGTAACCCTCGTTCCCTGATGGAGGGAACGGAGACGTTGTGTCTTCCGTGCCACCTTCCTGGACCGCCTCTGAGTGAGTTGAGACCCTCGGCTCCTCAGATCAGAACGAGTGAGCAGATGCACACGCTGCCCTATTTATACCCGGACGTCCGGGGCGTGGTCAGCTATGCAAATCTGCACACCCAATTTTCATTGGCCTTTCTCAAAACTGTCAGAGGTGTTTGGGCTCTCAAGAGCGACCCCTAGTGTCGTACACTACTCGACACAACGTCTCCGTTCCCTCCATCAGGGAACGAGGGTTACCATACGTAACCGAGACGATAAACATGCTGTACCTTGTAAAATGAGGTTGGTTCTTCCCATGGCTGTTCCTGCTTCATTCTGTGCTAAACACTGGTATGCTCCAGCGTCTCCAAGAGTGACCCGTGAGAACTTCAAAGCTCCATTGGAGAGCATGGTCAGTCTATGACCTAGAAAATACCCACAGCTATAACATATATGCCAGATCATTTGTTAATCAAAAATTCTTCTACCAAAAGCACTTATGTCACACATTGTCTCTGAATTAGTATGTTGATACAAGATGCTTAGACTTTTTGCACATTAGAATAATAATATTATTAATATTTCCTGTTTTACAATTAAACTTTTAGCTAATCAAATTTCAAGAACTAGGCTACAACCAAACCAACCTGTTGCCACAGGAACGCCCTCTCGCTGCCATGTAATGGTGGGTCTTGGGAATCCTTGTACTTCACAAGGCAGAACCACTGAGTGATGTAACACCACCTGGACTTCCTCTGCCATTGGTCTGATCTCTGGAGGCTCTAGGAACCCAAACCAAACCATATATTTTGGTAACTGCTTATACTAAGTGTGCTTATTCTTCATAAGATGATTTCAAGTGACATAATATCATTATTACTTCTGTATCTTACCCTGTACAGTAAGAGTAACGTGTTTGTAAGCCGCTCCAATAGAATTGCGGGCAGAGCAGGTATATTTGCCAGCATGACTAGGTGTTGCAGCCAAGATCTCCAGTGCACCTACAACACAATGAAAAAATTTCAAATAAATAATCTACTAAAGCGTAGGTTTAGAAATATCAGTAAGAGCTGGAAGCGTGTAGCTTATGGTGGAAATTTGTCTCAGATTTACCTGTGGGCAGCACACGGTAACTGCCCCCTCGAGCGCCCAACTGCATCCAGTTCTTGTTCCAGCTGATGACAGGGTCTGGACGGCCCGTGGCATGACAAGGCAACACGACAGGGGACATTTTAACAGCTGTAACACTGCTGACGTCATCTTCAATTACAGGAGGAACTGAAAAAAAACAATGTGAAAATAATTAATGAATATGCACAGACATACAGTATAAGTTCACCTAACGCTACATTATACAGTTGAGGTCAAAAGTTTACATACACCTTGCAGAATCTGCAAAATGTTAATTATTTGACCAAAATAAGAGCTGAATAAGATATTTCACGTAAAGATGTTTAGATATAGTCCACAAGAGAAAATAATATTTGAATTTATAAAAATGACCCTGTTTAAAAGTATACATACATTGATTCTTAATACTGTGTATACTTCTGTAATAGTTGCATACGAGTTCCTCAGTTGTCCTCAGTGTCAAAAGATGGATCTCAAAATCATACAGTCATTGTTGGAAAGGGTTCAAATACACAAAAAAGGTTAAAAAAAACAAAGAATCTGTGGGACCTGAAGGATTTTTCTGAAGAACAGCGGGCAGTTTAACTGACTCATGAACAATGATCAGCTGTGGATCATTCAGGTAACAGCACAGTATTAAGTGTGTGTAAACTTTTGAACAGGGTCATTTTTATGTAAATTCAATTATTATTTTTTCTCTGGACTATATGCAAACGTCCTTATGTGAAATATTTTATTCAGGTCAGTACTAAATAAAAAAATAACATGCATTTTGTATGAACCCTCTTATTTTGGTAAAATAATTAATATTCTGCAGATTCTGCAAGGTGTATGTAAACTTTTGACCTCAACTGTATGCTGTATAGTACAGTTACCTCCAAAAGTATTTGGACACTTTATCTTTCATTATAATAAATGCCACTTTTTTATATTTTGTTATATAAAATAACAGTTTTTGGGGCCATAGTATATGAGTATGAAAATGTATTCTTCTATAAGCTGATACACAATACCTTGCAGAATAACCTCTATAACCCTTCGCTCTTCTCCAACCTCATTGGTCACTGTGCACTCAAAGTAGCCCTCATCCTCAACAGACGGTGAGGTAATGATCAGAGATCCAGAAGACATTAACCTTCAAAACAAAAAAAAAAACATTTATTAAAGATACTAATAAGTAGTAAAAATTACACCAGCTCATTCAAAGCTTATGAACCTTATATATTACATATCATATTATTATAAATTGTCAGTAACTAAATTGTCATTCGATAAATAAATAACAAAAAGAAAATATATTATTTTTATCAATTAAAACTAATGAAAAAATACAAAATATATATTAAAAAAAGTTATATATTAAAATATGACTTTAAACCTGTAAGCGCCAGACTGAAGATCCACATTAAGAGGTGAGCCGTTCCTTTTCCAGCTCACCTGAGGAGCAGGTATGCCTGTGCTCTCACAACTCAACACTGCTCTCTGACCTGTGACCACCGTCACATTAAAAGGGCCAGGGCTGATTGAGGGCCCAACTGAAAGGATAAATGAGGACAAGAAAGACTAAATTAGCTCATTTAGGAGGTTGTTGAAAATGCTATTTTGTCTCTTAAGGGAATGAAAAAAGAGAAAGTGCTCTGCAGTACTGTAGACTTTAAGGTCCATGCCGCGATGGTCTGATCCTGCCTGATTGGATACACTGCAGTAATAACGCCCGACATCGGACAGCTGCACTGACGCAATGCGCAAAGAGCCCTCTGACAGCAAGGTGAATCTGTGAGTAGGCAGAGATACAATTTAGTTGATGCCACTTTGATATATTAAAAAACAAACTCAAGTTCACTTGATTGCTTGATGTTTAAACTTGCCTGCCATTGTGAAGTGGGACTGGACCACCATCTTTTCTCCATAAGACGGATGAGGAAGGTCCTCCCTCCACCTCACATGGCAACACTGCATCCTGATTGACATGTGCTATAATCAGTGAGCTGCCCTCTCTGATGACCGGTGGCACTAAATGAACATAATCATGTTTGGCATTAAAGGACCAGTTCACATAAAAATGAAAAAAAAAAAAAAATTATATATATATCTTGTCGTATTAGAATTATAAGGTTCTATCTGACATATTTGTCAAAATGGAGTTTTTCACATATGCTTATTCTGTGACAGCTTATTTACATTATGTGATGTTTCTTTTGTAAGCTGTGTACATTTTGGGCTTTTCTTTAGAAAACAAAAATTGTTCAATCTACAGAAGTCTATGGAACGCAAAAACTTTGAAGCTCAATATCTCAAAAGTGCTCAGAATGCAGACAGAACCTCATAATATATATATATATATGCATAAAAATTTACTCACCATCATGACGTTCCAAACTTGTAGGACTGACTTTCTTTTGTGGAACATAAAAATGGATGTTTTGCAGGATATCATCTGATATTACTACTCACAAAAATTCAAAGGTTTGGGGGTCAGTGTGACTTTTAATACTTTTATTCAGCAAGGATCCATTAAACTGATCAAAAGTGACAGCAAAAGATTTCTGTTTCAAATAAATGCTGTTTTTGAACTTTCTAATATCAAAAAATCCTGAAAAAAAAGTATCAGTTTCTACAAAAATATTAAGCAGCAAAACTGTTTTTAGCATTGATAATAATTAGAAATGTTTCTTGAGCATCAAATCATTAAATTAGAATGATTTCGGAATGATCATGTGACACAGAAGACAGTAATGACTGATGAAAAGTCAGTTTAACCATCACATGAAATAAATATAATTTTGAAATATATTAAAACAGAAAACAGCTATTTTAAATTATAATAATTTACAATATTTCAGATTTTCCTGTATTTTTAATCAAATAAATACAGTCTTGGTGACCATAAGAGGCTTCTTTCAAAGACATTAAAATCTTACCAACCCCAAATGTTTGTACAACAGTCTATATGCTTTAAGTGTATAAGAAGTTTCACAGAAGAAAGTCTCACACGTTTGGAACGACATGAGCGTGTTTGACACAACTTACGGAGAATCTCTACAGTGAAGAACAGACTGGTGCTGCCAGCAATATTAGTGACCACACAGCTGTACTGTCCACTATCCTGGGTCCGGACATCTTGAATTTCCAAATACTGTCCACCAGCAATGGACTGAATTCGACCTCCCAACTGAGACAGACAGAAAAGGCAGATCAGTGTGATTGTAATATGTGAATGTAATAGTTACAAGCACATCCGGAAAGTACACTGAACAACTCACCTGTAGTTTGACATCATCCTTGTACCACTCAATCTCTGGTGGAGGGTCACTGTCGGTTTGACATTCCAGTGTCAAGTGACCTTTGGCTGGAACCGATACAGTTCTGATGTCATTAGAGCCGAGAAGAGTGGGTGGAACTGAAAGTGACCGGACAAAACAAATGATTCACCTGATATGACCTGATTTTTTTTTCAAAGTTGTCTATTTTTTAATGTGCAATTTATTCCTGTGATGGCAAAGCTGAATTTTCAGCAGTCATTACTCTAGCCTTCAGTCTCACATGATCCTTCAGAAATATGTCAATTTGGTGCTTGAGAAACGTTTCTTATTATTATCAGTGTTAAAAACAGCTGTGCTGTTTGACATTTTTATAGAAACTGATTAATTCTTTGATTAATAGAAAGTTCAAAACAGCAGTATTAATTTGAAACAATCTTCATATACTCACGCTGAACGCGAACCCAATGGTTTCTACCATCCTCTCCTGCTGGGCTACTTGCAAGACAGGTATACAGACCTGCGTCCTCCACCTATTCCAAAACATACTGGCATAACCACAAAGCCACAAACAAATGCGAAACCTACCTATTACAAACAAGCTAAACACCATTTGAATAAGCACCTGAACTTTGTTGATTCTGAGCAGCTGCCCATCTCTCTCTATGATTGCCAAGCTGTCTTGTAGCGGACGCCCATCTTTAAGCCAGCTAAGGGTAGGAGGTGGAAGACCAGTCGCGATACACTCCAGTTCCAGAACACTGTCCAGTGCAATCAGCTGGTCCTCAGGAGATGAAGAGCCAGAGATCTTGGGAGGCTCTAATATGGGAAAATATATCCTCAGATTTAATACTTACATCATATACTGTGCCTAAGAGGAAATGGTGATGAAAACAATGTGAGATGGGATAAAAACTGTGTTCTCTTGCAAAACATTTGCATTCTCATGCATTCTCAAAAGTATTGTGTACCCCCAACAATCTTTGCATATGCAAGAAAAACACTGATTTCCATCACAAAAGGTTTGTAAGCCATTGCAAATGTTTCACAGCAAAAGTTTTGTGAGAGAAGGCTTTGAAATGTAATTTTTCCTCCCATCTCATCTCATCTCATCTCATCTCATCTTTTTTTTTTTTTTTTTTACTACCACTACAATATCCCTTCAGGGGCTCAAAAACTCAAAAACCTTATATCATTTCTTTACTTATCATGTTTATATTTATATATGGAAGCCTGTTTCCATCACTGAATATAAAATAAAAAGGGTAATTGTGACTTTTTTTCTCACAATTCTGACTTTCTTTCTCGCAATTGTGAGTTTACATCTTGCAAATCTGCCTTTTTTTCTCAGAATTGTGAGATATAAACAGAAATTCTGTGAAATGAACTCACAGTTGTGACTTTTTCTCAGAATTGCGAGTTTATGTAAACTCACTGAGAAAAAAAGTCAGGATTGTGAGTTTATGTCTCGCACATCTGACCTTTTTTAGAATTGTGTGATATAAACTTGCAATTGCAAGTTACAAAGTCAGAATTGCAAGATATGAATTTGCAATTCTGAGAAATTGTGAGAAATATACTCTCAAATTGTAACTTTATTTCTCAGAATTGCAGGTTTATGTAAACTAACTTTGAAAAAAAGTCAGAATTGCAAGTTTATATCTCATGATTCTGCCTTTTTTTCTCAGAATTGTGAGATATAAACTTGCAATTGCAAGTTATAGTCAGAATTGTGAGGCATAAACTCGCAATTCTGAGAAATATACTCACAATTGACTTTTTTCTCAGAAGTTTATTTCTCAGAATTGCGAGTTTATGTAAACTCGCTGAGAAAAAGTCAGAATTGTGAGTTTATAGCTTACACATCAGACCTTTTTTTTGAATTGTGTAATATAAAAAGAGAAATATACTCGCAATGTGTGACTTTCTTTATCAGAATTGTAAGTTTGTTTCTCAGAACTGCGAGTTAAGGTAAACTCACTTTGAAAAAAAAAGTCAGAATTGCAAGTTTACATCTCACGATTCTGCCTTTTTTCTCAGAATTGCATGATATAAACTCGCAATTGCGATTAATAAAGTCAGAATTGTGAGACTTAAACTTGCAATTCTGGGAAATATACTCACAATTTTGAATTTTTTTTCTCAGAATTGTGTGACATAAACTACCAATTGCGAGTTATGTCAGAATTGCGAGATAAACTTGCAATTCTGAGAAATAAACTCGTAATTCTGAGAAATTAAGTCACATTTCTGACTTTTTTCTCAGAATTGCGAGTTTATATCTCGCAATTCTCACTTTATAACGCGCAACTGCAACTTATTAAGTCAGGATGGAGATACAAACTCAAAATTCACTACTGTGTGTGTGTGCACTTGGATGGGTTAAATGCAGAGCACAGATTCTGAGTACGGGTCACTATACTTGGCCACACGTCACGTCCTTTCCTTTCCTTTTTACATTTTTTTTATTTAGTGGCAGAAACAGGCTTCCATATTTATACATTTGCTTTCAACTGCAAATACCTAGCACGGTTAGGTTGAAGGTCTTGGTACTGCTCCCTGCTTGGTTGCTTGCCACACAGCTGTAGAGGCCTCCATCACTGGGACCCACATCAGAGAGCAGGAAGCGGGTTTCCTGTCCATCCAACAGAAGATTACGGTGCAGTGAGAGCGGTTGGCCATCTTTTAGCCATGATAGAGTTGGAGGAGGCACACCACGGGCTTCACAGGTCAGTGTTACTGAAGAGCCTTGGACCACGGCTACCTGCTCAGTTGGCTCTGTGCGCTCAACAGCAGGGGGAGCTGACAAATAGCAATGGTTAAAAATGTTGAAATGTTGTGTATTTGAGATTATTTGTTAAACGACTCTTCTTTAAAAAAATTGATCAGTTAAAAAGTGTTTCTGCTGTACCTTGCACTTGGAGGTCAAAGTTGAGCTCAGCTGATCCAGCTCGGCTACGAGCCACACAAGTGTAGATGCCAGAATCAGACAGCTGTACTGGTGCAATCCTGTGCCGACACAAGGATACAGGACACTGTCAATCTAATGTTACATCTGGATTATCAGAAATTGTACTGTGTTATGTGTGCAAAACTGACCTAAGCAGAGTATCTGCAGAAAGCAGGCGGACACGGGGTGACAGGAGTAAAGGATGACCATCTCTAAGCCAGCTGATTTGAGGTTGAGGAGTCCCTGTGGCTTTGCACTCCAGTGTGACCACACTGTGCTGAGTGGTGTGCACCTCACGAGGCACGCTAGTCTCCCCGCTTATGGAAGGAGGAACTGTAGTGCAAAAAGCATGGAAATTATTTAACAGATTTGTACTCTGTATGCTAAAACACTATAGAAAGAAAGCTGCTCTCACCCAAAACAAACAAGGTATAGATCTTGCTCTCTTGGCCAGCAGAGCTGACAGCCAGGCATGTGTATGTTCCTGCGTCTTCTGGCCTTACGTTCAAAAGTGTTAGAGTGCTCCGATCTGGAGAGACACTGTAATGCACATACACATCAGTGTAAGTTAGTGCAACTTTGAAATATAAATAAGCTTCTCTGTTGAGAAGTTAGAATAAAAATGAAAAGAATAAAAAATAAATTTTAATATTTATTAATATTATAATTTTAATTATACATTGGGATCAAAATGTAAATTTTTATACAATTTAATACAAAAATTCATTACAAATAATATAAGCAAAACATTTGGACTGAAAGGTGTAGGAATTCAAAAATATTATTATATTATATTACATTATATTATATTATATTATATAGGAGTAAGAATAGTTATAATATTTATATTTATATTAATCTAAACAATGATTATATTACATTATATTATATTATATTATATAGGAGTAAGAATAATTATAATATTTATATTTATATTAATCTAAACAATTGATTATATTATATTATATTATAAGCATACCAACTGGAGTGGAAGTTGTACAAAAAGTGTTCATTAAATTTTTTTTCATAACATTTCTTTATTTATAAGTTAATATTTTTTTTAATTTATAAAAAAAGAAAGAAATCAATGAATCTGTGTGTATGAATAATTTACTATATATTATATTATTATTAAAAATATGATTTATAAGTTTACTTAAACAGCGGGGTCAAAAAGTCACACTAATTATTTTTTTATTTTCTATTTTTCTAGTTTAATACAAAATGTTAATTACAAATAATATTACAAGCAAAACAATAGGAGTGAAAGTGGTAAGAATAAAAAAAAATGTTTTCATAAAGCTTCTGTACTCTGTTTTTTGTATTCATTACTTTTCCAATGTGTTCTCAGCGTTAAATAATTATATAATATTATTATTATATAATTTTATATTATATTATATTATATTATATAAGCATACCAATTGGAGTGGAAGGTGAACAAAAAGTGTTCATTAACATTGTTTTCATCACATTTCTTTATTTTTCAAACTTAATATTTTTTTTTATTTATAAAAAAGAAAGAAATCAATGAATCTGTGTGGGAGTATAAATACTTTCATATATATATTATTATATTATATTAGGGTAGATTAGATTATATATAAGCATACCAAATGGAGTGGAAGGAGAAAAAAGTACAAAAAGTGTTCATTAAAATTTGTTCATAACATTTCTTTATTATTTTAAACTTAATCTTTTTATTATTTATAAAAAAGAAAGAAATCAATGAATCTGTGTGGGAGTATAAATACTTTCATATATATATTATTATATTATATTAGGGTAGATTAGATTATATATAAGCATACCAAATGGAGTGGAAGGAGAAAAAAGTACAAAAAGTGTTCATTAAAATTTGTTCATAACATTTCTTTATTATTTTAAACTTAATCTTTTTATTATTTATAAAAAAGGAAGAAATCAATGAATCTGTGTGGGAGTATGAATACTGTAATATATATCACAATATATTATATTATATTATATTATTAAAGATTTATTATTAGTAGTAATAGTAGTAGTAAGAAAACAAATAAATTACTGAATTGAGTGTATGAGTCTTACTCTATATGCTCTGCATTTCCATTCTCAAGAGTCTTTCCGTTCTTCAGCCAGCTCACTTTGGGAGTAGGTGTACCCATCACCCGACATTCAAGAGTCAGTTCCTCCCCAACAGATGCACTGACCTCTGACGGGTGGCCAGAATCTACAATGGTGGGTGACGCTGATGGTGCAAATACACGTGGTCATTTAGAGTTTATGAATCAAACACAGTGCGACTCAAAAAAACAAGTGTACAGTTTTACCATATATAGTAAGTGAGTAGTCTTTTTGCGTCTGCCCTTCACTGTTTTTGGCAATACAAGTATAAGTGCCCGCATGAGAGGGCTGCAGAGGACCTAGTTCCAGTCTGTTTCCTCTTGCTGACCAGTTCCATTGCAAACTGCTCTCTACACAAAGAAACAAACAACAAAATGCATGAGTAAAACATATTCAAACTAACATTTGAAGATGTGCAGTATTTAACTGACCGATAGGAGAGCCGTCTTTCAGCCAAGCAATGCTGGGTACAGGTACGCCAGAGGCCTCACAGATGAGGGTGATGTGTGAGCCCATGTTTTGAGTGAGAGTCTCATGAAGAGGCCCCTCCATCACAGGAGGCACTAAAAGTGAAAGTTAGTAAAACGTACTGCACCTGTAAGGGTTATAACACATAAATGTTGCATGCATGCTGTGTTTTAAGAACTCACCATGGACTGTGACTCTAAAGGTGCGATCGACTTGACCTGCAATGTTAGACACCTTACAGGTGTACACCCCACCATCAGCCACCTAAGGAAAGTCAGAAACCATTTTAACAAAGCCGTAACTATAAATACACCCCTTAATTACACATTTATGCTTCAGGTTACACTAACATTCAAAAGTCTGTTTTATATCCTTATGTTTTATGCTCACCCAGGCTGCATTTACATACCTGCACCCCAACTATTTCAAGTTGCTGGCGCTCTATCCTCAAACCATTCCCAGCAGCCAGCTGAAGTCCATTACGATACCACGTGACCTCTGGTTCAGGGATGCCACTGGCTTCACAACGCAGAATAAGCGATGACCCAACCAGAGATGTCATAACCTCAGACTCTGATTCAAGACGTGGCACCAGTGTAGGCAGGGCTAGAAAGGGCCAAATCAAAAAAGTGTAAATTGCTATATTAATCTACGGAAGCAATTAATTAACAAAAACACCCATAGTCCTCTAACCATAGACGGTAAGGAGAATGCTCTTCTGGTCTTGTCCGGCTGAGTTTGTGGCTGTACAGACATATTGGCCGGCATCCTGCTGTCCAGCCCTGGGAATCTGCAACATCTGACCGCCTTTGGACAGGATGATGGCACATTACATAAATGCATACATGCTTCATGAAGCATTATTGATACACACAGAGTGAGACTGCAACTCACCTGGCAATATGTGGATGCCAGTGCTAAACTCCAGCACCTGCCCATCTTTGGTCCAGATGATGTCAGCAGGCGGGTATGCCTGCACATCACACAGCAGAGAGATCATGTGACCCTCCACCACACTCATATCCTCCTCCCGGCGGCCCACAATCCTTGGTGGAACTAAGAAAAACGCATGCTGTATTAACAGTGTATGACACAAACAGCTAATTAGCTATGCTCTTCTAATCATTTATTTGACTATTGTAAAAAAGTAACATTACGAAATAATATTAGAATTTAAAATAACGTTTTTTAAAAAGACATGTATCTACCTTTGATCAATTTAATGTGTTCTTGCTGAATTAAAATATTAATTTTATTCAAAATAATCTCCTGGTAGTGTACATCTTTTCAGTTTTTCTGGATAAGGATTTTTAAATATTATTCAAATCCAAGTGATTTGCCAATGAATCTTTCAGACTGAACTGTGAAATGTTTGACAATTCATTGGAAATAAGAACTGACTTAAAAATGATTCGCTCACAAATCAGACATCAGAGCAAGTTATATGTTACTCACTTTTGCCAATATTTGAAAGAAATAACACTATTTATCATTAATGAAATTTTCATTCATTTTTGCAGGACTTTAAGATTTTATTCATTTTCATGATATTTTCAGGGCTGAAAAACAAAATTGTTTCCTGGTCTTCCATGATTGTGGGAACCCTGTCAATTGCTCCTACCTTGAATAGACAAGCTGTAGAGTCTCTCGACAGCTCCAGCTTTATTCTCCGCCACACACTGATAGCTGGCCGCATCTGACACCTGCACTTTCAGTATCTACAGAAACACACAGGGGAGTTATATAAGGTGTGGCACTTATTTTTTTTCTCAAAGTAGCAAAATCTTTGCATTAACCTTGTAAGTTGATAGTTCACCTAAAACTGAAAATTCTGTCATTAATTATTCAATCCAAACCCATAAAACAGATTAAAATATTATACAAATTAAAATATGTTTGATTAAATCTGAGAGCTTTCTGACCCTGCATAGACATCAACACAACTACTACGTTCAATGTTCAAGGATCAGTGGTTCAGCTGTAATTTTATGAAGCTTGTGCTCAAAGAAAACAAAAATAACCTCAAGCATAAATATGTCCTTACTATTTTCTGTTCCTTGAACGTGGTAGTTGTGTTGCTGTCTATGCAGGGTCAGAAAGCTCTTGATTTCATCAAAAATATCTTAATTTGTCCTCTTAAGATTTAGAAGACAAACAGGGTAAAGCTCTTATGTTTCTGAGCTCATGAACATCACCTCCAGCAGTTTCCCATCCTCTAGTATTTGATGGTGAGGGCCGCTGTAGAGGGGCAGACCGTCCTTCAGCCAAGATACAGATGGAGTGGGGTTTCCTGTGACATCACAGCGCAGCGATACAGTCGAGTTGACCACAGCATCCACGTCCTGCATGAACTCATCAGTCTGGCCGTCAATCAAAGGAGGAACTGCATAAAATGTAAAATTAGTCACATTTATGCAGATCATTTATTCTCATTATTAATGAGGCTAACAAATAAAGTTTAATCATTTGAATGTCAGAGATTTGCCTGTTGGATTTACTTCCTTACCCAGCACCTCCAGGTCATAGTGCATTTTATCCTCTCCAGCTTCATTCACAGCCTGGCAGGTGTATTTCCCAGCATCCTCAAGCTGAACCCGTGGAATCTGCAGAACGTGCCCTCCTGAAGAGAATCACATAAATAAACAAAAATGTACTTTATATACTGTACAATATTTGCCAGTGTTTTATCTTTAAGAGTAAGATGGATTGCATTGTTTGTTTTTAACTACAATAACTAAAAAGAACCATGGTGTTCACATAATAATAACAGCTTTTTGGATGTGTACTGGACATGTTAATACATACTAGGGGTTAACCGATTATCGGCCTGGGCGATTATCTGTGCTGATATTAAGCATTTTTATAGTTATCGGTATTGGTCATTTTTAAAACTGATTTGCCGATAAAATAATAAAAAAGCATAATAAAGAATGTTTTTTCAGAGCCCTTGTTATTCTTAATTTTGACATTCATTTTCATATTTACACGAGACATATATATTGGTTCAAAATATCGATTATCTATCTACAGTTGAGGTCAAAAGTTTACATACACCTTGCAGAATCTGCAAAATGTTAATTATTTTACCAAAATAAGAGGGATCATATAAAATGGATGTTATTTTTTATTTAGTAATGACCTGAATAAGATGTTTCACATAGAAGACGTTTACATATAGTCCACAAGAGAAAATAAGTTGAATTTATAAAAATGACCCCATTCAAAACAGCAGTACTAAATAAAAAAATATGACATTTAAGCAAAATAAGAAAAATGTACACATTTTCATTCTGTTCAAAAGTGTTCACCCCCCAGCTCTTAATGCAGAATTTTTCCTTCTGAAGCATCAGTGAGCAATTGAACTTTCTGTAATAGTTGCAGATGAGTCCCTCAGTTGTCCTCAGTGTTAAAAGATGGACCTCAAAATCATACAGTCATTGTTGGAAAGGGTTCAAATACGCAAAAATGCTGAAAAACCCAAGAGTTTGCTGGACCTGAAGGATTTTTCTTAAGAACAGCAGGCAGTTTAACTGTTCAGGACAAACAAGCGACTCATGAACAACTATCACTAAACAAAAAAAAAAAAACAGCTGTGGATCATTCAGGTAACAACACAGTATTGAGAAGCAAGCATATGTAAACTTTTGAACAGGGTCATTTTTTATAAATTCAACTATTATTTTCTCTTGTGGACTATATGTAAACATATTTTAAGACTTATTTACTGACTAATGACACAAAAAGAGCATTTCACTCTACTCACCAGGTAACAACACAACTCCATCTGAGCTGGTAAGTTGCCTGCCTTGTCTGTACCAACTGAGTCGAGGAGGAGGAATGGCATTGCTCTCGCAGGACAGACTGATGGAGTGTCCCAGTACCACCTCTCGTTTTTCAACCATCCCTTCAGTGCCATCAGGGTCCTCTTCATCTCCTTCTCTCTCCCCCAGTGAGAAACCAGCAGCACCATTTATTACCCGGTGAAAGATTGGAGGAACTGAGGAAGTAGTTAAAAAAAAAACATTAATATCTACACACACTAACTTCAGTAAAAACTGAAGTGTGTATAATATGCACTGACCCTGTATAGTAAGGTGGAAGTCTCTTTTGTCCTCTCCAGCAGAATTAGTAACCACACATGTGTACTGGCCCTCATGAGACAGCATGGCATTCTCGATGAGAAGCATGTGACTGTTCACTCTTAGACCAGTGTGTGTATTCCCATTTAATAGCTGTAAAACATACAACAGTGTGTTTCAATATGACCATTTCATTCATTACTCCTCAAAAGTTGATTAGACGAGCCCAGTGGTTTCTTGATTCGTTTCTTGAATTAATTTTAACTAGACAATCAAAGAAGAAAGCAAACATTTGACTGACTGCATTGGCTGAGCAGCTTTTTAATACTTTACAACAGCACAAAAAAGGATCCCATGAGTGAATCATTTAATCATTTATTTGAACAAATTCATTCAAACACACTGATTTATTCAGGAATGAAAAAAGTGATTGTACATTTGATTGAGTCATTGAATCATTCATTCAACCAATACATTTAAAAACGCTGCTTACGCAGATCCATATCTGTTGTAAAAAGCAATATGACACTCAATCATGCAGTTATGGAAGAACCTGATAAACACAAAACAGATATACGGACCTGTCCATCTTTAAACCACTGTGTGACAGGTTCTGGAAAGCCTTTGGCCAGGCATGACAAAGTCAATGTCCCATTAATTTTCACTTTCTCTTCTCTCTTGCCAAAATTGAGTGTCGTAGAATCCCCCTCTATCTGTGGAGGAACTGAGGAAATGGCACAGCATTAACCTTTAACAAAAACAGACAACCTTATCTAGGTAAATCGCATTACATCGCCTACCTACCCATAATTCTTAGTGTGTGGTGTCTGTGTGCTGTTCCAGCCGGGTTGGTTGCTTTGCAGGTGTAGGTGCCTGCATCCTCGCCACGGGCCGCAGCCACTCGCAAAGACTGTCCACCCTGTGTGTACGTGAGCTGAGGGCTGGACACAATGGGCTGGTTGTCCTTTAGCCAGGTGATGGTGGGAAGTGGGATCCCCTCGACTTCACAGTGAAGAACTGCAGGAAAACCCAAAACGGCAGTCACCTCTGAATTCTCACCGGCATCACGAATCATGGGAGCAGCTGTGAAAAGACAGAGTAAATCACAACCGATTCTTAAACATATGACTCTTAGGATTCAGTTGCTTTTTGTAACTAAAATCTATAAAATGCAAGCGGTGTAGTCTAATTCCTCAGTGAATGACTCTTATGATTCTGTTTTTTAAGGAATCAAAACTATACAACACAACCAGTATAGTCACATTTTAGATCAACTGATTCATATGATTCAGTTGCTTTTTGTAAATTAAAACTTTAAAATGCAACCTGTGTAGTCCAATTCTTGAATGAATAACTCTTATAATTCATTTCTTTTAAGTGAATCAAAACTGTACGGCATAACCAGTGTAGTCTGATTCCCAAATGAACGATTCTTATACACATAACACATAATGCTTATGTGCTACGCTGTTTTAAAGGCTTGTGAGAATTAATTACATAATCAAGGAAACGGTTATAGGAATTAGAACCAGAATAGTTCAGTTCTTAATAATTCCCATCCCCATCATACCTTGTACGTTCAGCCTGAACTGCCGTGTCTGAGTCCCAGCGTTGTTACTGGCCACACACTGATACAGGCCACGGTCCCTCGGTCTGACCGACTTCACCCTCAACACCTGCCCCTTCTCTAGAAACTCCACATGAGGGTCTCCATTAGGAGATAAAACCCTGAAAGAGGTTATGAAGAGCACATATGAGCACAGAAACTGGAAGAAAGGAGGATGTGATTGTGCGTGTCATTGACTCACTCTCCATCATGACTCCATTCCACTGTAGGCAGTGGGTGGCCACTAACTCTGCACTGCATGTCCACTTCCTGTCCTGCCATGACAGTCAGTTCCTGCACTCCTGAGGTACCTGAAATTACTGGTGGAGCTACATGTACACACCAGGACATGTAGAAATAATGAGAAATGATTAATAAACTACAGGAGATCATTCTAACTGCATTGCAACAAACTAAAGATTTGGATCAAACACACAAAATCAAAAACACAGCCTAACATTTAGCCTTTGTTCTGTAAACCTCAAGGTTACTTTAAATTACACAGCTTGTCTAAATTTCACCTTGTACTTCAATAGTGTACTCCCTCCTGGCTTCCCCAGCAGAGTTCTGGGCAGTGCAGGAAAAGTGGCCAGCGTGATCATGCTGAACACGGTAAATCTTTAAAAGCCTTTTTCCATTCTGCAAATACACTCCTGGGGTCTCCAGTACCTAGAAACACAAAGTGGGTAATTGATTTCCAAGAGTAGCAGCCAAGACTTGTGATGAATTTCATAGCCACTAGGTGGCACTATGCTACCATTACACTGGAGCAGAGCCATACAGGTAGGAAAATAAAATAAAATAAAATAAAATAATAACATAAAAAAAATAACTAATAAAATAAAATACATTTACATTTTAAATGACCAGGCAAACATTTTCGTACATCATGCTAGATTTATGTTTTTCATGTCACTGCAGTAAAATTAATATTCCATGTTAATTTAAATATTTATTTGGCAAGAAGCTGTGTAACAATCAGGATAATTAATCAACATTATTATGGGGCCACCCAGTTGGATTTTATTTTTGCAACAATGACAGGATGACTGTGCATTATTTGTTATATAACACAATGTTAATGAAAAACCTACGGGTCTGTTGTTTTTAGTCCAGGTAATGGTTGGGGTTGGGATACCAAAAGCATCACATCCCAGTGTGAGGGGCTGCTTCAGTGTGACCGTTAGATTCAAAGGCTGCCCATCATCTTGGATCTCTGGTGGAACTAGATTTGAGAGACAAAGAAATCATTCAGCATAATTCAATCCAGCACTAAACCCTGACGGTAATTTGCTTGTATTTAATTAGGCATGTAATCAAGCAATGAAAAGCTTTCATATAAATCTACTGTAAGTGCCTACTCTAAAACGACACAAACCAGAAATTTGTTCCTATCAATTCCTATGTATACTATACAGGATAAATTTAGTAGAAGAGTCATCAAAACAAATGTGAAAAATCTGTACACATTACAGACATTTTTTTTGTTTTTGTTTAGTTTTTTTTAGTTTTACAATTTGTAATCATTTAAGTTTCAAAAAAAAAAAAGATTATAAAATTGTATTTTTTTTAATGGATTAATTATACATGACAATATATAATATATATTAGAATATATATATTTTACAATAGATTACATTAATCTATGGTAATAATAATTAGGACTGGGTCTTCACACATTTCACGATTCGATTTGATTCTGATTTACAAGCTTGTGATTTGATTCAATTTCTGATTCGTTTTGAAATATCGATTATTTTGAATATATATCAGGAACAGTACATGCCAAATTTTCTCAAAGAAAAAAATCTCTTACCTAATGCTGTGAAATATACATGACAGTCAGTTGGTAATACATTACTATAATAATGAAGGTTAATATTAACTGAGTTGCAATGCTTACAATTACATTCAGTGAAGTTTTTATAATAATATAGTTACAATTACATAATTATATTTTTGAAATATAAACGTTTAAATTGATGGCTGTCATAAAAACTAGATGGAGTTAATATTTCCAGTTGACTAATGAGTTTCTGGCCACCGAACATGCTTTTTTCTGAGGTAAATGTGACGTTACGTGCCATTGTTTACAAGCTGTTATACTGACGTCTTTGCGCAATTGAAACACTGAACAATTACATGAGACAGAATACAGACTTCGATAAGTTGTACTTTCTTTTAACACCTTTGGATGTTTATTCATGTTTATTTCATGCTAAAACTGTATTAAAGTGGAGGAGACGATCAGTTCATGTGCGATACGTGATGCCACTTCTCTTGAACAGAGACGCTACAGTGCCAAAATGGCATTTATTGTTTGAATATGGTAATAAAATGAGTAGAATTTGAAATCTGGGACTTTGTTTTATATCAAAAGTAACAAAGCACAAAGCTTATTGCGATTTATTGGATGGAATGTGTGCTACAATATTCCCTTCATTAACTGAAACAGGCTAGACTAATCGATTCTTTGGATTTAAGAATTGATTGTTGAGAATCGATCGTTGAGAATTGATTGAATTTGATAAATCAATACTTTTTACCCAGCCCTAAAAGAATAGATTACTCTATATTACTTTTTTCCTGTTTAGTACATGTAGTTCCTGCTAGGAACCACTGATCTAAATTAGAGTAAATAGATTTTAGTTTAAAATGAATTATTAAGCTATTGGACATGTGAAAATGCTGCAAGAATCTCACCATTGACCTTTAGCCTGGTCTTCCTCTCCACGGATCCTGCTTCATTAGTGGCCACACACTTATAATCGCCACTGTGACTGGCCGAAGCTGTGCCAATCACCAGAGAGCCATTCTCAGCCAAAGACACACCATGCTCCGATCGCTCCATATAAATCTCCAGGCCATTTTTGAACCATCGCACCCAAGGAGCAGGAGACCCTAGCCAGAGGATGACAACAGCAAAAGAACAAATGAAATAGAGAGAAACATGTGAAAGAGAAGACATCGATCAGAGACGACAGAATCACAATTCCCAGTGCACAATGAACATGAGGCTCGCCAGAGCTTAAAAACAAGACCAGATATCCATCCATCTGACAGCGAGACAACAAAGAGCAGAAACAAAGAGGGTGCCAGTAAATTTCTTTCCTCGGAAGTGGATCAGCCGTTGTCCCGTCAAACAGTACTTCAAGGTGAAACGCACCGAGTGAAGATGCCAGACACAGTATATCAGAAGAGAACTGATCAAGCGTAAGAACACCAGATTTATAGCTCAAAGACAAAAGTCAAGAGACTTCAGGACAGCAGTAAGGGGAGTAGTTCAAACACACCAATGAGGTTCTATATTAGCTTCCAAGACCCCTTTAACAGATGTGTGATGAACTTTACTAGGTTAGCTTTAAGTGACGGGGCAGGGGATAACCTTGTACTTGTTTTACAGTCATCTCTTAAACCTCCTCAAAGGCCATTTGGGCAGGAATGACAGATACTGAGAAGTGTTTATTTGTGTTTAGTTTCACCCAGAGCACTTCAGATGTGACATGGAAAGTCTATTTAGTGGTGGACGGAATAAGGAAAAAAATGTGCAAAAAGTAGTACAAAAGAGGACACTATCAGGGATAGCTCAAACCCATAAGACTTTGGTTAATCTTCAAAGCATTAAAGATATAAGATATTTTTAATGAAACCTCAGAGGTTTCAGTCTCTCCATTGAAATTCCAGGTAACCAGAACTTGGAAGATCTAAAAAGGTCAAAAAGGCGTCATAAAAAGAATCCATATGAGTCAAACGGTTTAATCCAAGTCTTGTGAAGAGATACAATCGCTTTTATATGATCAGATTCATATAACAGATCTCTACCTTGCGTTGTTTTAAAACCATGTGATTTTCTTTCTTCTGCGAAACATTAAAGACATCTTGAAAAATTTCTCAGTATTTTTCTATTCATGCAATGAAAGTGTCCATTGTTATTTTGAAATGATATTACGTTGCTTCTTGCACATTTTTTCAGGTGAAACATCCAGTGAATGGTGCTAAAAGAGTGTTAAGATTTGAATCTGCCAGTATTTTATTAGTTGTTGTATGTATTGCAGCAGGAAATTAAGTTAATACAACGAGATTAATGCCACCCAACCACACAGCACAGGCACCCCGTGGCCTGTGCAGGCGAGGCGGCGCGGTCCCGGGGCAAACGTTACCACAAAAGCTTATATTAATGATAATATTAGTGGCGTGCCTTTAAGCTAATATTTACTGTCACTGTTTAAGTTCAGAGATAAGAAGAACGCCATCTAGCAGTCAGGATATAAATTCAAAACGAAGCATCTGCTATGAATCTTGTATGATTATTTTTTTTTTTTTAAATCGATATTCTGTTTTTGAAAATTGTTACAGTATTTCCAAACATAATATTGTGATACGTGTATCAATATTTTCTTACACCCCTACCCAATAGTGTTAACAAATGCAAAACTACTATATAAAAACACATCTGTTGATGCAAGCGTGCCATGTGAATCTTCCATGTGTGCAGATTTGAACTGTTGTGTCGAACCATAGTTACACAGGATTTGTACCGGAGCTCTTTAACTCTCAAGTACATCTCCCTACTGCGTGAGCGACCGAATAAACCTACCGGCTATGAAAACCCATATATATGAAGCTGGATATGTGATGCTCCCAGCATATTAAAATTGTTTTGAAGTCATAAAATAATATTCTTCAAATAATTGTGTGAAAATTACGCTTTATTAATCGAAACTCTGTAAACTGTATTTTAAGTGGAAGCATAAACACGCTGTTTCTATGCATGTCTCTTTAAATGCAGCTGCTGTTCCCCACCCTTTATCCATAACAGGGCTGTGCCTTTACAGCTTGTTCATCAGATACTCTACCAAAAAACATCTGCTTGGTTTTGATTATCATGTCTGTCACACTGAAATCATGTGTTTTAAAGCCATATTAGTTTAAACGTGATTTCTGAGCGCACACATCTGCAGCACACGCACAGAAAGTGGCTGTCACACGGCATGTGAGTACTAAACTAAGTTCTCTTTCATGTCTTATTGCACCTAAACTGACAAATACACACAAGTTTATGTTAAAAACACAGGAGTTACAAAAACAGCTGGTTATGTCTGTGAAGGTGAACAGCTGGGAAAGAAGCTGCATGTTTATATTAGTTCTTGTCTTCTCTGAGGCTGTGAGTCTTAATAGTGTTCTGTACTTATTCTGTGCAGCCAACGACAGAACAGTCATGTTCTGTCGCCATGGCATTAGAACTGGTACACTGGGTGGTGGTGGTGGTGCCGTGGGTGGAAACGTGCATGTTAAGGGGCGGTAATATTTTAATAAGATCCCCTTTCTACATCACAAACAGAGTGAAATCTGAGCAGCTTGGTTTTTTTTACAAGCTTGCAGAGAAAGGCTTAAAATATTACTGGGTTGTTGCATGATTATAGCACTTAAACATGGAAAAAGTCAGATTTTCATGATACGTCAACTTTAATGAAAGCAAATGAGGACCTATACCTCTATATTGCATATACAATGCTGTATCAGGTGAGCTACCAAGCAAGTTTACATCAGAAAAGCCTCAGAAAAGGTGTTTATGTGACCTAAATGTCAAAATGTATTTAAAATATGCCTTTATTAATCAATAAACTGCCCTGTAATTATAATGAAATTAAATAAAACCAACTAACGTTGGTGCGTTACTACCACTAGTGTTCATTTCAGCTGGAAACTGCAGTAAATTTTATGTATAGGGACATTTTTGGAGTTTTGCATAAATATAGCTAGAAGAACTTTTTTCCATTGAGCCTGTATTGACAAAAAGCAATTGAAACATTCTTTAAAAAATCTTCTTTTATGTTTCACAGAAGAAAGAAAGCCATACAAGTCTGAAATGGCATGAGGGTGTGACAGAACATATCAAACCAGGTGGCATCTGCAAACGCTGGAGTTTTTCTCAGAACTAACTCTGTTTGCAATGACTTGTAACAAACTGATGCAAAATTCACACAGCTGTCCTATTACAGTAACCACAGGTGTAGTCTATCACATTAACTATCCACTAATGTTTAAACTATTAAGTGTATAAATACTTTTTGTCTTCGCTTTCTTACAAGCTTTTTTAGTTAAGTATTTTATTTCAAACATGTGTTTGTGCTATCTTTAAAATAAATGTCACTTGATATAATTTATTATGTAATTCAAAGTTTTTTTACATTTTTAAGTGCATCTTAAGTGTCTAAATACTTTTAGTGGACGCTGTATACAATAAGTCAGGCAGAAACAAGCCAATCAGAAAAGGAGGGAACAGAACTCCCAGAGCAGATGTTTACAGTCATATTGTTTGGATTGATTGTTTTTGTAACTTAAAGAATGGCGTGCAGCTGGTCCTGTTTACATTACAGGATAACGTTAGGAGCAGTTTATCTGTCAGAAATCCCTCAAACAATACTTCAGATGATGCACGTTATAAAAAGAGTCTTGTATGCATTCCTTGGGTGGGGTCATGTCTTTCAGTGCAAGCCAGATTAAACAGATTAATCTGAAAAGGATGGACTTCCTCACTCCTACACCTTTTGGCACATGGATTCTTTATCTAACACACCTGCTGTAGGACTAAGAAATTCTGTTATAAGAAAATAGCGTGCATTGTATATAGATGTTTAACTTAATTTAAATGTATGTGCCACTAACACCATCAAAATTATGATTGTTTGCAAACAAACAAAAATTATTATGATGTGCAGTGGCCCATTAAGTCTTAAAATGATGTAAGTTTGGTTATAATAACATAGAACTGAATTAAAATGCTGAAAAAAAAAATTGGGGGGGTTTGGGGTTAGTAGGATTTTAATTTTTTTAAATCAATATTGTGCTTTTTTCAGCAAAGACGTATTACATAGATCAAAAGTGACCAAAGTGAAAATGCTATTGTTTTGAATTTTTTCCACAAAATATTAAGCAGCACAAATGTTTTCTAAGATGCCGTTTTAGTGGCACATCAAAAAAGTAAAAAATCTAAGATTACAAGATTAAAGTCGTATTATTTCAAAAATAAAGTTGAAATTACAAGAATAAAGTCAAAATATTACGAGAAAAATATTTTAAAAATAAAGTAGAAATTACCAAAATAAAGTTGAAATGTTTCAAGAATAAAGTCAAAATAATTTGAGAATAAAGTCAAAATTACGAGAATTAATTCGCAGCAATTACGAAAGTAAAGTTCTAATATTTTGAGAGTATATTCTAGCCTATTGCACATGCAAATGTCTCTGATTTGGTGCACCGGGAGAAATTCTCAGCTTTCAAATTCTGTCAGTTTTATAGTGAGATACAAACAATATGCTTACAATATTGTGTTTAACACACTCTTTAATGATCGCTTCAGTTTAAGAGGCATGTAAGTCAATCATCTTTCTGATTACAATAATAAGACATTTGTTTGTTTCATTAAATTAGGCTATGCTGTTTTTTTTTTTGCCTTCTGATGTTCATTCACTTTTATATCTTGCTATAAACTTGAAATAAACACATTTATAAGTTGTATTTTATGTTAAAATCAACAGAATTTGAAAGCTGAGCTGTGTTATATTAAAAGCAACAAAGCACAAAATTATTGCAATTACTTGGTAGCTGGCATGCTACAAATAGGAAGACATTAAATATTATGTCCAAGCATTTACTATATTAAACGGTAAATAAAACAGCTTGTGAATAGTCACTTAACGTTACATACCTCAAAAAAGACAATATAACTTATGTTAACGAGTTGGAGTCCACTTCAACCTTTAGAACGTTTTATCGTTGTTTTTAATTAAATACATGTGAGGAATGAAAGATTGGATGCCACAGACATTTTTGCGGAGTAGGTGGTGGAATCTTCACAAAGAAAACAGTATAATTTAATGAACTGATTCACTTGAATACAGCGATCTGTAACGTCACATTAAAAGAGCTTGAAAAACACATTATTGTAAGACACACTGATTTAGAAAGCTGAGACTTTGTTTTATATTAAAATTCCCAAAGCACAAAGCTTATTGCTATTAATGGGCTGACGCACTACAAATAACGAATGCAATCAAAGACATGAAATATTATTTTCAAGCATACTGCCCCCTAGAGTATGACACATGGTATGATTTCTGCTAATAATCCCACATATATTTGTAGTATAAAAAAAAAAAAAAAGAGTTAAATAAGAGCGCTACGGTGCCCCCCAAAGAAATGTCAATTGGTTGTGTGAGCTGATTTTAGGATAATAAGTTGTTCCTGTTTAGTCTGTTGATAAATATCATATTCTTGATATTAAACTGTTTCCGCAAGTCCTTAGAATTGACTCATCCCAGCAAGATGATGCGGCCACTTGGATGCAACAGTATTCAAATAAATTCCGGTGCCCTGCCAAATTCATCCAATCATCTCAATCCAGGACATTTGCATGTGCAATAGAAGCTATACTCTCAAAATATTATAGCGATCATGTTGGCGCCAATAGCCTCGCGGCGACCCGAGTTCGAATCCCAGCTCGTGGTCCTTTGCCGATCCCACTTCCCTCTCTCTTAACCCAGTGCTTTCCTGTCTGCTCTACACTGTCCTCTCCAAATAAAGGCATAAAAATCCCATAAATAAATCTTATAAATATACAGTACTGTGCAAAAGTTTTAGGCCACTAGTATTTTCACCAGCTAAAAAATGGTTTAAAGTAAGTTATTTCTATATTTTGCTGTAGTGTGTCAATAAAAAATATCGGTTTACATTTCCAAACATTCTGTTTGCCATTAATTGTAATAATCTAGTGAGATTTTTGCTTGCCCAAGGAGTCTGACAACAGCCAGTGCTCCACACTGATCTAATCTCATCATCATCCAGTCTTCCTAGAATGACATGAAGACACAGAACAAACTGAAACAGAGTAAATCCAGAATAACTGTGGCAACGTCTCCAAGGTGCTTCAAGAGACCTACCTGCAAAGCTACCTCAAAAATTTTGTGCAAGTGCACCTAGGGCAAAAGCTGCTGTAAACGCAAAGAATGGTCGCACCAAATGTTGATCGCACCAAAGTGCCTAAAACTTTTAACAGTGCTGCAGCTTTGCAGGTAGGTTTCTTGAAGCATCCTGGAGACTTTGTCACAGTTCTTCTGGATTTAGTCTGTCTGAGTTTGTTCTGTTTCTTCATGTCATTCCAGACAGACTGGATGATGATGAGATCAGATCTCTGTGCAAAGCACTCGCTGTTGTCAGACTCCTTGTGCAAACAAAAATCTCACTGTATTATTATGATTAATGGCAAAATGAATGTTTGGAAATGTAATCTGATATTTCCTACTGACACACTACAGCAAAAGACCGACTTTAACTGACTTTAAACCATTTTTTAGCTGATGAAAATACTAGTGGCCTAAGACTTTTGCACAGTACTGTATATGTATATATATTATAACGATCACACTTTATTTTAAGATCCAATTTGTGCTATTAACAAACCATTAACTATGACTTTTGCCTCAACAAACTCCTAATTTGCTGCATATTAATAGTTAGTAAGGTATTTGTTAAGTTTGGGTATTGGGAAGGATTAGGGATGTCGAATATGGTCATGCAGAATATGTGCTTTATAAGCACTAATAAACAGCCAATATGTTAATAATAGGCATGCTAACAGGCAACTAATTAATAGTGAGAATTGTTCCCTATACTAAAGCGTTACCATTATAACTTTAATTTCTACGATTTAACAGTTTAACTTTATTCTTGAAATATTGAGACTTTAATCTTAGTTTTTTTTTTTATGTGGCACAAAAACGCCATCATAGTTTTCAACATTGATAATAATAAGTAATGTTCCTCAAGCAGCAAGTCAGCATATTAAAATGATTTCTGAAGGATCATGAGACACTGAAGACTAGAGTAATAATGCTGTTTAGCTTTACCATCTCAGGAATAAATTACATATCAAAATATATGTTAAAATAGAGAGAGTTATTTTAATATTTCACATTATTACTGTATTTTTAATCAAATGAATACAGCATTAGTGTCTTTAAAAGACTTACAGACCCCAAACTTTTAGTGTAGAGTGAAATCATAACATAGTGTCTATAAATCAACTGTAAAAGTTGTGTTTGAGCTGGCTCATTTCCTATGAAGTGTGATTACTAGGCACGTCACTTTATTTTACAGACAAGCACTTTTGTCTGAGCCTAATGATTACCGTCATCCGCCACCAACATGCACAACAGCACAGCCGTTTGCACTTATTTACTGTCATATCTGTATTAAGTACCTCTCATTAAGTGCTACACAGATGTCTGAATTCTCAGTCGCCATAACAACGTTAGAGATCCAACACAAACGCAAGAAAGCGAACCGCAATTCGGCACAATTTCCACTTAATAACAAGGATGACTTGACCATCTTTGCTCTGATTCGAGACAGACTGATAACCGACTCTTTTCTAGCTGTAAAAATGACCCATCAAACCCTTTCTTCCCTTGTACTCTAGCTCTTAGCCCTCCTCCCCTCCGCCTGCAACAGTCCCTAATTAGGATTCCTCTCCCAGTGGGCCATCGCATGCAGGAAAGCAGATGTGGCCCTCAGAGACAGAGGAGAAGAGTAGTGTTCCAGCTGCTGCACACACACACTCATACACACACATCATGTCAGGGTTGCCATGGCAGGTTTTCATCAAAACAACACCTATTAGCTTACAATGTGCATGGGAAAGCTGGGTATGTATCGCCGTAGTGCGTTTCATAAACAGACACAGATTCACACTAAACACCTCTCACTCCTAGCAAGTGAAGGCATTTGACTTCCTTTCCAGGTCTGTTTATATAAAACGAGCTGTTAAACCTGCGCAAAGTGTTACCGAACAAGGATGTTGCCAGCAGCCAAAATGAGGCGGCGGTGAGAAAAAAGACCATATGGTGAGAAACAGCAAGAAAAAAACAAAACTCCCAAAGACAGATTTCAGTACAGCCTTCATCACGTCACTCTCTCTCACACACACACACACACGCACACGCACACACACTTGTTTACTGATACATCCAAATAGAGTCATACCGTAAACTTGTTTTGATATTTCAGGGGTGTTTCCTCCAAGGAGGCAAGGAAGGCAATGCCTCCTCAAAAATTTGGATGAGAAAAAAATGAATGGAATGGAGAAAAGTCACTTGAGAGGAGGCAATGCCTCAATTTCGATATGATATGACTGGTTTTGATCAGCCATGATTGGTTCATACAATAAATCCCGCCTCTTGTGTTTGTGTGCATTCCATGTTTGCAAATCAGTCTGAATGAACAACATAATGGTGTTAATGGGAAGACTAATTTAAAAAAGTAAGTAACAACTCGTCTGTGTTTGTGACTCAATACTGAGCTTTGATGACTGATGCTCTGAAAAATTAAAAAATAATTATGTTAACTATTAAAATAATAGCTGAAAATTAATTCACAAATAAAATATATTGTTTAAATTGTTACTGCATTGAGTTATTATTTTGGAATAGTTGTTGAAATGCTTAAAAAAAACACTAACTTCATGAGATTCATACTTGGCGTCTTAAAAGAATATATATTACATTGTTAATGTAAAAATGTAAAATCATTTTTTTTTTCCTGATAGTGTAAGTAATGTTTAACCAAGAAAATGTGACTGGAACATAAATTTACAATATATGCAATATATATATATATACATATATATGTATATATATATATATATATATATATATACACATACATGAGCTTGTTTATCTATAAACTCACTTGAATTACAACATATATGTGACCCCGAACCACAAAACCAGTCTTAAGTCGCTGGGGTATATTTGTAGCAATAACCAAAAATACACTGTATGGGTCAAACTTATAGATGTTCCATGAAGATATTTAGTACATTTGCTACTGTAAATATATCAAAACTTAATTTCTGATTAGTAATATGCATTGCAAAGAACTTAATTTGGACAAATTTAAAGGCAATTTTGCAATTTTTTGCACCCTCAGATTCCATATACTGAAATAGTTGTATCTCGGCCAAATATTCTTATATCCTAACAAACCATACGTCAATGGAAAGCTTATTTATTCAGCTTTCAGACGATGTATAAAGCTCAATTTCCAAAAATTAACACTTATGACTGGTTTTGTGGTCCAGGGTCACATACGATACATTCTACAGCTCAGCCAAGAAATCTTTTTACATAAATCTGTGTTCATTGTTTACTGAATAAAATCTAGAAATACAGAGAAAATTAAATACCAGATCATTTGTAAATTGTAATTTGAAATTGTAATTGAAAAACACAAACTTTGACCAGTATACAGTATATATATTTCCCTGCTGGTTGGTGCTGGTTTATTCTGGTTTCATGCTGGTCTTGCTGATAAATTGGCACAATCACGTAGTTTTTTTTTTTTTTTTTAAAGCTAGTAAAGTTGGTTAACAAAAGTTTAGACCACCAACACACTAACACATCATGTTTAAATTGCATTTAGTTTTTTAAAGCACTCGTTTGACTTACAAACGAGATTAAACCACAGGAGCAGAGAAGAAAATATGGTGACACAGTAGAACAGGGAAACTAAGAGGTGGGTCGGGTTAAAGGATCCAGAATGTGGTCGTGCAGAATAAGGCATACGTGCCTAATAAGTACTACTAAACAGACAATATTCTAGTAATATGCATACTAATAAGCAGCTAGTTAATAGTAAGAATTGGACCTTAAAGGGATAGTTCACCCTTGCTGTATATGCAGGGTCAGAAAGCTCTCAGTTTTAATTAAAAATATCTTAAGTCGTGTTCCCAAGATGAACAAAGGTCTGGAACAACATGAGGGTGAGTAATTAATAACTATCCCTTTAACATAAAGTATTACTGAGGAAAATACACCACAAATACAAAAAAAAAAAAAAATCCAAAACATATCATATGTTTGCGACAAGCTATGCAAGTTTACCTACCTCGAGCAGGGCAAGGAATGAACACTCTGCTGTTAGACACACTCTCAATGATGGTCTCTCCGTTGGTTTCAAAATAGGGGCCCTCTGTAACCACAAACACACAAATCACAAGGTTAACATAAAAGCCCCAAAGCCAAAGGTCAACTTAAGGGTCAGATTGAAGAGAACAGGAACATAGGAATAAGTGATTTGTGACCATGTCCACTAGTGATGTTTAAACACTCATATAAGTCAAGTTAAGTCATGATTTAGATTGGCTGGGGATAATAATATATATTGCCTTCCTAAAATGTGTTGGCTTCCAAAGAGTTCTTTGTGCAATGACAAATGTTCATAGTTGAACAAAAGATTTCTTGGAGCATTTTCAAACATTTTTTTTGCTCAGCAGACGTACCTAAAATGTTCAGAATAATCTCGATGGTATCTTCTCCAGCACTATTCCTGGCTACACAACTGTACGTGCCGCTGTCCGAGTGCTGGACCGCCTGGATCTTCAGCATCCTGTCATTGCCCACAGGAAGTCCGTTGTGAAGCCAGCTGATCTGAGGACTCGGCTCTCCTTGGACCACACATGGCAAGACCACCGTCTGGCCAATCAGAGCCTTAAGAGACGTAGGTGCTGGCTGAATCCTTGGTTTAGCTGTTAGGATAAAACCAGTTAAAAAAAAAAGTATTGTATCTTCATTGTCTGGTAGTTCATTTGATACAGAAATTTATTAAATATTAAAGTATGATGGTAATGCTATCTGAGACTATCCCTGTATCATGGTACTACCACAGCATTTATTGTTTACAAGATTACATTTAAGTTTCCCTGTCAAAGCCGTCAAAAGAAATATTGTCAATAAAAGGATGAAGAATTGTATGAATTATGAACACTTCTAAAATTTGCATTCTAAATCTTTTATTTGAGAGTTTTTCCACAGATACATCTTGAGATTATTGGATCTTACCTTGTACTTGCAAATTGTAGGTGAGTGAGACGTTTCCAGCTGGGTTAGCAGCAGAACAGGTGTACAATTTACTGTCTATCAGCCTGACATCACTAATCTTCAGAGAACCAGACGGCAGAATGGTGAACCTGCGTAAGAAGAGGTCAAAGGTCAGGCTGTGAGGTCAAAAGAGGCATGTTTTAGAGTGAGCGTGTCTGTTAAAGAGTATGTGTGGCGTATATGTATGTGTGGTCTTGTGTATATGCACGCAAGCTGGTTTCTAACTTGCGCAATTGAAACCGATTGTGAAAATCAGCTTGGTTTCATTTGGACCGTAATCTTTTGAACATTTGCTTAGCAACTTTATTATGGCAACCTAAATACAAATACAACTAATAAATCTGAAAGGAAGCTACAAGCTACCATATTAAACAAACCCCATTTGGGACAAAGTACTCCACCTCCTACTTTTTTCTCACAAGTCTTGCACATGTGGACTAACGCTGAGATCACTAAATAGTGGGTCATGGCCAAGATTCGTACCCAAGATTTACTTCACAAGATTACACGTGATTTCTAATGAATTAACAAAGTTTTGTTGTATAAAGAAGCTGAGTAGAAACACTCATGTGAACACAAGTGGTATTATAATGAAGCATTTGATTTATGAAAAATAATTTCTGATTGTATGCTACTCTAAGCAGCAGTCTTCAAGTGACTATTTTGATTTATTATTTATTTATTTATTTTCGAGGCATTATCACTGCCAACGTGAAAATGTACAATGTATATTTTCTTTCTTTCTTTCTTTCTTTCTTTTTTTTTAATAAAATATTATGGCTACCCACATGAAAGTTTACAGTTAATATTTTTGAAAGCATCAGTTTTACAGTGACCATTCCTTTCATTCTATTGTGTGTGTGTGTGTGTGTGTTTTACAAAGCATTATGGCCATGAAAATGTACAATGAATATATCTGAAATAACATCGTTTTGGAGTGACTGTTTCTATTGTCCCTTTATTCTTTTTTTTTTTTTACAAAGAATTATGGCTGCAAACATGAAAACTTACAATGAATATTTCTGAAAAAACATCAATTTAGAGCAACTCTTTTGTTCTTTTTTTGCAAAGAATTATGGCCACTAACTTGAAAATATACAATGGATACTTCTGAAATAACATCAATTTGGACTCTTTTTTTTTCCTTTTTTCCTTTTTTTATACAAAGAATTATGGCTGCCGACTTGAAAATTTACAATGAATATTTCTGAAATAACATCAGCTTAGAATGACTGTTTCTTTGTCTTTTTTTCTTTTTTCTTTTCTTTTACAAAGAATTATGGCCACTAACTTGACCATTTACAATGGATATTTCTCCAATAACATCAATTTGGAGTGCCTGTTTCTTTGTCCTTTTTTTTTTCTCTTTTACAAAAAATTATGGCTGCCAACTTGAAAATTTACAATGAACGTTTCTGAAATAACATCAGTCTGGAGTGACTGTTTCTATTTTTTTCTCTCTCTCTCTTTTTTTTCTTTTTTACAAAGAATTATGGCTGCTAACTTGAAAATTTACAATGAATATTTCTGAAAAAAGATCAATTTAGAGTCACTGTTTCTTTATTCCTTTTTTTTTTTTTTTTACAAAGAATTATGCCTGTCAACTTGAAAATTTACAGTGAATATTTCTGAAATGTGACCCTGGACCACAAAACCAGTCTTAAGTAGCACATGTATATTTATAGAAAGAGCCAAACAATACATTGTATGGGTCAAAATTATAGATTTTTTTATAGAATGCCAAAAATCATTAGGATATTAAATAAAGATGTTCCATGAAGATATTTTGTAAATTTCCTATCGTAAATTTATCAAAACTTAATTTCTGAATTGGTAATATGCATTGTTAAGAACTTCATTTGGACAGGTCTAAAGGCATTTTTTTTAATATTTTGATTTTTTTGCACCCTCAGATTCCAGATTTTCAAATAGTTGTTTGCTGAAAAGCTTCTTTATTCAGCTTTCAGATTATATATTTACCCTAATGACTGGTTTTGTGGTCCAGGGTCACAAATAACATCAGTGTTGGAGTGACTGTTTCTTACGTTCCTTTTTCTTTTTTTACAAAAAAATTGTGGCTGTCAATTTGAAATTTTACAATGAATATTTCCAAAGTAACATCAGCTTGGAGTGACTTTCTTTGTCCTTTTTTACTTTCTTTTTTTACAAAAAATGTTATAGCTGCTGAATTGAAGATTTACAGTTAACATTCATAAAATGCACATTTCTTTTTGCATTTCTCTGCCATTACAGCTTACTGGCACCTAAAACATGTATGCAAATTTAGGGGTTGGATCTGTTGAATACCTGTAAATAACAATACACAAAACTGTCTTTTTAAGTTTAGGTTCAAACTCATCAAACAAATTCCATCAAACAGCAAATTCTAGTTGGATCAGTGTGTAAACCCTGTTAGGGCAGTTTGAACCACTCTGTAGAAACACATGTGCAAGCTGGCAAAATTGGACTCTGGGTAATTAGGGTAATCAAGGGTGCTAGAATTGGCAAGAAAGAGAAAGAGAAAAAGAAAGAGAAAAAGAAAAGGCTGAAAAGCAGTTTACATTTAGATAAAGCTCCAAGCTCACAAAGGTTCAACCGAGCACTGGTGACCCCTAACATCCCTACAGCCACCTGATTCTAGATTAAACACTCTTTCCACACACAATCTTTTTTCCTGTGTGGCAGATGTCTCTGGAGTGGCGTGTTATTCTCGTCAGGCAGACTGAGACGTCGACATGCTGTTTTATGAGACAGGAAGCTCCTGGAGACTCAAACATTATGCAGGCTACACTTCTTCCTTTGTGACTATCACTCAAAACACACACACACTTATTCACAGGTCTCATTCCTTGCTTTACCAGGAACACAGTGTCTCAACGTTCCAGTAATTCCCTGCTTTCACAGACAGACCACATTACCTAATCCTAAAGCTGTCATCCATACATCCTCGCAATACCCTATCTGCTGCTTCCCTCTGACTAATTCCATCGACGTGCTCCAGTACCTACTAAAAAAATCCCAGCATGCTTCTCATTCTGATCCCTACACCTTCAGCCCAACTGCCATAATCAGTTTACTGAGCAAATACATCAACCTCAACGTAATGAACTTCACATCTGTTTTCCATTGAACCTCATGTGATTTTACACCTTGCATCTCAAGTAGGTATAAGTTCTTCATAACGACTGGGAATAAAAGACACTTGTCTTCAACACATGCTTTTACATGTTTTTGGTCAGATTAATTTAATAAAGCCAAAAGCATTGGACAATGTTGAATTGCCACCTAAAATAATTGGGATTTGTCCCTATTTTTGTACTTAGAATGGAAGTGAATAGAATTTTAGAGGAAGCAGAAATGTGACCCTGGACCACAAAACCAGTCATAGGGGTTGAGATTTACACATCATCTGAAATCTGAATAAATAAGCTTTCCAATGATGTATGTCTTGTTAGGATAGGACAATATTTGAAGATCTGGAATCTGAGTGTGCAAAAAAATCAAAATACTGAGAAAATCCCCTTTAAAGTTGCCAAAATGAATTCTTAGCAATGCATATTACTAATCAAAAAAGTTTTGATACATTTACAGTAGGAAATTTACCAAATATCTTCATGGAACATGATCTTTACTTAATATCCTAATGATTTTTGACCCATACAATGTATTTTTGGATATTACTACAGATACACCAGTACTACTTAAGACTGGTTTTGTGGTCCAGGGTCACAAATGTGAAGCTTATAATTTTATAAAAGCACATACTACACATTTATTCTTCTGTTAAAACGATAATACCTATAAAAAACTATAATTTGAGCTATAAAGCTGTTTAAATCATCATTTTTTTAACATCGTTTAAGGGTTTGTTGTAAAATTGGATTTACCTTCAGACAGAAAAGCGAACAGCTTAGTTATTTTTTTTCACACTAAATTCAAGTTAACATGAATATTGTGGCTGTACTACTGAACCAGTGAGTATTGTAATGTTTACAGACTGCACTGTAAAAAATAAAAAACACAATTTGTTGAGTCATCTTAAAATAATTTGTTACCCTGCTGCCTTAAAATTTTAAGTTCAGTCAACTAAAATAAGTTTATTCAACTTGAAATGTTAAGTTGTACTAAGTAACAACCTAGATATTTGTGTTTGCTAAACTTAACAGATGGGTAAGTACCCCAGCTGCCTTAAAATTTTAAGTTGATTCAACTCAAATATCTAAGTTGTCATTTAGTATAATTTAACATTTCAAGTTGAATAAACTTTTTTTGAGTTGACTGAACTTAAAATTTTAAGGCAGCCCGGTTACAAATTATTTTAAGTTGACTCAACAAATTGTTTTTTACAGTGTGGCCTCATTCACGTCCATTGCCCATTTAACCCAAATGCTATCGATCGAGCTAAACTTGCATTAAACCTGGAATATTTCTTTAAAAGACTGCAAAAATGTCAACTTTAGGCTGTATAAGAGAGTCTTATTTCCATTTATTTTTACTATGTCACATCATGTACTCCTGGATAATTTATGGTCTGGCCTATGATAGAGTACTACAATTAAAAACACTCTGCTTTCATCCAACACTCTGAAAACATGAAATGAATGCTGAGAAAAGATGCCTGCAGATGACGTTTTCACTTAAGTCAAATAAATGCAAAGCATCAGTCCATCAAGTTGAAATCTAATGCATCTTTTATAACAGAGCACCGGTGGCTGTTGCTGAAGCCGAACTGGCTCTAGCTCTTGTCCAGGGGAGTTAGAATGAGGTAAGAAAAGTCAGCTGGGGTGAATTTTGACACAGCTGAAGCCTTTTATAGATGGCTACATCACCTCATCAGGGCCCATTCCTTCACAGCAAGAAAACTTCATCACTCATCAGGACATATTTCTGCCATTTATTATGTACTATAACAACACTGTTCTAAAAGCAAAAACTGCGCAAATGATTTCAGTTAGAAATACCACATCATTTTTGGCTTCATGAACCAGGTTTTGTGACACTGTCAAGAGTATCTAAAGAAATACAATTAAACAGCGTATTTGGACTTTGACCTTTGGCTGTTGGACGTTGTGGGTTTTTTTTTTAAATCTGTAAATAAAATATCGTTTTTTTACACATTTTTTTATGCTTTTCAGTATGGGCCAAATTTGACAGGTGAGCTTAGTTTCTTAGAAAAATAGATTGGTTAAATGAGAAAATGTGGACAAAAAATGGGAAAAAAGTGGGAAAAATACATTTCTGTTCATATTTTATTATGAAAGAAGTCAATCATTATCGTGAAATATTATTACAAATTAAAATAACAGTTTTTTATGTAAATACACTACCAGTCAAAAGTTTTTGAACAGTAAGATTTTTAATGTTTTTTTTCCTGTCTGCATTTATTTGATCCAAATACAGCAAAAGCAGTAATATTGTGAAATATTTTTACTATTTAAAATAACTCCTTTTTGTTTGAATATATTTTAAATTAGAATTTATTTCTGTGATCAAAGCTAAATTTTCAGCATCATTACTCCAGTTTTCAGTGTCACATGATCCTTCAGAAATCATTCTAATATGCTGAAGAAAAATTTATTATTATTATTATGATCAATATTTAAGTTAAGTACATTTTTCAGGATTCTTTGGTGAATAGAATGATCTAAAGATCAGCATTTATCTGAAAAAAAAAAAAAAAACTTTTATAACATTAGACACTATACCATTCAAAAGCTTGGAGTCAGGTTTTTTTAAAATACTTTTATTTAGCAAGGATGCTTTAAATTTATCAAAAGTGATGATAAAGACATTTATAATTTTGCAAATGTTTTCTATTTCAGATAAACGCTGTTCTTATGAAGTTTCTATTCATCAAAGTAACCAGAAAAATCTGCTCAGCTGTTTTCAACATAATAATAACAACATTAATCAGAATATTAGAATGATTTCTGAAGGATCATGTGATTGGAGTAATGATTCAGCTTTGAAATCACAGGAATAAATTACATTTTAAAACATATTCAAACAGAAAACAGTTATTTTAAATAGTAAAAATATTTCAAAAATGTACTGTTTTTTTTTTTTCTGACTTCTTTAAAAAACATTAAAAACTTAACTTTCAATTAAAACTGTCAATTTAAAAACTTTTGACTTGTAGTGTATATTTATTTAGTAATTTATTCCTATGACGGCAAAACTTCAGCATCATTACTCCAGTCCTCAGCGTCACATGATCCTTCAGAAAATCATTCTAACATAACTTGGTGCATTTAGTTATATTAGTGTATGAGTGATAGTGTATGTTAGGTGTCTTACTGATTTATATAATCAGTATGGTGTACAACAGGTACGATTATTGTTTTCCTACCAGGCCGTGACAGGAGGTATCGGTTGCCCATTTCTGCTCCAAGTCACTAGGGGTGTAGGACTTCCATGAACTTCACATGGAAGGATGACTTCTGATCCAACCTCTGCTGCCATTTTAACCATTGCCCTTGACCCTTCGGCACCAACGATTCTCGGTTTGCCTATTGAAATGACAGACTCAGAAAATATTTCTACACAATTTAAAAAAAAAATATATATATATATATATATAAATCAGTCATATATTCCTCACTGTTAACGCTCAGATGCATCTCTCTGCTGGTGTAGCCCACGGCGCTGGTGGCGGTGCAGACATAAACCCCTGCATCCTCCACTGTGGGACTGGAGATGTACAGACTCCCATCAGCTGTCTCAAGAGGTGCTGACACAGGCCTGTTTGAGGGATCTCGACCCTGGGGAGAGAAGATAATGGCTGACAACCTGAATACTCTGAAACAAGCATGTTGGGCCACAAGGAAGATTACGGTGCATTTAAGTCCTCCTGGGAAGTTTTGAGCAGGGAAGTCGTAATTACAATGTCAGATGCGTTCAAATCACTTCCGTTGGAACAGGATGGAAATAGACAGTCTATAAAAGGAACAGTCTACAAAATTATGAAACAAGAATGTGCATCAGGTGTGTGTTTGCTTTTTATGTTTTTATTCAATTTATGAAGTCGCAGTGAACTGAATCATTATATCCACCTTATTTTGCAACACAGAAGTAAGCTACTTTCTTTGAATGTGTGAGACTAATTTTGATTAATTTCCCACTATACTGTAGGTACAGTTGAGGTCAAAAGTTTACATACACCTTGCAGAATCTGGAAAATGTTAATTATTTTACCAAAATAAGAGGGATCATACAAAATGCGTGTTATTTTTTATTTAGTACTGACCTGAATAAGATATTTCACATAAAAGTCATTTACATATACGTCCATATGAGAAAATAATAGTTGAATTTATAAAAATGACAAAAGTTTCAGAAGTTTACATACGCTTGATTCTTAATACTGTGTTGTTATCTGAATGATCCACAGCTGTGTTTTTTTGTTTAGTTATAGTTGTTCACGAGTCCCTTGTTTGTCCTGAACAGTTAAACTGCCTCCTCCCACAAATTATGTGGTTTTTCAGCATTTTTGTGTATTTGAACCCTTTCCAACAATGACTGTATGATTTTGAGATTCATCTTTTCACACTGGGGACAACTGAGGGACTCATATGCAGTTATTACAGAAGGTTTAGACGCTCACTGATGCTTCAGAAGGGAAAAACAATGCATTAAGAGCCGGGGGTGAAAACTTTTTGAATTTGAAGATCAGGATAAATGTAACTTATTTTGTCTCTGGGAATCATGTAAGTATCTTCTGTAGCTCCTGAAGCACAGTACTAAATAAATAAAAAAAAAACTATTACATTTAGGCAAAATAAGAAAAATGTCCACATCTTCATTCTGTTCAAAAGTTTACACCCCTGGCTCTTAATGCATTGTGTTTCCTTCTGGAGCATTGTTGAGTGTTTGAACCTTCTGTAATAGTTGCATATGAGTCCCTCAGTTGTCCTCAGTGTCAAAAGATGGATTGAATAAATTTACTATTACAACAGACACTGCATCCAATACATGTCTCACTGACATGACCCCATCTCAGAAACTCAGGGGTAAAAGAAAACCCAGAGTTTCCCAATCACAATTAGGACTTTGTGGTGACATTCAAGTCATAAAAACAATCCTTCCGACATGACTTGAATGCACCATTGGAATGCACATCCTGTCCGAAACCTCTGAAGCAGCTTCTCATGTTACCAGGAATCAGGCATTCCTCATGCATATCCCCCTGCCCCTTTTTGCTCTGAAACAAGATGGCTTTAGCAGACCTTCTTTCATGTGACCAGAATAGCAATTTACATGCCTCGAGTGGATACTGCGGACAATACACCCCCAATCTATCGTGTTGTGAAACAGCGGTGGAAAACTTAACCTACCATGACAGGGGCAGGCGGACGTAAGCCTACTTTCATTTGAAAGGCGATTGGAAAAGCCATGCATCAAAGACAAATGAGCTGCATCAGCACTTCTCCTGCTTCCATTATGCTAAATTATTCCAGCTAACTGTTTAGCAAGGTGTGATCAGTCACTATCTGTCACTGCTGGGATGGTGGCACAGCCAGAAGCAACATTACTGAAATAGAAAGACCACAGTAAGCTATTCAGGGTGATGTACCTTGGACCAGACGATGGTGGGTTTGGGGACCCCGCTTGCTTCACAGGACAGAGAGATGGGTGTGCCCTCGTTGGCTGTGTAGTGCAAGGGACCAGCCTTGATATCAGGAGGGGCTGCAAAGTAGGTCAGAATAGCAGCTGTTCACGAGGCCTTAACAACCAGCGGTTCACAATTAGAACTTCACGCCAAAGATACTTCACAAGGAATCCAGCTTATCGCTTCTAAATGTGAAACTCTAATATTAGCATCTATTTTAGCTTCATTAAGGACCAGGTGGATTACTGTAATGCTGAATGTACTGCAAAATGACTTTACACACACTGTTTGTTTTGTTTTCCACTAATAATAATAACACACTTAAAGGGATAGTTCACTCAAAAATGAAAATCTTGCCATTAATTACCTTTATGTCATTCCAAACCCTTACTGACACAGAACAGAAGAAATTGTTTAATAAAGTTATTTTAGTTTTCATTGCACACAAATACTATTCTTGTAGCTTCAAAACATTACAGTTGAACAACTGATGTCACATGGACTATTTTATCGACGTACCTACTACCTTGCTGTCTACACAGAGTCAGAAAGCGCTCAGATTTCATCAAAATTATCTTCATTTGTGTTCTGAAGATGAATTTTAATTTTTAGGTGAATTTTCAAGATATGGGTACTTGAGAAGCAAAAAAAAAACATTTAATTGATGAGTATTTTTGGATTTTTAAAAAAATATTACAAATAATTTGTTTTCAGAGAATATATGATATAGTTTAAGCATAAACCTTAATATATATTTTTTATGTAAATACATTTTCTGTAAAAATTCTCTTTGAAAACAAGGTTTATCTAGTTCATAAAGTTATATCTAACATTTTTATTTCTCAAGTAACTGTATTGAGACATGTAGATTAATAGTAGATATTGTTTATCATAAAATAGACCAAACTACTAATAAAATTTGATGATTTTACTGATTACTTAGTTACTGAGTACTTACTTAAGTTGGGTAAGCCAACATTTGTATTTTTATTAATTTATTGATTTCTCTTTCTTTCTTTCTTTCTTTCTCTTTCTTTCTTTCTATTTATATATGTTTAATTAATTTTCTTTATATCAGTGTCTGTCTGATTAACATTTTAATTATTTTTATTATTTTAATAGTATTAAATTTTAACTATGTTTTTATATTTGTATTTTTCATGTATGACGTACGACTTCTGTAGCTTCAGTGTTCTTAAAGATTGTGTGTTAGAGACACATTTCTGACACATGTAACAGGAGAACCATTTTACTTATTGTCATCAATGGTTCCTTGTTATGAAACGTAAAATAAATATGTATAAACAGATTGTTTTTACCATGTACAGTTGTACAGTTGATTATTCATTTAAGTATCTAACTACTAGTGCTGCCCCCTAATAGTCGACTAACCGTTAGTCGATGAGGATAGGCTTGGTCGACTAAAATTGTATTCGTCGCTTAGTCACAGAAAAAAAAAAATCCACAGGAAGTGCCGAAGCAAAGCAGTCTGTGACAGACGGATCGTTAACAGCTGGTCTATGTGGTAGTACAGTACATTGGGCAGGACATCCAAACGCTCACCTTATTTTTATCGACCTCAAATATGGCTTTTCATCTGAAATATGTAAGTAGTAGCAACTTTACATGGCAGATCAATCTCATGTTAACCTTGAAAAATGTATGGTATTCAAGTGTCTGTGCGGAGTGTGGAAGCTGTAGTAGCACACTTACTGCATGACAGATGGAGGCGCGGTGCGCTCACTTGCTCATAAAGTACTCAGTCATTTTTGGTCATACAGATAAAAGTAATACATCTTTCAAATCTGTAGACTGTGTTTATTCACGTGCACTCACAACAACAATGAAACGTTGTGCTTTTGTAAAATAATGAAAGCAAATAGGATGCGCTTTCTGCCGCCTCTGTCTCTGTGAAACTTTGAAACTCTGTGTATACTTGCCTTACAGACATGAAAATTATAGTCTATCTATAGAGAGCGAAATAGAAAACAAATATTCTCATGCAGGTGCATCCACTACTGCGGAGTCAGTGTCGCCGACTTCATTTCTACAGCCGAAAACAAAGAAAGGGCTAGTTCATCAATAAATTATTAAAATGTTAATGCAGTCTCCTTGCTGTTTTTCCCAGACACATTCATAATTATTATATCTGCCAGTGCGCTGTGGCAAGCTTTTTTTGCGTGTGCTTGAGCGCCTATTAGGCTACGTAGGCAATTAAATGCTCATTATTATGATTTATATGGTTTATTAAACATGAGACTAACAGTCGACTAATCCTTAAAATGAACGACTACTAGTCGACCAGGAAAATCTTTAGTCAAGGGCAGCCCTACTAACTACTAAATGGCTAAACTATAAATTATGAGGGATTGTTTGAAACTGATGTACTGGTTAATTCACAAGCACATTCACAATTCTGTCTACTGACATTTTCTTTTTTTCTACATTTCATTACTATTTTGTTATTTATAATTTATTGTCTATTGTCTTTTTTTTATTAGTGTTTTTATTACCTTAAATTATATGTTTGTCTGCACTATGCCTGTATTTTCTGTACTGGAATCGGAGCGAAGGAAGATGAATTCCTTGTCTGTGCAAACACACTTGGCAATGAAGCTCTTTTTGATTCTGATTTTGATTAAAGCTGCATAAAGCTGTCATCCTTCTTTCTCTATTATCTCCTCATTACAGTCTTGTTATCATCATGTTGCTAAATCTAGACAGTTAAAAACTGAACCTTTTTTCTTTTATACTAACCATGAACCTCCACTGTGATGGTAATATTGGCCGATCCTGCTACATTGATAGCAGTGCACACGTAGGTCCCAGCATCATCAGCTCCAGCTCTATCTACATGCAGACTGCCATCACTCCTTAGAAACACTCTTCCACCAACACGCACCTATAGACATAATAATCATACACAATAAAAGCATAAGAACATACATTTTCCTTGAATTTCAACCTAATAAGTGTCTCTCTAGCCACTCACTTGTTTTCCATTGTGCGTCCAGACTCTCTCTGGAAGAGGAATGCCATCTAATAACATACAGGGAAGGTTCAAAGGCTGAGCGATCATCACCGTGACAGCTGGTGCACCTTGAACTAATAATGGTGGTTCTGCAAACAGGACAGATAATTACAGTGACAGCTTATGGTGACAATATTTGTGATATTGGTTTGGAGAACAATACATTTTCATACCTAATCCAGTAACAGTGACTCTGGCTAGAGCTTTGATGGATCCGAACTGGTTTTTGGCCTCACAAACATAAACACCTTCATCATCAACCCAAACACCTGGAGGGAACAGAAGAACACTGATTAGAACATAAAGAACTCCTTTGTAATAGATCTTACAAACATGCCATTTCATACGTTAGTCATTAACAAACCATTACACTTAATTATAGTTTAATGTTAATAACGTGAAAGAGATGTGTGGTCGCTAATTAGTTCACATATGGATGTGTTTGTGTGATTTTTTGTTTTTGGTAACGGCTTTACTTTATTAATAAAGTGTCATCTTGAGCTTTGTATCCAAGTCAGGATAAAAAACGACATGCAGAACATTCAGCCAGGAATGTGACTAGTTTAACAATACACACAAATAATAAGCTACAAGATTGTTCTCATGTCTGTTTATTTTATAGATGTCATATAGTAATATAGATAAAGTTGCTCATTTATAGCAGAGATGCACAATATACACTGCCATTCAAAAGTTTGGGATCAGTAAGATTTTTAATGTTTTTTAAAGAAGTTTCTTATTCTCATCAAGGCTGCGTTCATTTGATCAAAAATATATATAATATATAATATATATACCAATGTAAAACAATGTTTCAAAAAACGAATCAAAAACCAATGTATTCCTGTGATACAAAGCTGAATTTTCAGCATCATTACTCCAGTCTTACGTGTCACATGATCCTTCAGAAATCATTTTAATATGCTGATCTATTATTAGAATTATCAGTGTTGGAAACAGTTGTGCTGCTTAATACTTTTTTTATTTGGAACCTGTGATACTTTTTTTCAGGATTCTTTACCGTTCAAAAGTATGGTGTCAGTACATTTTTATTCCTTCTTTTTTGAAAGAAATTAATACTTTTATTCACCAGGGATATGTTAAATGAGAAGTCCACTTCCAGAACAAAAATTTACAGATCATGTACTCACCCCCTTGTCATCCAAGATGTTCATGTCTTTCTTTCTTCAGTCGTAAAGAAATTACATTTTTACAGTTTGAACTTCCAAAATGCAGCTTAAATGCTCCTTCAAATGATCCCAAATGTGGCTGTAAATGATCCCAGCCAAGGAATAAGGCTCTTATCGTGTGAAACGATCAGTTATTTTCATTAAAAAATACTTTTTAATCTCAAACGCTCATCTCATCTTGCTCTGCCTGAACTGTGTATTCTGGCTCAAGATAGTTAGGGTATGTCGAAAAACCCCAATCGTATTTTCTCCCTCAACTTCAAAAATCATTTCAAAATCATCCTACATCACTGCAGAAGTTCTGACACAGTCTTTGCAAAGTGAACATGCAAAGAAGATTAAACACCCTTAACAAAAGAAGGTAAAACAGTGATATAGGACGATTTTGAATTTGAGGGAGAAAATATGTTTGGACGACATATGACATACCCTAACTGTCTTGAGCCAGAATACACAGAGTTCAGGGAGAACAAGACAAAACGAGTGTTTGACATTAAAAAGTATATAAATTTGATTATTTTTATGAAAATAACCGATCGTTTGGCTAGATAAGACCCTTCTTCCTCAGCTGGGATCGTTTACAACTGCATTTGGGATCGTTTGAAGCTGCATTTAAACTACTTTTTGGAAGTTCAAACTCGGGACACCATAGCAGTCCATTATATGGAGAAAAATCTGGAAATTTCTTTACGACTGAGGAAAGAAAGAAAGAATTATATTTTAAACTATATTAAAATAGATACTATTATTTTAGATTGTAATAACATTTCACAATATTAATGTGTATTTTCTGTATTTTTAAACAAATAATTGCAGCCTTGATGAGCATAAGAGACTTCTTTAAAAAATATTGCAAGTGTTACCATTCCCAAAATTTTAACGACAGTGTACTGTGTATATAGCACTATTAACACTAATAAATAAATTAATAATAATTAAATAATAAATTAAATGAATGAATTTGAATTATTTTGTATAATTTATAATAAAAATATTTGATTACATTTGGTCAAAATTTTATTAATATTACATAATTCTGAAATGTTTAATTATTAATAAATTTGTCCTTTTTTCCATTTAGATTGCCTTAGTCATCATCTAACATTCAAGAAACAATAACAATAAAAAAAAAATATACAACGTACTCATTCTTAATTTTATTATAAAATAAAAACTAAAGTCTTTAACTAAGCTATTCAATTTGAGACTTTCTAAAGATTACGTGTCACAGTGTTATTAAATTACTATTAAATTAACTGACACTAACACTTAAATGTAAACTTTAGCATCTGTCATAACCTGAAAATAATTATGACCTAATTCTTTTGGACAAAATTTTAATATAGGTGCATTCCTAATTCATTAACCTATTTCTCCACAGTTCTTTACCTCATGGTTTGATAAAAATGAATACTAGAGATGACCTCTTGGATCTAAAATCCATATTTTATGATAAACGCTTTTTAACGACACACATCTGCATGTTTGGTACAAATATAATTAACCATTAAAATTTTTTAATTTCTTGAAAACTCATTTGGTTCTTGGCGCTGTTGCCACTGTTGGAAGACGAAGAGAATTTATAGCAATGCTGATTTTCTTGTATTTACAACCAAAGCTATTAATTCCATTGTGATGACAGTTCTGACTTCATTAGAGGTTATTCATTCTTGCAAGAGCATTACGCACTCAGTACTTTATATGCAACTGTTCATCTCATTTAAAACAATGAAGCTGTTGTTATGAATGTTGTGCAACAGTTTGCACATGTGAAATTCATATAGTCATTTGCAATCACATTAGTAGCTGTTGTTTTAAATAGTATAAACCAATGTCGCAAGTGCGCAATACATTTGTGTGCAAGTATGCAGTCTAAATGTACAAGCAAATTTCACAAATGCAGCTCTGGAGAACATTAAGAGACAAATGCAAATGCATTTGAATAAATTAAATTGAATATTTGAAAAATAATTGAATTTACAAATGCACACACGCTTAATGGAAAGGTAGGAATGGTCCCATTTGCTCAAAATGCTTTTAGTAACCAGGTTAGCCAACAGCAGACTCAATGCTATAGAGGCTGTCCAATAAAAACATTATAGCCTATAAACATTTAGAGCTCTACTTTGTCTATACGCAGCTCCCTGTCCTGCCAGAAGCTTCAGTGTTGGCTCAAGAGGTCTGCGGTTTGACTTTTTACCCCACCCAACCCCTGAGCGGGCCTGGGGTGAGGAGATCTTCTCTCTGCCCACTCTCTGAGAGAGGAAGCTCTCAGCTGTACTGCTTCTATTTCCTCTATCGCAGCAGTTGGTTTCGAACCCACCTCCCCTGTATGTCAGCACCTAAAATAACATCTTCACTATCCTCCTGTGGTTGGACCATGTCCGTTAGATCCTCGTGTTAGTATCTGGGAGGGATTGTGATAGCAGACGACCTCCCCAAACATCTATTCAAAGATAGATATAGAACTCACTCTGGATCTGAAGGGCACCAGAAGGCAGTTGAGAGGTGCCGACGTGGCCAGATGACTTGCCAAAAATGGGACGTCCGTCCTGGCGTCTCCATGTCAGAGAAGGTGTGGGGAAACCACGGGCGACACACGGGAGAGTAATGTTATCGCCCACGCTGGCTGTTATGTCCGCGGGAGACTCTGAGAATGTAGGAGCAGCTGCAACAAAAACAAAAACGCTTTATTTGCAAAAAATTAACAAAATGCATTGTAACACACACTACCAGTTAATGTTTTGAACAGTAAGATTTTTAATGTTTTTTAAGGAAGTCTCTTCTGCTCACCAAGCCTGCATTTATTTGAGCCAAAGTACAGGAAAAACAGTAAAATTTAGAATTTTTTTACTATTTAAAATAACTGCTTTCTATATGAAAGTATTTTAAAATCTAATTTATTCCTGTGATTTCAAAGCTGAATTTTTAGCATCATTACTCCAGTCAAATGATCCCTCAGAAATCATTCTAATATTCTGATTATTATTATGTTGAAAACAGCTAGTAGAGTAGATTTTATTTTCAGGTTTCTTTGATGAATAGAAAGATCAGAAGAACAGCATTTATCTGAAATAGAAAACTTTTGTAACATTATAAATGTCTTTATCATCACTTCTGATCAATTTAAAGCATCCTTGCTAAATAAAAGTATTCATTTCTGTAATTTCTTTCCCAAAAAAGAAAAAAAAGTACTGACTCCAAGCTTTTGAATGGTATAGTACATAATGTTACAAAAGCTTATTATTCTTTCTATTCATCAAAGAATCCTGAAAAAAACTGAACGGCAAATCAGAATATTAGAATGATTTCTGAAAGATCATGTGACACTGAAGACTGGAATAATGATGCTGAAAATGCAGCTTTGATCACAGGAATAAATGTAAAATTAAAATATATTCAAATAGAAAACAGTTATTTTAAACAGTAAAAATATTTCAAAATTTTACTGCTTTTTGCTGTACCTTAGATCAAATAAACGCAGGCTTGGTGAGCAGAAGAGACTTTTTTAAAAAACATTAAAAATCTTACTGTTCAAAAACTTTTGACTGGTACTTTAAATAAATAAATAAATCTTTAGCTCTCATTTTTTACAATTTAAATATTTTTAATAATTGCTTTTATTTGTGTTTTTCTATCTAACTCTTTTCAAAAAGTGAAGAAAATGTATGGTAACATAAATAAATAAACAAATATATACATACATACATACATACATACATATAAAAAACCATTAAGATGGATAAATACTTGTGTCAAGAGGATCATGATAAGTTGAGGATTTTTTCATTATTATTGTTGGTTTTGTTATTGGATTTTATTATTATTTTGGTTTAATTATTTGTATTATATTACTGTGTTTTTGTCTGTTAATAAGTGAAAATAAAATAGAAAAAATAAAAATAATAATTTAAAAAAAAACTTTTCCATTTAAATAATTAGTTTTGACTTTAGTACAAACAATATTTAAATAATTTATTGGTCTTTATTTTTTTGAAGTGGGGCAACTCACAAATATATCATAATATTTCAGTCTTTGGCACTGAAAAGTGTGAAATCATCTGAGAACAGTAGAAAATATGTAGATGGAAATAATAAGCTTTACAACCTATTTTCCACCGTACAAATTTATTTCCAACATATTTTCCCCACACACATTATATGTAGGATAGTAATTATGACTTAAAGTGTGTCATTTTTATAATATTAAAATATTCTCTCCTATCCCAACTTTAATATGCAGAAACAGATGACTAAAAGAAAGACATTTGCAGGCTGATTCTTCCAAAAAGTAAACACATTTCTTAGTTTATTCATGCTTTATGACTAGATCAACACTGTCTCAAACAATGATGTGTGTTTGGGGGCATAAACACCTGTTTGATTGAGCAATGGCAGGAAGTGGAAGCATTCTGGGAACTAGAACATTATTCATTCGTAATTTATAACAATTATTATTTTTGCAGTTACACATAGTGATGCTAGTGGCACATAAATGACACATTTTACTTTTAACGCATGTAACATTATGATCTGGCTCTGGATCGTTCAAGCACGCTCGTAAACTGTGCCATGAGCTACTGGGAGTCTGAGAATCCTGTCAGGAGCTGTTAAAAGTCCCATTAAGGACATGTTTCCAAATATCATATTAAAACCAAATTTTGCTCTCCAAATTTCACACTCTGCAACAAAGTGGGAGAACATTTCCACTTGCGGTTTTGGAAGCTCACGGGCTTATGGGTGTGTTCTGCTTAAAATCAGATCGTTTTGTCCAAGGTTTTTGATTTATGCTATGAACTACATATGCTTCAATGTTTTGGAAAAGCAATAGTAATACTGCGACAGTGAGCTCAATAAATAAAGGCCCACATAAAATGAAACTGGTCCGTATAAAATGCACAGTAATATTTATATTGTGTCAGCTTGTGATGCAGCTGAGGTCTTGTTCTCACCTCCCACCTGTAGCATGACCACAGCAGAGGCGGACCCGGCAATGTTTGAAGCCACACAAGTATAGTCTCCAGAATCTAGATCCTGAACCCCGCGGATCCGCAGCGTTCCACGATGGACATCCTGCTCCGCAAATGGAACTGTTCCCAGATCCAGATCCCCTGAAGACGGATGGTGCAAGAATCAAAGAAAACATACACAGTTGCTGTAACAACCCACTACAAGTAATGCAATATCCTAACAGTTTCTAATGCGCAGAAAATTAATAACAGCCTCTACAGCATGAAGAAATAATAACATATGTTGTATTTTGATGATGCTGATAAATCTTTTATACATTTGTTTTGGTTAAAGTTTGGTCTGTTTGACACACTTTTGCACATTATTGTTATTTTTGTTGACTAAAATTATATCTCAGTTTAAACATAAATATGACCAAAAGACATATAAGAAAGTGTAAAAAGAGGTGAGGTGTCTTGTGCGTAAGGACAGTATCTACCTTTTTGCCATTTTACTAATGGAGGAGGAGTGCCAGAAGCCTGACATTCGAGACTGGCATCTTCACCAGCAATGACCATCACCACCTGCTGTGCCACAGAGATGCTCGGAGGCTCTGAGAAAACAACAAGAGAGAAAGATATTAAAACAAGCATTTGTTAAATATCATTTAAACATGTGTCTTTGATTATATTTAGAATTAAATAACAGCTTACTAACTGAAAGTGCACAGTGTGCACTGTATACTGCCTACTACTACTTCATCAAAATAGTAAATGAAACAATAAGCGTTACTCTTTGATAAATATTGTAAGTAGTAGTATTTTATATTGTTGCCACATGACCTCATTGCATTGTGATGTCCAATCATTTCATTTTTAGTCTCATTTTGTTAAAAATTGCCAAATAATATTACAGGAATAAAATAATGTTTTAAAACAAGACTTTAATAGAGCCCTATGATTTCCGTGATGTGGAAAATGCAGGAGGAATCATGGAATCCAGTCATAAAATGGAATTTACTCTATAACGCAGAATGTCATGGAATTTGCCAGATTTTGGGTGAATAAATCAAAAGTAGGTTGGTACATTTAAATCACCCTTACAAAAATTAACTATGGTTTTATTATAGTAAAAGTGTAGGAACTATGTTTTTTTTGGAACATTGATTACCATTTCTATAACCATAGTTTTACTACAAATACCATGGTTAAACTAGTGTAACAAGACCATGGTTAATTTGTGGTTACCATGGTTTAACTATAGTAACCATGTGTTTTGGTTTTATTTGTAGTAAAACCATGGTTAATGGACTATAGTACTACTACTAATAAAATATTTTTAAAACATTATTTTTAATGAATAGCTTATTTACCAGAAGAAAATATTCACCAGAATGTATCTACCAGAAAAATGTATTAATTAGAGATTATTTTAATCATTAAAATGAAATGAAACTATTCATAAAATTAATGGAAAACACAGAATTTGGTCCAAATCAAACTGAATTTAAAAGAAAAAAAACATTTTATAGGGGCATTAAAATGTATTTTTTTGTTAAACTTTTAGTAAATTACTGTTAAAGTATGTAATTTTCATGATTTCAAATAATTAGCCATGCTTTTAAAGATTTTTTAATTGAACTATTTAAACAGAGTCTAGAAAAAAAAAAATAAAAAAAAACAGAACAGGCAAATTAAAATGGGGTGGGGCAGAATTCTACAAAAAAAAAAAACATTGGGAAAATAATTTGGGATTTCATTGGGCCCTACTTTAAAAATCAAAACTGATATTACTCCTGGTTCAGTCATCAAACTTTTATTCTGAATTAATTAATATTTTTATTCAGCAAGGATGCATAAAATGAATCAATCTTGAGCAGCAAATCAATCGTATTCTGAAGGATCATGTGACACTTAAAGGAGCAGTTCACTTCCAGAACAAACATTCACTGATAATGTACTCACCCCCTTGTCATCCAAGATGTTCATGTCTTTCTTTCTTCAGTTGGTAAGAAATTATGTTTTTTGAGGAAAACATTTCAGGATTTCTCTCCATATAGTGGACTTCAATGGTGCCCACCGGTTTGAACTTCCACAATGCAGTTTAAATGCAGCTTCAAGGAGCCCTAGGGTCTTGTATATTGAAACAATCAGTTATTTCCAAAAAAAAAAAAAGACAATTTATATACTTTTTAACCTCAAATGCTTGTCTTGTCTAGCTCTGTGTATTCTGGTTCAAGACATTTAGTATGTCGAAAAACTCCCATCTCATCTTTTCCTCAAAATTCAAAATTTTGCATTTTAGAAGTTTAAACTCGCGGGCACCACAGAAGTCCACTATATGGAGAGAAATCCTGAAATGTTTTCCTCAAAAACATAATTTCTTTACGACTGAAGAGAAAAAGACATGAACATCTTGGATGACAATAGGGTGAGTACATTATATGTTAATCTTTGTTCTGGACGTGAACTTCTCCTTTAAGTAATTGAGTAATGGCTGCTTAAAATTCAGCTTTTTTATCAAAGGAATAAATTGCATTATACTGAAATAAAAACAGTTATTTGAAATTGCAATCACAATATAACTGTTTTTACTTTAAAATTCAGAGTTATCATTACAGAAACACATTTAATCTTAGAATATATTAAAATACAGTATTTTTTTCAAAATGTAATAATATTTCTGTTTTTACTGTACTTTGCTCAAATAAAAAAACAGCCTTGGTGACTTCTTTCAAAAACATTTAAAAAATCAGTTTAATATGTCATTTATGACATTCTGAGGCTTGGCAATATTCCACAGAAATATTTGAGTGCCAAAAAGTTTAAAAGAAACTATATAACATTTTGTTATTTTGTATTTGATAGGTCTGCCAGCACCTGGAATCTCATTTATTTTTTATGCATGCTGTCATGTCACTATAAAAGTTATTGTCAGTTATATATTCAATCTATAACTCAAAATGACAGAAGACTGGTTTATTATGCACAAGCATTTCCATCAACAGATCCACTGACTCCAGGGCCCACCTGCATAACTGAGGGTAACAGACTGAGAGGCAGTGCCAGCCTCGTTGGTGGCCAGACACGTATAGTTCCCAGCATCCTCAGGGACAGCTCCTCTGATCGTCAATGTGCCAGATTCAGAGATGCTCATTCTGAAAGCAGGGTTATACAATTCTAAGACTGGTGATGTAATGATTATACTACAGAGACAGTTGTTTTGAGTGCTTTTCAAACCAAACAGTGTTTTCTTTCCATCAACCTGACTTCTAAATGATCACAGCATCGATGTCAGATTTATTCTGATGTCTTGAGCAAATCTCAGACTATTAATGGTTTGCAGACAGTTTATTCAAACAGAAATGAACTATAAATGATCCTTTTTAGAAGAGTAGATAAAAATAACCAGCTCAAATTATGTGTGTAGATGTATAGTGAGAGAAGGGAGGGGGAGCTGGTCGACTACCGATGGTGGTTGGACAGAAGGATGTTGCCATGGCTCCAGAAAACCTTTGGAGGAGGGGAACCAGATGCCGAACAGGAGATGCGGACCTCTGCACCCAGAGAGAAGCTTTGTGTCTGAGGGGAGACAACCACAGATGGGGCCTCTGAAAAGGAAACAGAAATAAACTGTGAATCATCCTATACTTACAGGGACAGTTTATCCAAAAATGAACCCACTCTCGTGTTGTTCCAAACCCATATGCAGCTATTTTTTTCCCATGGAACATAAGGAAGAATGTTAAAAAGTCTTTACGTAGATATTTTTCATACTATAACATTTCATAGTAGGATTATGCACCATTCAGAATTGAACTGAGGTGCCTTAAAAATTCAATTCAAAATTTAAATCCTGAATTTGTCAGAATGAAGAATTGCAAACAGAATGCATTCTGTCAAATTCAGGAATTGAACTAGAATTGAATTGCTTTCTTGATGGACAGAGAGAGAGATAAATGACAGAACCACAGAAAAAGTGACAATGTTAGAACAATAGAATAAATGACAGATCAAAAGAACAATACAGTGGTAGATAGAATGAAAGCTGCAAGCAGCGTTAAAAAGGGCCCTCGCACCCTAGATCACCACCACCCGGTAGCTTTAGGATAACAGCAAACGGTGGGCAATATGCATTTAAAGTGGAAATACAGAAGGAATATGTCAAAGTCATTTATATGTGTCAAACTTTCTGCTACCAGGTGGTGACGCTATGACTATAACTGGATATTGGCACGTAATTGTCTTCAGGCCAGAAGTTTTATCACGCATATGAAGTTTGGTGCAGACTGAACATGGTATGTTTGAGTTAGTGTAAAACATGACATTTCCTCTTGCCAACAGGTGGCTCTATGATTATAACTGAATATTGGCCTTTAGATGTGTTAAGACAGGACTCTTATCAAACGTGTGAAGTTTGGGACAGATTGGACATTGTATGGGTGAGTCTATTCCCATGACGAAACATCAAAATTTGTCAGGCCGCCATGGGCAGGCCCTTTAATGAAAACTCAAGATCTTCAATTTAACATTGCAAAGTCCTTTAGATTAGACTGACAGAATATAAAATTAAATCTCTACGTCATTAAATCTCTACGAGGAGTTTGTTAGAGAGTAAAACATGCCACTTCCTGTTGCCAGCAGGTGGCGCTATGGCTATAAGTGAATATGGGCAGGTAGATATCTTCAGGTCAGAAGTCTTATCAAACACATAAAGTTTAGGGCAGAGCAGACTTTGTATGCCTGAGTTATAACAACTTCAACTTTTTCATGGTGAAACATTAAAGTTTGTCTGGCCGCCACGGACAAATGAACACTCAAGATCTTAACGTCACAAAGAGCTTTAGTTTACACTGACCCAATTTCTAGGAGGAGTTTGTTTAAATACGATGCCTAAAAAATGGCACAAAACTTGCAGTTTTGTGCAAGTTGCACAAAACATGCAGTTTTGTAAATTTTGTAAATTTTCACCACTTTTGGCTTGTATGCAAAGTTTCATGAGTTTTCGAGCATTTTTAGGCCCTCAAAAATCTAAATTCATTTTGGAGAAGAAGAAGAATCTGAGCAATTCCAATAGGGTCCTTGCACCATCGGTAGATAGATAGATAGATAGATAGATAGATAGATAGATAGTTAGAGATGACAATGGATGGATGGACAGAGACAGAGAGACAACAATGGATGGATGGATGGACGGATGGAAAGGGAGACAATAATGGATGAATGGATGGACAATATGGATGGACGGACGATTTGGATGGATGGGATGGACAGATAGATAGATAGATAGATAGATAAAGATAGCGATGGATGGATGGACAGACAGACAGAGAGACAACAATGGATGGATGGATGGATGGATGGATGGATGGAAAGGAAGACAATGATGGATGAATGGATGGACGATATGGATGGATGGATGGATGGATGGACAGACAGACAGACAGAGAGATCGATGGATGGAATATGGAATGGGATTGGATGGAATGGATGGATGGACGACAGATAGATACATAGATAGACAGATAGAATAGAGATGAGATGGATGGATGGATGGATGGACAATATGGATGGACCGATTTGGATGGATGGATGGATGGATGGATGGACAGATAGAATATAGATAGATAGATAAATAGATAGATTGTGTGATGGATGGATGGACAGACAGACAGACAGAACAGACAACAATGCATGGATGGATGGATGGACACAATATGGATGAGGACGATTTGGATGGATGGATGGATGGATGGATGGATGGACAGACAGACAGATAGATAGAATGATAGATGGATGGAACCGAGAGAACAACAATGGATGGATGGATGGATGGATGGATGGATAGAAGATGACAATGGATGGATGGACAGACAGAAGAAGAAACAATGGATGGATGGATGGATGGATGGATGGGAACAACAATGGATGGAATAGGATGGATGGATGGATGGATGGATGGAATGGATGGACAGATGATGGATAGATAGATAGATAGATAGATAGATAGATAGAAGGGATGGATGGATTGACAGAGAGGACAACAATGGATGGATGGATGGATAAATGGATGGATGGATAGAGATGCGAAAGGATGGATGGATGGATGGATGGATAGACAGACAGACAGAGACAATAATGGATGGATGGATGGATGGATGGATGGATGGATAGAGATGGATGGATGGATGGATGGATGGACAGACAGACAGAAGAGAAGAACAACAATGGATGGATGGATGGATGGATGGAAGAGACAATGATGGATGAATGGATGGGCGATATGGATGGATGGATGGATGGACAGACAGACAGACAGAGAGACAACAATGGATGGATGGATGGAAAGGGAGACAATGATGGATGAATGGACAGACGATTTAGATGGATGGATGGATGGATGAACGACAGATAGATAGATAGATAGATAGATAGATAGATAGAGTTTTGTGTTTTTTGTGTTGAACAGCAAAAATAACAGCACACACGTTTGCAATGTCATGAGGGTGAGAAAATAATATTAGTTAACTATTCCTACTATTATTTGGCACAAAGTCTTTGAGTCTGCAGGCTTGGCGAAATGGATAATTAAAACAACACACTATAATGGTATAATGGTGGAAGTCTAACTGCACATGCTGAAAGTTGCTCACAGTGAGATACACTGCATCGATTTGTCTCCAATAGAAACCGCCAATCTAAGATCACATTAATCTCCCTTATTCGAAACATGCAGGGCTCAATCTTGCTGGCTGTGTAGAGCTTGCGCTGCGGTTTGAAGGGTTTAAATGGAAAACACATGACGGTAGGACTCGTGAGGCCCCGGGAGCTGAGTGTTTGACCAGGTGCTGCAGAATACCTAGGACCACCAGCCATATGACAGCCTGACTCTCTCCATGGGCGTTTGTGGCTCTGCACTGGTAGGGTCCGGCGTCCTGACTGCGAACCCAGCTGATCTCCAAAGAGGAATTGGCCAGTACTTTCACCCTTCCTGAGCTGGACGATAAAGCAGTGCCAGCTCGATACCAGGTCAGATTGTGCCGCACAAAGCCTTGAACCTGACAGGACAGCACAGCCACTGTACCCGGGAAGGACGTCACATTCACAGGAGGATGCAGAACAGGAGGAGGCTCTGCATTAAGAGAAATTATGAAGAAAAGGCCATTCAAATATGTCAGGCAACAAATCTCTCAGTTTAATGTTGTGAGAGTTTTGGCTGTGACTTACAATTCCATTGCAAAAAGCTTTTCTCAATTAAAGCTTCCTTTAATTCTGGAGATTACACCCTCTTTAGCAAGCTGAAGTCTTGTTTATATTTTCACATGACCCTCTGCACACTGTGTGCGCAGTTCACGACGCTCAAGAGGCATTTATACTTAAAATGTTCCATGTTGAACTATTCTCCGCAATGACAGAAGGCAGCATGCAGAACATATTAGCTGAACCAGCAAGAAACAGCTGTGAGAAAGAGTATTTTTACATTAACTGAATTTCACATTAACCCAGCCAAAAAAACTTGTTTTCAGTGAACATTTTTATTTTTTTAACATATAGTTAATATATTTTATAATAATAATTTTAAATTTCACTTATTTAATGTTACATTTATTTATTGTATATTAATAACTTTGTATTTCATATTTACTTAACATTTAATAAATCATATACATGCAATATTTATAGTAATCATTTTATATTTAATATGTATTATTTCATTAATTATTTTATACTAATAACTTTATATAGAAAGTTTAACACAATTATATATTTATTTATTAATCATGTACATCTAATGTTATTTTAAACTAAAAATTACATATTTAATATGCATTTATGTATTTATTTATTTTACATTAATACATTAAATACATGTAAAAAAACATTATTTTATTATTATTATGTTGAAAACATCTGAGTTGAATTTTCCCAGGTTTCTTTGTTGAAAAGAAAGTCCAGAAAAACAGCATCTATCTGAAATAAAAATGTAAATATTGAAAATAATAATAATAATAATAATAATAATCATCATCATCTTCATCATCTCTTGAACAGCTGATTTCTAAAAGATCATGTAACACTGCAGACTTTAGTGATAATGCTGAAAATTTAGTATCACATTAATAAATTACATTTAAAATGTATTAAAATAGAAAACTGCTATTTTAAATAGTAAAAATATTTCAAGATTTTACTGTTTTTGCTGTACTCTGTTCAAAAAAGTACGGAACGTGTGTGCGTCCATACAGTACCTCTGACGGTGAGTTGTGTGAGAGCTCGTCCCATGCCTGCAGTGCTTTGGGCCACACACTCATATGCTCCTTCATCACTGCCTGAGGCGTGGGGAATTTCCCATGATGCTTTAACTGGAGACCTTCAATTACAAAAAATTTGCAGGTTTAAGTAATGAGTCCAGCCTTTGATCACAAACATGCATTTAACCAGCACAGAAATTCACTTGCGCACACGAGTGAGGTCAAGAATGGAAAGAATTAGACTGAAAATATAGCGTTACAGATTACAAATGATACAAACTTATTCAAGAAAACACAGATGGCAGCAGGTGAAAGAAAGTAAAAGAAAAAGATAGTCTGATGTCACTAACAACTAGCCTGCACAGAATACCTTTCACTATCAGTCAACATTATTTCATGTTCAAAAATAATTCAAAGCAGAGTGTTCTTTCAGTTTTCATGATGACTTTCTTTTCGTGCATTGCACACAACCCCTGCTGTTCATATTCATTCCAAGATTGATATGTCAGTGAAAGCTAACAAAACCTTCTTGGGTTTGGTTTGAATTTCAACTGTACACGAATGCCCCGTGTCAGCAAGCTGTATCAAACGGAGCAAGAAATTGTCCAGCAGATGTTCACTTTAACATCTGCTCCATTACGTTTACTTAGGGCCATATCACCAGAGAGAATGCCTGCAAAAGTGTTTGTACATGTTTGGGTTCAGAGATAGAGAAGAAGGCGATATGCGAGAAAGAAAAAGGAAAACAAATATGTATATAGAATGAGAATGGGGTACAATAGGGTACAAAATGAACTGAGAAATCAAAAATCGCTTGATCTTTTGACACATAAGAGGTCAGTACTATTAAAAAAAAACATCTTAGAAGTTTCAGAACTCAAAACTTACTTGTTAAGTCTAAAAACAGCTTATATTGAAGCCGATCTGCCAAAACGACAGGTTCTAGAATGTGGCACTTCATGATGTAATAGTGTGGCTAAACCCCGCCTCCACAGAAGAAGATCAACACCTGCTTCTACATTGCTGCTGTTAAGCCCCGCCCACCGTTCCGCACATGTAGTGTAAATAACGAGAGCCAAACACGGGTCTACACAGAAACCAAATGATAAAGATGGCTCTGAAGACAAGAAGATGCTGTGCAGTGCCAAGTTGTGGAAAAACAGTCTTTGCATTAGAGCTGCAGCTAACGATTATTTTTATTGTCGAGTAATCTATCGATTATTTTTTCGTTTCGTTGAGCAATCTACTGATTGTTTTTCAATTAATCTATTTATTATTTTCTTATCAGTTGATGAATTAATCTTTTAATATTTTATTCAAATGTTTTCTTATAATCAATACTTTAAAATAATAACAGCAAAGAAAGAAAGAAAATAGTAACAATAAATAAAGAAAAAAATAACAAGAGAGAGAAAGAAAGAAATAATAATAACAATAATTAATTAATAAAAAAATGAAAGAAAGAAAGAAAAAAAAGAAAGAAAGAAAATAAAAAATAAGAAGAAAATAAATAGAACCGCATGGTACTGATAAGCAAAAATTAACAAAAATTAACACTGACGTGTACATGCTACGCCACGCGTAGGATTAAGGAGTTTTTGTTTTTATTTGGCGTTTTATTTATACGCATTTTCATGACACCGGGCTCGAACGAACAGCTGAAGGTCACAACCGTATTCTGGACACTGGAGCGACAGAATAAAAAATGGCGTCATAACACCAGTTTTATCACAGTTGACAGCCCGTTTTAACATAAATGAGCCCAGTCGAGGCTTGACCAAACCATCACACAGTTAAACAACTAACAATGTTTAAATGCTTTTAGCGAGTGCAGAGAGCGTGTTTGGAGCGCGCGTCTCAAAGCTGGCGCGATCGCGCTTACGGCACTGACAGCAGCTCCAAAGATGAAGGCGAACCATTTCTCCTTTTCTGTCTATGTGGGTGAATTAAACCTGTCATGATTATATAGGCAACTCGATGTTCCGTGCTGTTCCGTTCATTCAGCGCAGCTTTGAATGCGAGAATGCGGTTGTGAATCCAATGTAAAGGCATCAGTTCGGCTATATATATATATATATATATATATATATATGCGGTTCTGACGGTCCTATAACGCTCTATGAACGCAACTCTATGAAGTGATGCTGCCATACTAGCCTTTACCTTCTGCTCTAGAGTCTTGTTTTGTGTCAAACATAGCAGAAAACAGTCTTAAGTAGGAACAATGGGCGTGGCTAAAGGTGCGATGCGTCGACGCATTCCATGCCAATCGACGTATTCGAGGTAATCGATGACGCTGAGAATCGCTGCAGCTCTATTTTGCATTGCCCTCCTTCTGATCCCAACATTAGGAAAAAGTGGGTGAACTTTATTTTTAACTAAGATCCAGTCAGCCTCAGTGAGAGCTTGGTTTGTTCATTTAATTTTACCACAGATTCGTTTACACGGCACAATTAGACGTGGGATTTTCAGAAAGATTAAAACTGAAAGACAATGCTGTACTGAATATATTAGATTTGACAGTAATGTCGCACCACACAAGTGTAACTGTTTTTATTACGTGGTCACTATTGCTTAATCTGTTTTTACAGATTGTTTGATATGTACTATTTATGCGTTTTTGACCTAAATCACAGCAGTGTCCATCTGTGAGGGATGTAGGCTGTCAAACATACACAATTATTAGCCAAATATAGCAGTGGGCTTTACTTTTGAGTCTACAATCCACCACGCCTATTCAGAGTGTTCTGATAAGGGGGTCAGGACAGAAAATAGCCTATTACTTTTAAATTATGATTATGATTTGTGGCGTGTGGTGCAAAAGAAACAAAAACAGACAGAGAGGAGAAAGAGGACAGCATAAAAAGATAAGATTTGAGGAGAGCCTTACTCATAGTTTCTTTCGTCTCCTATTGTGCTTCCGCCTCTGGTGAATCTCAGTTTGTAGGGCAGGTCACTCTCCACAGAGCAGTCAATCGTAGCGGGCTGCATGTAGAAGCCTCTTACCACAGTGGGCATGCTCACCCGTGGAGGCTCTGCAGAGTGAGAGGAGGCCAAAGGTTAAACTGGTTTCTCACAGCTGGGTTACCCAAACACAACATAAACAATGTCAACAAAACATTCTGTCAACACATCTAAGAGCATAACACCCATTTAAACTGAAAGCAAAACAAAAATAAAAAGTATTTATACAGTGTTCAAACTGTTGAAAGTTTAAACTGAGTTTGGGTGGATTTTGAATACAACTGTTAAAACTAAACAACAAAATTTAGCTAAAACAAAAAGCAAAATAAAACAAGAAGTATTTATACAGTGTTGAAAGACGCTCACCTGGGATGATGTTGGTATATGACACACTCGAGAGTCTATGAAAGTTATAGCCATCTCCATCATTTCCAGACACTTTGAGGAAGAAGCTTTGAGATGGTGTTCGAAACTCTGGGATCCTCCAAATACCTCCTGAGCCTCCATCGTCAGGCAAAGGCACAGGAATGGTACGTAACGAACGGCCACCTAGAGATACTAGCTCCATATTGGTCACCAGACCTGGAGGCTTCAGACCTGAACACTTCAGCATCACATGGGCTGGAACACCTGGCGGAAACTGGATATGTTAGATCTATAATTCTTAATGCAGTTAAAGGATTAGTTCACTTCCAGAAATAAAAAAATCCTGATAATTTACATCCAAATGTTCATGTGTTTCTTTCTTCAGTCGAAAAGAAATTAAGGTTTTTGAGGAAAACATTCCAGGATTTTTAGTGGACTTCAATGGTGGCCAATGGGGTTAAAGGTCCAAACTGCAGTTTCAATGCAGCTTTAAAGGGCTCTACAAGAACCCAGCCGAGGAATAAGAGTCTTTTCTAGTGAAATGAGAGTCATTTTGTAAAAAAAATTAAAACGTACACTGCCCTCCAAAAGTTTGAAAACACCTATGGCAAAGTGTGGTTTTCGACGATATCAGCATAAATCCTTATCATTTTTTGGTGCAAATACATTAAAGTAACTTGACATTATCATTGAAGACCAGCAATAATAATTTTCATTTTGATTACATAATAATGGCAATATATACATGTCAAAGTCAGACATGCCCCTTTGCCAGCTGTGATGCCTGGTTACTGGTTTAAACTTGGCCCAGGTTTTTAAAAGATTTTTGGGTCACCACACCTTAATAGCTTCAACAATTGATTGCCAATTAAGTTTAGAAAACAATGAATTTAGGCCCAGATTATGCAGAGCTGTAATAGCTGCTAATGGTGGATATTTTGACAAATCGAAAATTTATGTTTTTTCTATGTATAAACTATTTATCTAATAAAATATGTTTTCGTAGTTTGTGTTGTCCCTTATCAGTGCAAAATTATCACAAATTAAATAGGATTCATGCCAATATTGTCAAAAACCCCACTTTTCTAGGGCGTTTCCAAACTTTTGGAGGGCAGTGTGTATACTTTTTAACAACAAATGCTCATCTTGCACTAGTTCTGTGATGCACATGTGCGTCTGTGTACTGTGGTTCAAAAAGGTAGAGTAGGGCGAAAAACTCCAACATCATTTTCTCCTCCTACTTTTAAACATTGGTTTACTGGTTTTTGTAAAGGGCACTTGAATTTCTTTGCATGTACAAGCATTTCAGTCAAATGTAATTTATGCAATATTTCAAACATCAAACAAATCATGCTGAGGGGTTTGCTGCTCAGCAGATAATGTGCTCATATCTGTAAGGTCAGCTCGTTCACCCTTATCATCTGTTTTGTATGTAAAGTAATGCCATATTTTACTTCTACTGTTGTCTTTATTTACTAGTTTCGAGCGCGTTGACGGAGTTTCATCTGTTTGATGATCCATCGCATTGTTCTTTAGTCACATTTACCCGTTTTGCAGCAATTTGGGAAGCACTGCCGGCTACAGGTGAACTTCGGAACAGCAGCGTATAAAATACCGAATTGATCAAAATGATAGTACCCTATAGGTACTGGTATTTTTTTTTTTAATGACCAATCATGTCTGCGCTAATAGCCTTGTGGGCAGTGCGCCGACATATGGTGCAGTTGTGCCTTCAGGGTGTGTCGAGGTCGAATCCTGTCTCGTGGATCTCGTGGATCTCGATCTTATTTCTCGGCTGGGATCATGTAGAGCCCTTTGAAGCTGCATTGAAACTGCAATTTGGACCTTCAACCTGTTGATCCCCATTGAAGTCCACTATATGGAGAAAAATGCTGGAATGTTTTCCTCAAAAAACATAATTTTTTTCAACTGAAGAAAGACAGACATGAACATCTTGGATGACATGGGGTGAGTCAATTATCAGGAAATTTTTATTTTGGAATCCAACTAACCCTTTAAGTCATGTGCAAACAAGAGCACAATCTAGTATTAATTTCTGGCACTGAGTAAAAACCTTTCAATAATTGCTAATTATTTAGCAATTAAAATATGTTTTAATACCAACCAATCAGAGAAAAAGGGTCATATAGCCACATGATGATATAGTAATACCTTTAATAGGTCTCTCTCTGGTCCTGCTAAACTCTGTGACAGGTAAACTCGAAAAACCCGCCCGGAAGTCCAGGTTGCTCACACCTGTTACTCTAAGTGTGTGTCTTCCACTGCAGCCCACCTAGATGAGAGAAAAAAACAGGTTTCAATCACTGACATGTTGCATCAGGATCTGTAGTGTATATTTGTAAATAACAGTTATGATCTGACATCGCTGTTCAAAGCTTTTAGGTGGTACCTTTAATGTCCATGGTCCTGGTCGAGGGTTCTTCAGGTTGACCACCCGTGCTGAGTTTGGGATGTTGAGTAGTTCTGTCAGACCCTGCCTCTCTCCTACTATGCGGCCTGTAATTATTTAGACAACAATTTTAAAAGGTTTATTAATTGCGGTCCATTAAAGGAAGGTGGTTAGACATCTAAATATAAAAGCATATTCCTACCAAGAGGGTCTCTGAGCTCAATTTGTGGTGCTGGACCACTCAATGATACCGTGACTTCTTTTAGACTGGGGTCAAAGGGCACCTCCCACTGAGACTCCTGGGCAGTTTCATGGTCGGACGAGAGAAGGTGGACCTTCATAGCCTGGACAGTTTCCTCAACCCATTTAAGAACCTAGAGCAAACAAGAATATAATAAATGTTATTCGTGAATAGGGCACAAAGGACAGCTGTGGTCACCACTCACTTCCACTGTTTAAAAAGAGCAGCTTAAAGGAGAAGTTCACTTCCAGAACAAAAATTTACAGATAATTTACTCACCCTCTTGTCATCCAAGATGTTCATGTCTTCCTTTCTTCAGTTGAAATTATGTTTTTTGAGGAAAACATTTCAGTTTTTTTCTCCATATAGTGGACTTCAGTGGTGCATCAGAGTTTGAACTTAAAAATGCAGTTTCAATGCAGCTTCAAAGGGTTCTACACGATCCCAGCCGAGGAAGAAGGGTCTTAACTAGTGAAACAATTAGTTATTTTCTAAAAAAATGTACAGTTTCTATACTTTTTAACCTCAAATGCTCATCTTGTCTAGCTATGCATTAAGCATGCGTACTCTGTGTAATCCTGGTCAAGACAGTTAGGGTATGTCGAAAAATTCCCATCTCATTTTCTCCTCCAATTTCAAAATCGTCCTACATCACTGCAGAAGTACCAACCCAGTGTTTACAAAGTGAAAGTGCAAAGAAAGTCAAACGTCCTTTACAAAAAAAGGTGAAACAGCAATGTAGGACGATTTTGAAGTTGGAGGAGAAAATAAGATGGGAGTTTTTCGACATACCCTAACTGTATTGACCCGGATTACACAGAGTACGCAACCGATCGTTTTGCTAGATAAGACCCTTCATCCTCAGCTGGGATCGTGTAGAGCCCTTTGAAGCTGCATTTAAACTGCATTTTGGAAGTTCATACTCGGGGGCACCATAGACGTCCACTATATGGAGAAAATGTAAAATGTTTTTCTCAAGAATTTCTTTACGACTAAAAAAAGGAAGACTTGAACATCTTCTTGCATGACAAGAGGGTGAGTATCTGTAAATATTTTGCTCTGGAATTGAACTTTTCCTTTAAATGGATAGTTCACCCAAAAATCCACAAATTACACAACACAAATTAAGATATTTTTGATGAAATCCGAGAGCTTTCTGACCCTGCATAGACTCTTAAAAATAAAAGTGCTTAAAAGTTTCTTCACAGCAATGCCATAGAAGAACCATTTTTTGGTTCCACAAAGAACCATCAGTCAAAGGTTTTTTAAAGAACCATCTCTTCTTACCTTTTTATAATCTGAAGAACCTTCTTTCACCACAAAGAATCTTTTGTGAAACAGAAAGGTTCTTCAGATGTTAAAGGTTCTTTATGGAACTATTTAGCCAAAAAAAGTTCTTCTATGACATTGTGAAGCACCTTTATTTTTAAGAGTGTAGACAGCAACGCAACTACCACATTCAAGGCTCAAAAAGGTAGTAAGGACATAGAAAAAAAAAGTTAAAATAGTCCATGTGACATCTGTGATTCAACCGTAATGTTATGAAGCTACAAGAATACTTTTTGTGTGCAAAGAAAACAAAAATAATAACTTTATTCAGCAATTTCTTTTCTTCTGTGTCAGTCCTTACTGATATCCTTACTATCTTTCTGGGCCTATAACATGTCAGTTGAGTTGCTATCTATGGAGGGTCAGAAAGCTCTTGAATTTCATCAAAAATATCTTAATTTGTGTTCTGAAGATGAACAAAGGTCTTACAGGTTTGGAACGACATGAGGGTGAGTAATTAATGACAGAATTTTCATTTGGGTGAACTAAACCTTTAAACACTCTCGTAAGTATTTAATTTTGTGTTCTGCAGAAGAAAGGAAGTCATACAGTTTCAGAATGATTGGGGTTAAATGACTATTTTAATTTCTGGCAAGCTAACCTTTTAAGTTTTACCACATGACAGAGTCTATGACCATAAGACTCGAGAGAACATGTCTGGTGAAGCTCAAATAAACTCCAAAATGAATCCATTCAAACACTAGAAATGCAGGCAAGGTAGGATCCCAGTGACATCATCTGTTCGTGCAGACCGTTCACTGTCTCAGAGAGGTATGTCACAAGCGGATCTTTATTAAACAGTGAGGAAATGAGATCAGATCATCTGTCAGAGAGAGAATGCAAACTATTCCTGGACTGTCAAGCTATTAATTTCCCAAAGAGCAGCACAAACAGTAAAGGACCGCTGTTCACCCTAGACAATCACAGAGAAGATCATAGTAGATATATATCTACATGGAAAAAAGTACATGTAATGCATTAGTCATTTTGAAACCATTCCAGATTAGACAAGCAGCATCCAATAGACATGGCCTGTCTAAAAGGATAGTTCACCCAAAAATGAAAGTTCAGTCATTATTTCCTCACCCTCATGGTCTTTCAAACCTGCCCGAATTGCTTTCATAGATCACAAAATGAACAAAAAGCAACATAAAAGTATCATAATGGTCCATATACTTCTGAAGTCATATGATGTGAGGAACTGTCTTAAATTAAATCATTATTCACTAATAATCTTCTCATCCAGTGAGGTGTTAACAACTGTGACCAGACACATTGTGACCACTTCATTCATCTTTTACTTTTTTGTTCCAAAAATCATACAGGTTTGGAATGACATGAGGTGAATAAATGAGGAGAGAACATTCATTTCTAAGTTAACTATCCATTAACTTCATTCATTCTGAATACTGCAAGATGCACATTCAAAATAACAGATGTGCACCAGGAGGTGATGATACTTCTCTAGTCGGTAATGTGAAATTAGGTTTATTATCTCAGCTCACCAACTGTCTGAATGCACCACAATGACTTGAAAGAACTCAAATGGACAATTCATCATGGGTTTTTACTTTGTGCACATCAATTAAAGATCATTATCATGGACAATCTGATAGATAATAAAGGAAACTGTGTTTTTACAGCAGCTTATTAGCACAAAGAGAGCGTAAGACCAACAACTAAAGGAAACAGTTTTCTCAGAGTTTGTATTTTTAGATTTCAGCCATTTAGAGGCAGCTGTGTGTATTTGTTCTGACCTTTTTATATTGCGCACAGACATAATGGCTTCTCTGTGTCCATAACACTGAATGAAAACAACGCTTCAGTAAGCCCTCGAGAATGATGCTTATTTAACACATCTTTATACATTTACCAATGAGAGAGAAAATTGGAGTGAGCGTAGCCTTTGATAATTTCATTACTCAGATTCTCCACTATTTCTTTCACTCTTTCGCTCTCTCATTCTCCCTGGCTGCAGATGGCAGCTGGTTCCTCTCGGAGTTTACAACTGGAAACAGCTGTAATGAGTGCCACATGTGCAGCTATCCCCCACAGAGCAGCAAAAAGCTCACCAATGACCTACATCTGCTCAAACCAGTGTCTGTTTCAGTGGACGTCTCATGGGAGCCGGGAGGATTAGCCTAGTGATAGAAAATCGACAAAAAGACCACAGCGAAGGGAAATAATATCAACTACGGCCTGTCTAGAAAAGGTTTGAAAGGTGCCCCCCCAAAAGAGATCATCAAAGCCGAAGGGATCCTGCAACCACATCCAGCGTGACAAACCTTAATGGGAGGCAACAGACTGGCTTCCTCTGGAAGTTAAACTGTCATGTTTCAAAGATTAGTTGTGGAGGAGTGTTGGTCGGGAAGCAGAGATGTGGAAAGGATGTGGAGGTCAGCTGAGGATGAGCCGAATTCCAATTTAGCACCCACACTGTTTGGATAACTTACGGTTTAAAGGGACGGTTCATCTGAAAGTAAATAACAGATGACCCAAAAGTCCTCAATTACTATCCCTCACGTCATTCCAAACCTGAATGACTTGTTCTTCCGTGGAACACAGGAGGAGAAATGAAAGAAACAGCTCTTACATAATGAAAGTGAATATGGACTTATGCTGTCAAGCACAAAAAAGCACCAAAAAGTATAATAAAGTAGTCTTAACAAGTTGGAGTAGTAGCACTTTATTACGATGATGTTTTAGTGCCACGTCAAAAAATAGAAAAAATCTAAAATTACAAGATTAAAGTCGTAATATTTTGAGAATAAAGTAGGAATTATGAAAATAAATTCAAAATGGTTTGGGAATAAAGTCAAATTTTAGAGAATAAAGTTAAAATGTTTTGAGTATAAAGTCGAAATTTTGAGAATAAAGTTGAAATGTTTTGAGAATAAAATCAATATTACGAGAATAAAGTCTAAATGTTTCGAGAATTAAGTCAAAATTTCAAGAATAAAGTCAAAATTATGAGAAAAAAGTTTAAATGTTTCGAGAATAAAGTCGAAATTTCAAGAATAAAGTCAAAATTACGAGACAAAAGTCAAAATGTTTCAAGAATAAAGTCAATATTATGAGAAAAAAGTCAAAATGTTTAGAGAATAAAGTCGAAATTTTGAGAATAAAATCGAAATTACGAGAAAAAAAGTTTAAATGTTTCGAGAATAAAGTCGAAATTTCAAGAATAAAGTCCAAATTATGAGAATAAAGTCAAAACGTTTTGAGAATAAAGTCGTACCACGAAAAGTCAAAATGTTTCAAGAATAAAGTTAAAATTAAGAAGTTAAATGTTTCAAGAATAAAGTCAATATTATGAGAAAAAGTCAAAATGTTTAGAGAATAAAGTCGAAATTTTGAGAATAAAATCAAAATTACGAAAAGTTTAAATGTTTCGAGAATAAAGTCAAATTTCAAGAATAAAGTCCAAATTATGAGAATGTCAAACGCTTTGAGAATAAAGTCTAAATTACGAGAAAAAAAGTCTAAATGTTTCTGAAAAATAAAGTCAAAATTACAAGAATAAAGTCAAAATTACGAGAAAAAAGTCAAAATTACGAGAAAAAAAGTCTAAATGTTTCAAGAATAAAGTCAATATTATGAGAAAAAAGTCAAAATGTTTCGAGAATAAAGTCGAAATTTCGAGAATAAAGTCAAAAAGTTTCAAGAATAAAGTTGACATTACGAGAAAAAAGTTTAAATGTTTCGAGAATAAAGGCAAAATGTTTCAAGAATAAAATCCAAATTACAAGAATAAAGTCAAAATGTTTTGAGAATAAAGTCGAAATTACAAGAAAAAAGTCTAAATGTTTTGAGAAAAAAAGTAGAAATGTTTCAAGAATAAAATCAAAATTGTGAGAATAAAGTCAAAATGTTTTGAGAATAAAGTAGAAATTTTTCGAGAATAAAGTCGAAATTTCAAGAATAAAGCTGAAATGTTTTGAAAATAAAGTTGAAATTATGAGAATTAAATCGTAGCAATTAAAGTTATAATATGTTGAGAGTATAGCCTGCACATGCAAATGGCCCGGATTGGGAGCACCGGGAGAAGTTGCCAGGCCGCCAGCATTTATTTTAATATATGTGGGATTATTAGCAGAAATCATACCGTATGTTATACTTGAAGGGACAGTATGCTTGGAAATAATATTTCACGTGTTTGTGAAATTAGGCCTATTTGAAATGCACCAGGCACCCAATAATAGCAATAAGCTTTGTGCTTTTGGTATTTTTAATATAAAACAAAGTCTCAGCTTTCAAAATCTGTATGTGTTATAGCCAAATACAAACACTGCGTTTTGCAATAATGTGTTTTTCATGCTTTCATGCTAATTTGGCGGGACAGATCGCTGTATTCATGTAAATCAATCGTCCTTTCGATTACAAGTATACATTCATTTAATTAAATTAAATTATACTGTTTCTTTGTGAAAATTCCACCACCTACTCCACAAAAATGTCTGTGGTCTCCAATCTGTGATTCCTTACGTGTATTTAATTAAAAACAACAATAAAACGTTCTAAAGGGTGAAGTGGTCTCCAACTCGTTAACATAAGTTATACTGTCGTCTTTTCTGAGGTATATAAGTGACTATTCATAAGCTGTTTTATTCACGATAAAATACAGGAAACGATTGAAAATAATATTTAACATCTTCCATTCATTATTTGTAGCATGCCAGCCACCCAGTAATTGCAATAAATTTGTGCTTCATTGCTTTTAATATAAAACAGCTCAGCTTTCAATTTCTGTCAGTTTTATCACGCAACACAAATTATAAACATGTTTTTCCTCTTTATTTCAAGTTTATAGCAACGAATATCTCATTGTAATCGGAAAGACTGATTCACATGCCGCTTAAACTGAGGCGAATACAGTGATCTGTCACGCCACAATAAAGAGCATGAAAAACACATTATTGTAAGAGAGATATTGTCTGTATTTCACTATAAAACTGACAGATTTTCAAAGCTGGGACTTTGGAATATCTCCCGGTAGCAATAGGTCAGAATATACTCTCAAAATATTAACTGTAACTGCAATCTTGCAATTGTTACGAATTAATTATCGTAATTTTTACTTTATTCTCAAAATATTTTGACTTTATTTGTTAAACATTTCAACTTTATTCTTGAAATATTACGACTTTAATCTCGTAATTTTAGGGGTTTTTTTTTTTAATGTGGCACTAAAATGCTGTCGTAATTAATCCCAGATCTTCTGAATTCATTTTATTGTTTTGTGTGAGAAACAGATTTGAAATTTAAGGTTTTTTTTCATTATTATTTTGGGGCTTAACAGCCTGAGTCCCCACTCACTTGCATTATATGAATAAGAGCAGCCAGTTTATTCTTCAACTTTTCTTCTTTTGCGCACTACAGAAGAAAGTCTTACAGGTTTAAAATGACATGAAGGTGAGTAAATGTTCAGTTCATCTAAAAGTAAATAACATACAGGCAAAAACAGAAACTTGGATACACTGTAACTCGCTTTGGATAAAAGCATCTGCCAAATGCATTGATTCAGGGACCAAGAGAATTAAAAGGATAGTTCACCCAAAAATGAAATTTCTGTCATTAATTACTCACCCACATGTCGTTACAAACCCGTAAGACCTTCGTTCATCTTCGGAACACAACTTAAGATGTTTTTGATTAAATCCGAGAGATTTCTGACCCTGCATAGACAGCAACACAACTGACATGTTCGGTCTTACAGGTTTGGAATGACATGAGAGTGAGTAGTTAATGACAGAAATTTCATTTTTGGGTGAACTATCCCTTTAAGTCTCTAACCAGATTAATTGCATCTATTCAGTGGAGAATGTCTAACACCTGCTTGTCTTTTCCTGTGACACCAAAGCAAAAGGTTAATACATTTGTCTTCCTCTCTCAAAGGGTTCCCGTAAATGTTCTCCATATTACAAACAAGACCTTGGTCTTGGCCTACGGCAAAAACAGAGCAGGAAATCCAGACTTGACTGGATCTAGTTACACTTAGTCAGACACTCTTGCTATTAGTTATATTTGGCGGAAAACACCTGTGGGCAACGTCCATGTGTTGGTTTAAATGATGCTGAATCACTTTGGCTGTGAAAGTGTTAACCACCTTACTTTCCCGGTAAGAGCGGGTGCAGCAATTTGTAAATTTTATGGGTCTGGTTTCCGGTCTCATCCACGTCCAGCTATTTTTAGCTGTACAAAACAGCTTGTTTTTCTGCTTAATATTGAATTGGTGTGCCTAATCCGTATTAATTTAATGTATTATCTAAATTATAAACACACTGGTTTGTAGTGCAAACAGTTTTACAGTTTACTGGACATTGTTATTCTTCTCATTATTTCTCTATAGCGGCTAATGAACCGGAAGTCTTGCCATTAGGCTTACTTCTGCGCTGAAGAATAAGGTGGATTGGATGGACATTTTGTACGATAAACTGTTATAAAGGTACCAATATTAATACATATCCTATCCCTCCATCCTCTTTATATATTTACATGACATTTTCCTTTGATCAAGAAATGTATTTTTGTGTATGTATCTAATTTCTGAACAATTTCTGCGAGTAAAAACGATTTTCCTTAGAAAAGAGCAAAGTGTGATTTAAAAAAAAAAATCAATTGATATTTATCTACATTTTGTAATTTACTGACAGAAGCTATCACTGTTTTCGTTATGGATTAATGGAAAAACAAGACTTTACATCACTACTCAAGTCTCCTGCCCAGCACTACCGAAAAATCTCCAACCTTCACCTTGAGTTTGGCCGGCCTGAGGTTTCAGCCAAACCATTAGACCCTTTAAAGCGCCGACACACTTTCATTAAGCTTTATCTGCAAATCAGTCCAGTGATTAAGCTGAACCCCAGCCTTTGTTTAAGTAGTGCCTCCTCCTTCAGCTCCACAAAGAGCTGTCTGTTGGAGATGTCCAACCTGGACCCTGGACAGGCAGCTGTGGTGGATAGAGCAGGCATGATAGATCATATCCGGGATTACTAAGTAAAATAAACCCTGCTCCCTCTCTGTGCCCCCTTCCCCTCCCAAAAAAATGACAAAGCGCTGTGTGTATTTGATTTGGCTCTCACTTATTTAACTCCTATCAGAAAGCCGTTGCGGTTAGATGTGAAGAACAATCATGAGGTTTCTGCGGATTTACGGATTTGCCTTCATTCATTTTTCAAAATCCCACCCATAGACTAATCAAAAGCGAAAAATACACCTGACATGGGAGTGTGTTTTTATACTTCGATCTAAAATGTTGGAGAATTTAGGAACATACAGTTGAAGTCAAAAGTTTACATACACCTTGCAGAATCTGCAAAATGTTAATGTTAATGAGGGATCATACAAAATGCATGTTATTGTTTATTTAGTGCTGACCTGAATAAGATATTTCACATAAAAGATGTTTACATATAGTCCACAAGAGAAAATAATAGCTGAATTTATAAAAATGCCCCTGTTCAAAAGTTTACATACACTCGATTCTTAATACTGTGTTGTTACCTGAATGATCCACAGCTGTGTTTTTTGTTTAGTGATAGTTGTTCATGAATCCCTTGTTTGTCCTGAACAGTTAAACTGCCTGATGTTCTTCCAAAAAATCCTTCAGATCCCAAAAATTCTTTGGTTTTCAGCATTTTTGTGTATTTGAACCCTTTCAAATATGGATTTTAAGATCCATTTTTTCACACTGAGGACAACTGAGGGACTCATATGCAGCTATTACAGAAGGTTCAAATGCTCACTGATGCTTCAGATGGAAAAACGACACATTAAGAGCTGGGGGTTGAAAACTTTTGAAATTTGAAGATTTTGAAGAACTTATTTTGTCTTCAAGGAAACATTTAAGTATCTTCCGTAGCTTCTGAAGGGCAGTACTAAATGAAAAAAATATGATACTTAGGCAAAATAAGAAAAATGTACACATCTTCATTCTGTTCAAAAGTTTTCACCCCTGCTTCCTAATGCATCGTTTTTCCTTCTGAAGCATCAGTGAGCCTTTGAACCTTCTGTAATAATTGCATATGAGTCTCCTGAAATATTTCAGCAGAGCGCAGAAATTGCTGTCTAAAAAAGTAGCTAAACGGCCCCAAAACCTCCAATTTCTCACAGACTCTATAAGAAAGACTTGTTGAGGAGATGAGAGTATATACAGTCAGAGCTCTAGGAGCAACTGTGTGACCCTGACCTTGAGACAATTCTCACAGAGCGGCAGGGGAGTTGGAGAGTGTTAACAGCTTGAGGTTGACCAGCCATCCTCAGGTACAGGTGGTAAAGCTCTCAAACACCATCAGCTGCCCACCCCCACAGGACCATAAATCAACAACACACATATCCAATTACAAATACACAATTGCAAACATGCTTTTCTTTACTTTCCAAGCTGTTTTGCCTTGTTGTCTTACGGATTACTGTTTCCATAGTTGTTGCTGGAAGACTTTCGGCTCTGCCATGTCCTGTGATGACATGCATGATACCACCGTCTCACAAAGAGGAAGGTCTGCTTTCTTTCATGTCTGACTATGACTGAACATGTTTCGTTTTAGTCTCCATACCATGAGACTGAAACACATGCCCCTTCAGATTGTTGAGACAAGTGGATTTTACATTCACAATACAGCTGTACAATTAATGTCACATGTCTAAATTCGGTCAGTCAAGTGGCGGCTTCAACTGATGAGTGAAATCAGGTCACATTTAAACATAAATTAACTCTGTATTACTAGACTGCCTAAAAAATGTCTGACAAGTGAAGCCACCAATTTTCTACACGAAACATTTTTTCTTTATGCTTTTGCGTTTTAAAATAATGGTAAAGTGTTCTGAAAAAAGTTTGTTTTAGATTTTAGATTTTTAGATTTTAAAAGTTTAAGGGAATAGCTGTTAATTTGTTTTTGAACAATAAGATCTTTTATATTTTTTTAATGTTCTGATCCCAAAAAAAAGTTTTCTATTTTAATACATTTTAAAATGTAATTTATTTCTGTGATCGAAGCTAATTTTTCAGCATCATTACTCCAGTCTTCAGTGTCACATGATCCTTCAGAAATCATTCTAATATGCTGATTTGCTGTTCAAGAAACATTTATTATTATTATTATTATTATTATTATGTATTATTATTATTTATTATGTATTATCACCATTATTATCAATATTTAAAATAGTTGAGTAGATTTTTTTCAGGATTCTTTGATGAATAGATCATTTATCTAAACATAAAAAATCTTTTGTAACAGTGTATACTATACAATTCAAAAGCTTAAACTCAGTATAATTTTTATTTTATTTTATTTTTTAATTAAAATTTATTTTCAAAGAAACCTGAAATAAATCTTTTCAGCTGTTTCAAAATAATTATAATAATAAATGCCTTTTAAAACAGCAAATCACAATATTAGAATGATTTCTGAAGGATCATGTGATTGGAGTAATGATGCTAAACATTCAGCTATGAAATTACAGGAATAAATTATATTTTAAAATATTTTTTAAAATAGAAAACAGTTATTTTAAATAGTACAAATATTTCAAAATGTAGCAAAAAGTATTTGCTATACTTTGGATCAAATAAATGCAGGCTTGGTGAGCAGAAGAAACTTCTTTAAAAATGTTTAAAAATCTTACTGTTCAAAAACTTTAGACTAGTAGTGTATATATTTATTTATTTTTTGCACAATAAAGACAAAAATAATGACTTACACATCACACCCCTATATATTACTTCTAACTGCATTTCCAGCATCTGAGTTTCTGAGTCTGTCTGCAATTTACATACATATGAAAGTCATATGAGTTCATGCATCTCACCTCATTGACTTGCTGTTTGTCCAGGTGAAAAATTTGACCGGAGCTGGTGGCAGCAATCTCCTCATACGCTCTGTATCCTGGCTGGGACCGATCCCCACAGTCCCCCGTCAACACAAACACAACCTGGATTCAAACGGGACGTTTATGAGCGTGAGTGTTTGGTTAGGGGGTTGGGTGTCGGGGTTAAATGTCAACACTAGGGTATATTACATGAAGAGCAGATGGATTTTTAAAAAAGGGGCTGTGAGATATTTTTAGCATTATGGCTTACAATTTCACAACGTTAGCTTTTTCACCTCCAGTGAAAAAGCCCATCACACTGTTGTCCTCTTACATCAAAAAAGTAAAAAAGTTAAAAGTTAAACTTGTCTAACTTATGGATTTGTTTCTTAGAAACATGCACTTTTCAATTCACAAGGTAATTGATGGACAATTGATGAGTCATGTCGATTACTTGTGGATTATTGTGCATCAGAACTCTCATACTGACGGCACCCATTAACTGCAGAGGCTGCAGAGATTTCCAGCACGTTCATTTTTGGGTGAACTATTCCTTTAAACATAAAAGCGTAATTTTTGCATCACCAGCAGAACTGAAATGAATTGCTAAAAGAGCCGTTGTTACCTGAGACTGTCGAAGCTGTACAAGCTGGAGAACATCTCTTTTCAAGCGATAATCCTTGGCTCGGGCATCTGTGAAAACATAGATGAAGGATCCAGGTAGAGAAACCTCCAGAGCCTTCTTGATGGCCCCAATGCTCATCTCTGGACAGTCCCCTCCACCCTGAGAGAGAACAAGGTCTTCATCACTGACATGGACAGTTATGCACTAACCAAAGACCACAACAAAGCACACATTGTATTGGCTCGGGGTACAAGCTCCAGTAGTTACTCTAGAGCCCAAAGGTACAATAAGAACAGAGTGCTAATAAAACTGTAGCACTGAAGACAGATCAAGTGCTGAAACGAGCCAAGGTCCTCAGCAGAAGCCACAGAGAGCAAATAAGAACACAAAGTAAAGAATCAGATTTGATGATGATTTATGACAAAAGAGGCCAATGACTGCTCTATCTTTAGATGCTAAAGAAAACAAGTATAAACAACTGACCTCCATGTACGTTTTGTGACATATTTAATGTGAAATGTCCACTGAGCGGTGCTAAAAGGTGTTCGTTTTTTTTCCCCCGGAGCTGATGAACGTACATACAGTACATTTTATGTGACATTAGTTTTGTATGTGTCACCGCAGTTGTGACTTGAAATATTCGTTGAGTGGCGCTATAACTTTAATGCTTTGTGACGTTTTAAAATAACGTACCATCTGCACTGCACCTAAACCTACCTGATAGAATGAACAAAAGCAAATGTGACGTGAAAACGCAATCGCAAGCATGCCGTTTTAGCTTGTTTTTTGATCTCTCATCTTTCAGCTCTTTCATCGTGAGTCATGTTTTTCATGTGATTTGCACCCAAGGATTACGCATCTTAAGACCAATTCCATGCCAGCTGAGCTACCGAGCAAGCTTGGTACATTTGCAAAGCGAAACATATGGAGCTGTAATCATAACTGTGTACGAAAACGATTACAAGTGCTCGCTGTTTTACCGCCTCTAGTGTTCATTTCTGTTGGAAACTGCACTGATATGTACTTATTGGTATGTACGTCTTGCAAAAAAGTTCCCACAGGTACATTTCATCAGGTAGCAAATTTGATATTGTATAAATCTATTATCATAGAGGACTTAAATGGAAGCCAACGAGTTGAAGGTCCAATGCAGCTTCAAATGGCTCTACACGATTCCAGACGAGGAATAAGTGTCTGATCTAGCGAAACGATCAGCCTTTTTTCTAAAAATGTTCTAAAAATTTTCATAAAAATGTATATACTTTTTAACCACAAATGCTTGTCTTGCACTAGCTTTACTTCACACATTACGTAATCATGTTGGAAAGGTCACATGTGACGTAGGCGGAAACGGCCTTTACAAAAAAAGGTAAAACAATGATGGACGTTTTTGAAGTTGGAGGAGAAAATGAGATGGAGTTTTTTACCCTACCCTCCTTTTGAACCAGAGTACATTAACGAAGAACCAGCCTGACCTTTCCAACATGATTACATAATGCATTAAGACGAGCTAGTGCAAGATGAGCATTTGTGGTTAAAAAGTATATAAGTTTAGATTTTAGATTAGATTCTTCAGCTGGGATCGTGTAGAGCCCTTTGAAGCTGCATTAAAAGATGCACTTTGGACCTTCAACACGTTGATCCCCATTGAAGTCCACTATATGGAGAAAAATCCTGGAATGTTTTCCTCAAAAACCTGAATTTCTTTTCGACTAAAGAAAGAAATGAACATCTTGAATGACATGGGGTTGAAAAACTATCAGGAAATTTTTAGTCTGGAAGTGAACTTATCCTTTAAACCATCTGTAAATCAGCTAAGAAGAGCCAGCAAACCACCAAATTAGGGTGAACCCCTATAAAATAACAAGATAAGATACCTATCAAATAAAAATGATTAATCCTTATTAAATAAATTACAATATAGCTTTTTGTTTCTTTCCTGGGAAAGTGTGCTCTTTTATAGACTCACCTGAACAAACAGCTCTTGGAGATCTATCTGGAACTTCTTCGGGTCAGTAGTGATGGAAACAGGACCAATGTCTGGAAAGAAAAAAATAAGGAATCAATAAACATCTATATTACACATTGTGTACAAAAGCTATGAAAAGGCTTAGGTTACTAGTTTTGGAGCTCTTCATTGAGTGTTTGGAAAGTCTACCACAACATTTCAACAAGCATATCCCTGGGGAGTGGGAGTTTTAAAAGATTAACCTTCTTCACCCTCATTAATAAGTTTTAAACAGTGAGGATTAGGTCTGACCAAATCTTCTTCCACAGATGCAAGTCATACGACCCTACTAATGACTGTCTCTAGATCAGACTGACAAACTAGATATAGACCCAGCCAACTCCTAATCACAAAACACATTTGTCCCGAATTCTGCCTCATCAACATCTGCGGATACATATGACTGTCTTGAAACTTTTGACAGCTGAGGCAATAAATTAAAGACCATGCAAAATTCCAGCAGTCCTCATCTAATACCAGACTGGGTGCATAACCTCATTGCATCATTGTTTAGGATTGTCATCATCCACCTAGATAATCTCTGACCTCTTCCCCTATCACTACTATATCTCTTGTTTCTATCTCTCCCATTCTTTCGTCTCAGGATGAATTGTGTACTCCCTGAATTTGGCACTTATTTGGACTCACTCAGATGCTGATTGATTAGAGAGCTGAATATACGGCACATAAATGAAAAAGCATAAAGAAGATGCATTGTTTATGGTCTGAGTATGGGTAAGATATTCCACATGGTTTATTACTTTGACCCCCCAACCCAAAAAATTAATCATTTTAAAGGTTATTAAAAACTAGAAGACAAAGGGGTGGATTACAGTTTGACAGTGCTTTGGGAGAATGGACAAAAGAGAAAAATTTGGTTTATGTCTGAGGAGAAGTATATCTTATTCTTAGAGTGAATAGGACAGATCAATACACCATTATTTCATAAAAACATTTAAGATATGATCTTCAGCACTGAATGCCAAGACATTTTATATTGAATCCAACTATATTGTGTCATATTACATGATCAATTATAATATTACATTAGGAATACTTACATATATAACAAAATGTTGTCAGTATAAATATTAATATTAGAAAATCATGCTATGCTGCTTTCCTAGAATCGTCAGATTGATCTGTTTGATGGTTTTAAGGGGGTTTTGTATTCATAAACTTTAAATCAGTGCAATCCATCTCTAAATCAGCTTGGACCAGCTTGGACCAGCTCAAACCAGTGAAGACCAGCAAAACAACTATTTATTTAAGGCTTATTTAAGGTTTGTTTCAGCTTAATTATATTATATTATATTATTTATTTAATATATTAAATTATAATTTATTTAAATTTAAAATATATTAAATTATATTACATTATAGTTTATTTATATCAACATTATTATTATTATTATTATTTAACATGATTATTTTATAAAGATTCTCTGCTTAAAACTAGCATAGCATGGTCAGGCTGGACTGTTTTGCTAGTTTAGACAGGTTTTGTGAATTTGTAAATATAAAATGAGTTAACCCATCTGTAAACCATCTAGGCTGGTCTGTTTTGCTGGTATAGACAGGTTTTGGGAATTTGCAAATACAAAACGAGTTAACCCATCTGTAAACCATCTAAGCTGGTCTGTTTTGTTGATTTAGAGGGGTTTGAGTATCTGTATACTTAAAACCAGTTAAACTACCTGTAAATCAGCTTAAGAGAGCAGCTAGACCATCTTAAACCAGTTAAGACCAGCAAATCAACTAAGGAAGGTTTAGGGTTTGTTTCAGCTTGTATTGTATTAACTGTATTATATTATATTAAATTATATGTGACCTTGGACCACAAAACCAGTCATAAGGGTCAATTTTTTCGAAACTGAGAATTACACATCATCTGAAAGGTGAATAAATATTTTTTTTTTTATTAATGTAAGGTTTGATAGGATAGGACAATATTTGGCCGAGGTACAGCCTTCTGAATATCTGTAATCTGAGTGTGCAAAAAAAAAATATTGAGAAAACTTCCATAGCAATGCATATTACTATTATTTTTGGCATAAAAGAAAAATCAATCATTCTGACCCACACAATGTATTTTTGGCTATTGCTACAAATATACTCCTGCTACTGAAGGCTGGTTTTGTTGCACAGGGTCTGTTTTGCTGGTTTAGTGGGGTTTGAGCATCTGTATACTTAAAACCAGTTTAACTACATTGCTGGTTTAGAGAGGTTTGAGCATCTGAATACTTAAATCAGCTTGAGGGCAGTTAGACCAGCTTAGACCAGTTGAAGACCAGCAAACCAAGTTAGGCTGGTTTAGGTTTTTTTCCAGCAGGTTTAAAACACAAATACTAACGATGTTCAGTTCGAGCAGCAATGCAACCAACTCTAACATTCATTTTCATGTTCTCCACTTTCTCCATCCCTCTCTCAGCTGTGAGGGGCCATTAAGTTGTGTTGCTGTAACGCCTTTCTGTCTGTCACCGGCTGTCTTTGTGATCTCAGCGGTTTACAAGGTCCCCAAGGGAAAGCCACATTAAACGGTGAGGGAAGGACTGGCACCATCCCCCTACCAGTCTAGGACTGACGTCTCTCTCCTCCGACTGGGGGGCTGGGTTGACTCTTCCGGAGAATTGGATGGAGGACTGGGGGTGATTGTGTTAATTACATACTACCAGACAACATGTGCTTCTCATCAGCTCCTTGGGCACCCCGCCCCCCCAAGGCTAACAGATAGCTGGTTTGAACCGGGCTACATTGTGTAAGCGTACCTGAGAACACAGTATTCTCTCCACAGTCTGTAACCAGATGTGGAATTTAAACAAATTTAATGAGCGTGACAAACATACAGTAACAGAAACTGAAAAATTAAAATTCACTGAACAAAATGTAAATGTCAAAACTAACATTCAACCCTGTTGTTTAAAGATGCACTCAGTAAGTTTTTGGTCATATTTAGCTTCTGGACACTAGTCAGGGTAGCATCATATTTCATTTTTGACAGGAATGAAACGAGGCTGTGAGGATAGGAGAACAGTGTGTTTAATTGATTGTACTGTTTGACAACACACCCATTATGCAGTTTTTAAAATTGTGAGTTGGTGAAAATAATGTGATCTAGATACTTTATACAGTTTGTGTTATTGTAAAGACTGTAAGTCTTTCCCTCACAGCCTCATCAGCGTAAAATTAACTAAACAAAAAAAAAAAAACTAAACACTGAGAAAATCACCTTTAAAGTTGTCCAAATTAAGCTCTTAGCAATGCATATTACTAATCAAAAATTAAGTTCTAATATATTTAGGGTAGGAAATTTACAAAATATCTTTGTGGAACACAATCTTTACCTAATATCCTAATAATTTTTGGCATAAAAGAAAAATGTATAATTTTGACCCATACAATGTATTGTTGGCTATTGCTACAAATACACCCGTGCTACTTAAGACTGGTTTTGTGGTCCAGGGTCACATTTGTCCCAATAAAGCCAGGTGGTCTGACACCTATTGGCCTGGGTGCATTTACTGCCACTTTCACACTAAAACTGTTTGTTTATCCTTTGTTTCATTCCTCTTCATTAGTTTTTCTTCATCCCCTACTACACACCTCTATGTAAACAGATATTTTTGGATTAAATGTCAGTGTTGTTGTTGTTGGTGGTGGTGTTTTTTCTGCTATTCCTTTCATACTTATTCTGTTTGTAAAAATATAAAGTAATCATATTATTATTTTCGTCATAGTAGTAATAGTAATTTGGTCACGGCTGATCATGCGATGTTGACATGGTGGCTCCCATGAGGGAACAACTCGATACATGTAGAAAAAACAAAGCTACTTCTAAAAATGTAAAGTAACAATGATTTTAACTTATCTCATGTAATTAGCAAAAACTGACAGCGCACCTTTAAACATCTCTCCATGCTGCCATGGATGACTACCTTTCAGCGGTCCCTGGTGGTGAAGATGTTCCTTGCAGCCCGAACACCTTTGTTCATATTAGTTCATTGACATTCTTTAATGCCTAGCCTCACAAACTTCTCAAAACTTTATCAGGTGTTACTCCTTGGTGCTTTAGACATTTATATTCAGTCAGCAGTTATACATTCTACGGAATCACTTTTATGTGGCAACTGGATGATCTATAATTGACTTTTAATCATAAGACTGAAATATCGTGCAATACCTGGATCATGGAAAGGAACCAGCACGAAGTTCTTGATTGGTCTTGTTCTGCGGCTCAGGGTTCGCTCCAGAATCCGAGAAGCACCTTCTATCACCTGTTTGAGATCGTCGTACATAGAACCGGTAACATCGAAGACAAAGGCCAGTGTTGAAGCGCTGTCATCCGCGCCGGAGTGTCTCTCCACCGGCGAGACGGATGAGGAACGCGCGCTGATAGTCAGCGCCAAAATGAGGAAACTAACGAGAAACTTATTCATTCTTGCTTAGAATTCATTAGATCTCTATTTAAACGAGTTAAACAAACATATGAATTATAACCGTAAAAAAATGAATTATTAAACAAAATTAAAAGTGACTGTGGGAGATACAAAAAAATATATAGAATGAGTTAATTTCCAAAGAAAAAAGTTTTAAATGGTCCCTGAAGAGTTCAACCAAATGCCTTGGGTTTCTAGAAGACGTTCAGATGTAAATAATCCTACTTGCGCTGGACAAACGCTACATGGAGTAAATTCCCTGCGTCTTGTCCCATCCTTGGCTGAGTTTCGGAGAAAACTTGTAAGAAGCGCGTGGACCCTCTGAAGCTGAACACTGCAGTGCTGGGGAGGGGTGTGAGGAGTCCTTACAACCTGATTTTTTGTGTGTAACTTGACCCAACTGTGACTCCCAACCCCATCCCACATGGCCTGCTCTAGTTTAACAGGGAGCTACTCAAGAAACCCGCGCCAACTGCCATGAGTGAGAGATGGAACTACTGTATATCACTGTGCCCATCTTCTACTTCACTGTAACAATGTCTAACAACACTAAGCATCTTACTACAAAACATTATGTTTATCAGCATTAGTGCTGCTCAGCGCTTACGAAATTACTTTGTAACACTACTTTGTTGACATTGTAAGGTAAAGCGTGACTAGAGGAACTGATGACACGGGGCAAGTTGTCATTGTTTACTCTAGTAAATATTTCTGAGGCTTCATTTTGAAAGTGTCTGCGTAGACACATACCTTAAAGTCTTGGCTACGAGAAAGCGGTCCCACTGTTATTTCCCTGGAAAAAAGACAGTTCGTTTAACAGACGCTAAAAAATAGTGGGGCATGTTGTCACAAATTAACCTACTGTTATACAGCCTATTATAGGCTTGTAACCTACATTTAAACAGTAAAACAGATAGAAACAATGCAATTAGTTAAATTAATAACAAATCATTTCAAATAATACAAATTAATCATTTTATTACATTTATCATTTAAAGATGTGACATCTTACCCTGGGCTGACTTGTGTCAGAATGTATGCCAGTGTGGTTTTATTGTGCTCACTTATTTAAACACAATAAAAACACTTTCCATTCCACTGTGGAGTTTGGAGGACAGAATGCATGAAAGTTATTATAATTTAAGACCATTTGAAACATACAAAACCGATAATAGAGAAAACATACATTCGTATTACTGGACTTAAAACATTGTTTTTTTTGACAACTAGCCCCAACCTCTCGTACATTCTTCTTGGGAGTAATATTTAGTGCATGGATAGGGTTGAAATAATTTTAGGTTTATTAATAGAGTGAGTTTATACTCAGCTGCCACACAGCTAATAATATACATGCTATTCTCTGGACTCGGTTTAATGTGCGGCATAAATGACAAGGCTCCAGCAGAGGCATCCCAGATGCTTTCTGAAAGGAAAGACTCCGGATATAAATTATGCTGCTATCAGTAATTCTCAGATGCATCAATCAAACCTCACACAACTTATGGTCATAATGTCATTTGTTGTTGCCTTAACTTGATAGCGAGGCAGCAAATGCTGTCAAGTTGATAACAAAACATTACAAAAAAGGAAGGAAAGGAGGTCTTCGAGTATGTCAATGACCCAGTAGCCTCTAAAAAAAAATAGCAGTCAGTCCTACTTACATGGTAGCGTTTAGATTTTTCTGGAACTACACCAAAAAGAAATAGCATAGGGTTTATGACAGTGTACAGATGTTGTTTCTGTGATAATTTGATCTAAAACCAACAAGAAATTTGCTCAGGTCAGCACATGGTTGGTCAAATGATCAAGACGCACCCAGATAGCCTTGCCAAATGACACAATGCCATTCAAAGACACTGAACTCAGGAAGTGATTTCATCTTCATAGGCATATAGTTTGGCCATTGCAGAAGTTTTACTAGCACTTTTGGTTCCAAAAGAGGGTTTTTGCAGTGATGCCACAGAATCTAAAAACTAGCCACCTTATTTTTTCCACATTTTAAGGCTTCCGTTCTCATAGGCGTCCAGCTGTTTTGCTGCTTGATTTTGCAAATTGTGTCTTCCCATATAATTTTAATGTATGATCTTAATTATGAACACACTGGTTTAAAGTGCAGTTTTACTGTTATAGTGGCTAATGAACCGGAAGTTCTTGCCCATAGGCTTACTTCCGCATTGTAGAATAAGGTGGATACCGAAATCTTGTTTTATTTCCGTTGGAAAACAAAAATTTCCGTATGTGTGGTTGCCAGATATCAGGAGTTCAAATCCCCAAATCAGAGCTTCTCTGTTAAAAGGATACATCTTCTTCCCGGTGTTTTGCTTAATTTTTGCAATCTGGCAACCAGATGATCTGAAAACACTGACAAACAAGCTGAAGTTTAGTGATCTCCTTGTGAGACGTTCAGCTTCATTCAGCCTGTCTGTGTTCTGTCATGAGATCTCTAATATTGTGTTTGCGATTGTGGTTGCTGAATAAATACATTTTCTCAACCGCTGTTATTGCAGTTTGAAATTAATGTTATTACTATTAGAAATTTCACTGTTATCCACCTTATTTTTCCTGTAAGAGGGGACGTGGCCATTTGTAAATTTTATGTATCTGGCTTCCAGTCTTATCTGTGTCCAGCTATTTTTAGCTGTAGAAAACAGCTCATTTTGCTGGTTGATATTGCAAATTGGTGTGTCTTCCCATGTTATTTTAATGTATGATCTTAATTATGAACACACTGGTTTGTAGTGCAAACAGCTTTACCGCTATAGCAGCTAATGAACCGGTAGTTCTCGTTCATAGGCTTACTTCTGCGTTGAAGAATGAGGTGGATACTGAAATCTTTTTATTTCCGACAAAAAAAAGGACAACACAAATTTCTGTGTGTGCGGTTGCTAGATATCAAGAGATTTGCTTAATTTGTGCAATCTGGGAACCAGATGATCTGAAAACACTGACAAACAAGATGAAGGTTATCAATCTCCCTGTGAGATGTTCGGCTTAAATGAAAGTGTCATTCAGCCTGTCTGTGTTCTGTCATGAGATCTCTAATGTTGTGTTTGCGATTGTGTTTGCTGAATAAATGCATTTGCTCAACCGCTGTTATTGCAGTTTGAAATTAATGTTATTACTATTAGAAATTTCACTGTTATCCACCTTATTTTTCCCATAAGAAGGAACGTGGCCATTTGTAAATTTGTGTCTGGCTTCATCTTCATCAGCAACCAGCTGAATGTAAACTATGGCACTGAACCAAAAAAACTCAAACATTTCGGTGATTTTTGCTGAAAATGGTCAGTTATTGTCATGTTTCGGGCTGTACTAATCGGTCAGAGCAGGAAAAATAGTGCTATAGACTGACAAAAAGTTGTAACAAAAAAAGTAGAAGAGTGCAAAAAACTGTCTGAGGAACAAAAGGCGTTTGTGGTTGGCCAAACTGAACCAGGATTTCCAGGACAAGAATCTTGACAACATTCATGTTTGTTCTTATCATTTCCGGTCAGGTAGGTAAAATATTAGGCTCATATCTTAATTAATACTGCTTGTGCGTATCTTGACCACCTATTAACTTTAGTTTGTCATAATATTGCACCTTTTCCTGCTTACTAAATTCTTCTCTATATGATTTAGCAGCTTCCACACGTTTTTTTCTGTTGTTTCGACAGCATAAATTAGCAGAACAATGTATTCAGTAGTGCATTAACTGTGCAATCCATGCTGTTGTTTACATCCGAGTATCACCAATATGGCAGCACATTTGGGTAACTAACCAAATCGTGACATAAGTGCAAAAATTTTAGTCAAAAAAAGGATTATGTAAATGTTCGCATGTGGTTGCCAGATATCAAGAGTTCATACATTTTGCTTAATTTTGCAATCTGGCAACTAACCGGCTTCATTTAAGCCGAACATCTCTTAAAGGAGATCGCTAAATTTAAGCTGTTTTCAGTTCATCGTTGCTGCTTCCATAATGAGAAATCTCCTTTAAGAGATGTTCGGCTTAAATGAAAGTGTCATTCATCCTGTCTGTGTTCTGTCATGAGATCTCAACTATTTTGTTTGTGATTGTGGTTGCTGAATAAATACACTTACTCAATCCTTGTTTTAATAGAGAAACATTGCTGCAATTTGGAATTAGTGGAATTACTATTTTATTTTATTTCACTGTTATCCACCTTATTTTTTCCGTAAGAGCAGGCATTTGTAAATTTTATGAGTGTGGCTTCTGGTCTCATCCGTGTCCAGCTATTTTTAGCTGTAGAAAACAGCTTGTTTTGCTGCTTGATATTGCAAATTGGTGTATCTTACCATGTTATTTTAATGTATTATCTTAATTATGTACACATGGTTTTAGTCAATTGCTATCAGCAACTGTTTTACCAACATTCTTCAAAATGTCTTCTTTTATGTTCAAGTGAAGAAAGAAACTCAAATAGGTTTGGTAAAACTTAAGAGAAAATGATGACAATTTAAATTTTTAGGTGAACTATTACTTTAATAGTGTTGTCTCATTCAGGTATTTACTGAAGGTTAAGATAATTCACACAAAAATAAATAAATAAAAAACTATATCAGTATTTACTCACTCTCATGTCTTTCCAAACCTAAATGACTTAATTTCTTGTGCAGAAAAGAACGTATTTCAAGAAATCTCCCATTTGTTTACGTCTATGCAGTGAAAGTCAATGGGATCCAATGTTGTTTTGTTTGGACACAGCTGAGTTTCATTATATTGTATTGTCAATGTTTTCGAAAACATTGTCAAAATATCTTTTGTGTTCCACTGAAGAAAGAAAGTGAATTTTGGGTGAACTATCCACTAACTTTACAGTCATGAAAACATTTGACCAAAAGCAAAATGTTAATGAAAAGACAAATAAAAAGTTTCTTATTTCCATATGAGTTTACCATTAGAAAGCCAGTGCGTCTGTTAAAACAAAATACTCTAAAACACACAGTTTGCCTGCATCCTTCCAAGTCTTCTCATTTTTCCAAACAGCCGGTTCATCACCCGCTGCACTTAACAATGTGGGATAAATAATCCAGACCTCATTGCAAAAACCATGTTTATGACCCTTCATATAACAATTCATGCCTGTGCGAAACATACATTCCTCTCCTCCCCTATATTCACTATTATTCTCTAGCTGTCCCGTGTGACCAGGGTGTGAAGTCTGTTTTGTTTTAGCGCTGGATTGGGAAACTAAGCCTGCGCGCTGAGCGTGAGGTCTGTCTTACTTTAGTCAGCAAGAACTCTTCTAGTTATTGCTGATTCAGAAGCCCCAGATGTCGTGTTGACTGGGCCACCAGCCTTGAGTACCGCATAATAAAACTGAAGACGTGCCATAGAAGCACAATGAGAGCTCCATTTCTGCAGGGCTAGACATGAACTTTCAAGAGGCAGCAACAAGCCATCACAAGACTTGGCTGATACCTTAAACCATTGTGAGCCTTCATGAACTGTTGCAAGGGAGCAGTGCCATGCATCGCCAAAATAAGGAAAGAAACTAAAGTCATAATTTAAATGATATAATATTTGGGTAGTTTTTCATGACAAAGACATCTTTTTTTTTCTTAAAAGGATGCTATATTTTTAATATGTAAGATCCATATACTGTGTGAGAGATGACTGAGTATGTATATACATACATATATATATATATATATATATATATATATATATATATATATATGAAGAGTTCATTTGCAGTTTTTAATAATTTTCAAAAATCATGTTTTGTCATTGTGCATTCCAATTAATCTCAATCTGCAGTAGGGTTATTTTATATTATTATCACAAACTATTATTATTATTAAACTATTATTATATTATTATAGACTAAAAAAATAACAAAAAATACAGCTAATACAATAAAACACAATAAAAACATGATAGCACAATGAAAAAATGATGTTGTTTTTTTTTGTTTGTTTTTACAAAATGGAGTTATCTGTTGCAAATAAACTTTTCATATACACTGACCAAAATTATAAACACAACACTTCTATTTTTGCTGCTATTTTTCATGAGCTGAACTCAAAGATCTAAGACTTTTTCTATGTACACAAATATTTCTCTCAAATATTGTTCACAAATCTGTCTAAATCTGTGTTAGTGAGCACTTCTTCTTTGCCGAGATAATCCATCCACCTCACAGGTGTGGCATATCAAGATGCTGATTAGACAGCAAGATTATTGCACAGGTGTGCAATAAAAGCGGGCCACAATAAAAGGCCACTCTAAAATGTGCAGTTTTATTAGACAGCACAATGCCACAGATGTTGCAAGTTTTGAGGGAGCGTGCAATTGGCATGCTGACTGCAGGAATGTCCACCAGAGCTGTTGCTTGTGAATTGAATGTTCATTTCTCTACCATAAGCCATCTCCAAAGGCATTTCAGAGAATTTGGTAGTACATCCAACCGGCCTCACAACCGCAGACCACGTGTAACCACACCACCAGCCCAGGACCTCCACATCTAGCATCTTCACCTCCAAGATCATCTGAGACCAGCCACCTGAACAGCTGCTGCAACAATTGGTTTGCATAACCAAAGAATTTCTGCACAAACTGTCTGAAACGGTCTCAGGGAAGCTCATCTGCATGCTCGTCGTCCTCATCGGGGTCTCAACCTGACTGCAGTTCGTCGTCATAACCGACTTCAGTGGGCAAATGCTCACATTCGATGGCGTCTGGCACTTTGGAGAGGTGTTCTCTTCACAGATGAATCCTGGTTTTCACTGTACAGGGCAGATGGCAGACAGCGTGTATGGAGTCGTGTGGGTGAGCGGTTTGCTGATTGACATTGTGGATCGAGTGGCCCATGGTGGTGGTGGGGTTATGATATGGGCAGGTGTATGTTATGGACAATGAACACAGGTGCATTTTATTGATGGCATTTTGAATGCACAGAGATAACATGATGAGATCCTGAGGCCCATTGTTGTGCCATTCATCCACGACAATCACCTCATGTTGCAGCATGATAATGCACGGCCCCATGTTGCAAGGATCTGTACACAATTCCTGGAAGCTGAAAACATCCCAGTTCTTGCATGGCCAGCATATTCACCGGACATGTCACCCATTGAGCATGTTTGGGATGCTCTGGATCGGCGTATACAACAGCGTGTTCCAATTCCTGCCAATATCCAGCAACTTCACACAGACATTGAAGAGGAGTGGACCAACATTACACAGGCCACAATCAACAACTTGATCAACTCTATGCGAAGGAGATGTGTTGCACTGTGTGAGGCAAATGGTGGTCACACCAAATACTGACTGGTTTTCATAGGAGAAGGAGAAGTGCTCACTAACACAGATTTAGACAGATTTGTGAACAATATTTGAGAGAAATAGGCCTTTTGTGTACATAGAAAAAGTCTTAGATCTTTGAGTTCAGCTCATGAAAAATGGGGGCAAAAACAAAAGTGTTGTGTTTATAATATTGGTCAGTGTATGTATATAGGGCTGTCAAATGATTAATTGCAATTAATCGTATACAAAAAAAAAGTTTGAGTTTGCCTAATATACGTGTATATATATATATATATATATATATATATTATTTACATATTTTACAATTTTATTTTTCCCTATTTTTTTCTCAAAAATTCTTAAAAGCAACATTAATCAGTAAATTTTAACATTTTAATATATTATTTATAAGAATAATGGTTAACATTTTAGATATTACATTGCATATATAAACATTTCAACTGATCATTTTTAATAATAATGTTTTAAATACATACATACATACATTTTAAATACATTATATATACACGTATATACATAAATTTCTTGCTTACCAAGGTGGCATTTATTTAATGAAAAACACAGTTATAATAGTAAAAGTAATATGGTCAAATATAAATTTTCCATTGTAATATATTTTAAAATATAATTTAATCTTGGGATGGCAAAGCAGAATTTTTAGGGTCAAATGATCCTGTAGAAGTCATTCTGATTTAATGTTAAAAAAAAAAACATTTATTATTATCATTGTGTTCCTTAATATTTTTGTGTAAACTGTTACATTTTCGTTCAGGATTCTTTGATGAATATAAATTATAGAACAGAATTTATTTGAAAAAGAAAATTTTTGAAACATTAGATATGTCATTACTGTTTTTACTTTTTATTACTTTTTATCAATTTAATACATCCTTGCTGAATAAAATGTTCTTGTGATTCTCTCAAAATGGCACGCATGGAGACAGATACCTCTACTTTATGTGTTTTGTATGATGTATTTGATTTATGCTTCTTTTGGGTGACAAACTTGATTACTTCAAGGATTCATTGCCTACAGTGAATTCATTTGAAAGCGTGCCAGCGAATCCATTGCGCTGATGGGATACAAGGTCTGTGTGCCTATGGAACACTGTCCTATTATCAGCCCTGCAATTCTGCACATACCAGCCAGTGATGAAAATGGAAGCAGCCATTGTTGAAATATCAAGAGAGGACACATCAGATATTAAAACCTCCATCTTACTTACCGACGGCAAATAACATTAGAGGCAATTATGCAGTGACTCAAATTTAATCATCAGCCAGAGAGCGACTGATAAAGCATGAGACCCACTCAAACCCGCCCGGGCACATACCAAATTACTCGCTTCGAGAGGAGAATGTCATAGTTCAAGTCTATGGCTTTCGTCTGACAGGAAAATGACACAGGAAAAGACAACGGCAGAGGTGTAGTTTAAGTAAGCAGATGGTGGACTGTTTGTTTCTCCATTACCGAGGTACTTACATCAGTTCTGAGGTGCAACCGTTCAGGAATAACAGTGTTGAATGTTGCTCGGCTACAGTGCCTTGCTTAGGAAGTAGCTTGAGGACTTTTGCCAGCAATGAATGGGCAGCGTACTCTTCACAATGGGAGCTGTGTGTCGCAAATATAATAAATTAATCTCCTTTCGCATTCATAGTTCCAGAGAAAAAGCAGGATTAAAGTCTTTCATTCCAAGAGGCTTTGAGGCTTGTAACAGCTGCAATCCATAAACTTAAAGGTAAACAAGAAATAAATAAAATATGAACAGTCTCTTAAATTATATATGAAGAGCACATCCACAATATACCAGCGAAGTATGATTAAAAAATATGAAATGTTTACACATATTTACATCTATAATTTAGGTTCATCAGCATGCTTTTCTTTAACAATCAGTGCCACCCATATACTCTCCAGTGCGTCTGTTTGGCAGAAAACAAAATCCCATGGGATCCTGCAGTATAGCATTCATACACGCAAACACACACCCACCCACCCACACACACACACACACATACACACAAGTTTCAGGATGACAAGTTTCTTTTCCGTCATTGATGTATGCTGAAATGTGATTTGCTTGTGGTGAGACTTCTCAGTCTTAAGAGTCCAGAATGAGAGGTCAAATGATGAGGACTCATCTCCTTAAATGGCACTGTGGGATGGCACCGCACTGGATCCTTTGGCGTACCTGTACATTACAAAATGCTCACAATGAGGGATGGGTCATTTTATTTAAGAAACAGATCACTTTAAAGGAGAAGTCCACTTCCAGAACAAAAATTAACAGATAATGTACTCACCTCTTGTCATCCAAGATGTGCATGTCTTTCTTTCTTCAGCTGAAAAGGAAAACATTTCAGGATTTTTCTCCATATAATGCACTTCTAAAATGCAGTTTAAATGCGGCTTCAAATGATCCCAGTTGAGGAAGAAGAGTCTTATCTAGCGAAACAATCGGTTATTTTCATAAAAATAATACAATTTCTATACTTGTTAAATGTCAAACGCTCGTCTTGTCTTACTCTGCCTAGACTGTTTTTTTTTTTCCGGTTCACGACAGTTAGGGTATGTCGAAACATTCCCATCTCATGTTCTCCCTCAACTTCAAAATCATCTTATATCACTGTTTTACCGTTTTTATTAAGGGTGTTTGATCTTCTTTGCATGTTCACGTTGCAAAGACTGGGTCGGTACTTCTGCAGCGATGTAGGATGATTTTGGAAATGATTTTTGAAGTTGAGGGAGAAAATACGATCAGAGTTTTTCGACATACCCTAACTGTCTTGAACCATAATACACAGAGTTCAGGGAGAGTAAGACAAGATGAGCATTTGAGATTAAAAAGTATATGAATTGTATTTTTAAAGAAAATAACCCATCGTTTCACTAGATAAGACCCTTCTTCCTCGGTTGGGAGTGTTTATAACTGCATTTGGGATCGTTTGAAGCCGCATTTAAACTGCATTTTTGGAAGTTCAAAATCGGGGCACCATATCAGTCCATTATGTGGAGAAAAATCCTGAAATGTTTCCCTCAAAAAACATAATTTCTTTACGGCTGAAGAAAGAAAGACATGAACATCTTGGATGACAAGGGGGTGAGTACATGATCTGTAAATTGTTGTTCTGGAAGTGGACCTCTTCTTTTAAATTCAAGATTTGGTGTTGAAATTCAAGGGATAATCTACTCAAAATCAAAAATTCTGTCTTTAATTACTCACCCTCATGTTGCTCAAAACCTGCAAAACCTATGTTCATCTTTGGAACACAAATTAAGATATTTTTGATTAAATGTGAGAGCTTCCTGACCCTGCACAGCAATGGAGCAACCATGTTCAAGGCCCAGAAAGGTAGTACAGCATACTATTCATTGACCTACCTGATCTCATGATGAAAACGTATCTGTGGGAACTTTTTGCAAGACGCAAAATATGTATCAATAGATTCAAAAGAAATGAACACTAGAAGCGGTAAAACGGTGAGCAATTGTAATCGTTTTCATACACAATTATGATTACAGCTCCATATGTTTCGCTGTCTGGATGTAACAAGCTTGCTTGGTAGCTCAGCCGGCACAGAACTGGACTTAGGATGCAAAACATAGGATCCCTGGGTACGAATCCTGTGAAAAACTAAAACGGCATGCTTGTAATTATGTTTTTCCATCACATTTGCTTTTGTTTATACTGGCATAGGTATAAGTGTAATGCAGTTATTTTAAAACGTCATGGAGCACGTTATAGCGCCAATCAATGGACATTTCAAGTCAGAACCGCGGTGACACGTACAAAACCAACACCACATAAAAATGTGACATATGTACATTCGTCTGTTCCGGGTAGGGTGACATCCATGACATACATTATATGACATCCGTGAAAGCTATAGAGAGCAAACGGCTCCTTATGCTTTCAAAACACTCTCACAGTACTTTGATATCACACAATGATCGGTCTGCACAGCATGCTTCAAGTCAAATTAATGAACAAGTGAACACATCTAATATGTACACGTATTAGCTTTGACCATTCTCTGTAGATGCCACCTTCTCATGTGCCACGATTGGTGGATTATGTACAATGCCTGCACACTATTGGTCAAACTACTTTTCGATCATTGCCTTCAGAAAGTATGAAAACAGGAAACAAAGCCAAATATAGAAACTGGCCACCCCAGTTCTGGAAAAAACCAAACACTCTTTTAGCGCCACTCAATGGACATTTCACATCAGCTATGTCACCAAATGTACATGGCGGTACGTATTTCGCATCTTTCGAAAGCCAAAGCCAAATACAGAAATCCTGGCCAGGACATGTCCCGTATAAATGGCATGTATGGCGACCCTAATTCCAGGGGGAAAAAACCGAACACTCTTTTAGCGCCACTCAGTGAACATTTAACATCGACTATGTCATGAACGTACATGGCTGTATGTATTTTGTGTCTTGCGAAAGCCAAATATAGAAATCCTGGCCAGGACATGTCCCTAAAAAATGGCATGTATGGCCACCCCAGTTCTGGGGGAAAAAAAACAAACACTCTTTTAGCGCCACTCAGTGTACATTTCACAGCGACTATGTCATGAAAAGTGCATGGAGGTATGTATTTCGCGCAAAAATGTTCCCACAGGTATGTTTTCATTACGAGATCAGGTCGTCATTAACTATTCATTAAAGTAGTCCATGTGACATCTGTGGTTCAACTGTAATGTTACGAAGCTATGAGAATACTTACTGTGCGCAGAGAAAACAAATGTCTTCAAAAATGTCTTTTTTCCATGTCAGATCTTCAACATACTTTTTGTTTTCTTTGTGCACAAAAAGTATTCTTGTAGCTTCATAAAATTAAAGTGGAACCACCGATGTCACATATTTTAACGATGCCCTTACTACCTTTTTGGGCCTTGAAAGTGTCAGTAATGTGTTGCTGTCTATGCAGGGTCAGAAAGCTCTTGGATTCCACCAAAAAAATATCTTAACTTAGATCAGAAGATGAACAAAGGTCTTACGGGTTTGGACCGACATTAGGGTGAGTAATCAATGACAGAATTTTCATTTTGGGGTGAACTATCCCCTCAATGGTGCATTTCTCTGAAATGTCTATACTGTCAAAACAATTAATTAGCTAATAAATTTTAATTTTGCCATAAAACACCACAAAATATACAGTAAAATAAGAGACAAATATTGTAAATTCAGAAACTGAATTATGTTCAAGGCTTTTTCAAGTCAGTTCTGAAAAATGTACACTTCTCACTCAATGCCATTGTAGGTTTTAAAGTACACTTCCATGAGGTAAGATAAGGCTGTGGATGCACAGCTGACCTTGATGTGGTCTTAATGCCAGAATCTCATAAATAACAGTAATAGTGTCATTCAACCAATTACTAGCTTAATAGAAGTTATCTGTCATTCACCGAAGACTATAAAAGCCTAAAGCTTAAAATGGGCATCCTCAATCTAAAAACAATCACCCCATTTCGATATATATCTTTCTATATCCTTTTCTTGGCACTCAGTGGCAGACAGGTCTTAAATAACTAAGAGTGATAGGTGCATGATATTTGGAAAAATGCCTTGTTTTCTGCTACTAAGGAATGTGACTCATCTTCACTGCATCCCAATGATTAAAAAATATAAAAAGTACAATAAAATCAATTATAACAAGTAAAACATTGGATGTAATAGGATTTAAAGGAATAGTTCACCCAAAAATGAAAATTCTGTCATTAATTACTCACCCTCATGTTGTTCCAAACCTGTAAGAATTTTTTGATGAAATTCAAAAGCTCTCTGACCATCCATAGACAGCATGTTGCGTTGTGGTACTCTCCAAAATGAGTGATGTGGAGGAGAAGAGTTTTTGAATAAAGTTGTTATTTTAGCTTTTCTGCACAGCAAAAAGGATACTAGTAGCTTCTTAAAATTACAGCTGAACCACTTTTGTCACATGGACTATTTTGTTGATATTCTAGGTACTATGGAGGGTCAGAGAGCGCTCAGATTTCATAAAAAATATGTGATAAATTTCTGTTCCAAAGATGAACGAAAGTCTTATGGGTTTGGAACAACATGAGGGTGAATAATTAATGACAGAATTTTCATTTTTGGGTGAACTATCCCTTTAATGAAATGACATATAACCTGAATGCAGGATGCATTTATATTCAGCACAGCATACCTGTATCCTTAAGACAGGCTGCTACTATACAAGGCCATCATAGAGTGACAGAGCTTGTACAATAGATGGATCTGCCTTTGATCCCTCCTGGAACTCCTGCAGGGTCAGCTTCCCATCAGCATTCTGGGTAAACAAACAAACACTGTTTAGAATCACAACTGTCTCAAATGCTGAGTAAAAACAACTACATGTGTTATTTTAAGCTTGTTTGTGGTTACATGCGAATGCATGACACTTCAAACAAATGTGGAATAGACTTTAAGGTTATATCAGTTTACAAACTACAGGATACTAAAAAAACAGCCATGAGGTTTTTCAATTATGCATGAGGAAAACACTCTCCCACTTTTAAGATGCTTCACATGCCCAGCAGGGGGCGAGTGCTAACAGGCTGATCCATTGAGAAAAAAAATCACAACAGAGTAGGCAATGAAAACGCTTTTTTCACCTTATGTGGTTCAGTGTAGTACTTGTTGAAGAAACTTTAGTAATTATATAAGTCCTTAAAATAGCCCTACAGGTTTCTCATAGGGTGCAGTTCTGATCTGAGATTGCTGCAGTATTGGAAAGCATTCCAACTCTGTCAACATTTCCAAACAAGTCCTGATCTCATCTTTCAGGGCTTGAAGAGGGCTTCAGTGGGCATTAATGCTAGGCTCCAATGTTAGCTGTAACGCATGCCAAACTGGCGTTTATAGACCCCAGGGCAGCGTTAGTGACGCTAGCTTTGCCACAGATATGAGCTCTTATTTTTTACTGTATCGGATGCACTGGATTGATGATGAGAATGTGGTTAGTAAATTGAATTAGAGCTATAAATGAGTGATTTTTCTTGACGGGCTTAGTAATGGTTAAAAGAGAAGTTCACTTCCAAAACAAAAATTTAGAGATAATTTACTCACCCCTTTGTCATCCAAAATGTTCATGTCTTTCTTTCTTCAGTCGATAAGAAATTATGTTTTTTGAGGAAAACATTTCAGGAATGTTCTCCATATAGTGGACTTCAATGGTCCCCCCAAGTTTAAACTTCCAAAATGTAGTTTAAACGCAGCTTCAAATAGCTCTGAACGATTTCAGCTGAGAAAGAAGGGTCTTGTCGGTCATTTTTGAAAAAAATGTACAATTTATATACTTTTTAACCTCACATGCTCGTCTTGTCTCGTTTCTGCGATGCGCATGAGTAGTCTGTGTAATCCGGGTCAATATAGTTATGTCAAAAAACTCTTGCTTCTCGCTTTCTTCTTCAGTCGCTGTTTTACTTTTTTTGTAAAGAGCGTTTGATCTTCTTTGCATGTTCGCTTTGTAAACATTGGGTCGGTACTTCTGCAGCGATGTAGGGTGATTTTGAAGTTGGGGAAGAAAACAAGATGGGAGTTTTTCAACATACCCTAATTGACCATATTGAACTGGAAAAAAACAGTTCACACAGACTTAGACAAGACGAACGTTTGAGGTTAAAAAGTATATAAACTGTCAATTTGTTTTGAAAATGAGTTTTGCTAGATAAGACCCTTCTTTCTTGGCTGGGATTGTTTTGAGTCATTTGAAGCTGCATTTAATCTGCATTTTGGAAGTTTAAATTTGAGGGCACCATTGAAGTCCATTATATGGAGAACAATCCAGAATTTTTTTCCTCAAGTATAATTTCTTATCGACAGATAAGAAATTAAAAAGGAAGACACGAACACCATCTTGGATGACAAGGGGGTGAGAAGTTCTAGAAGTGAACTTCTCCTTTAATTGCTTACTCATAGAAATTCATAGTCTTAAAGAAATAGTCCACCCACAAAATGAAAATTCTGTCATTATTTATCTACCCTACAAATTTATGCAAAATTTCTTTCTTCTGCACAACCAAGAAAATATTTTGAAGAATGTTGATAACAAACAGATTTGACTTCCACTGTATTTTTGTTCATACAATGGAAGTCAAAGGACACTGGAAGTGTTTAGCTACCAACATTGTTTAAAATATCTTTTATGGTCCACAGAAGAAAGAAAGTCATACATGTTTAGAACGACACACAAAGTGATGACAAAATTGACATTTTTGAGTAAACTATTCCTTTAGCAGTTAGTCTGCTTAAGTGATTTCCACAAATGAAATAAAATAAACAGCCCGCTGTATAATAATACTCAGATTTGGTTTTTATTATTAACTGGTTCAGTGTGATTGGGGTCAAGAAAATACCTTATCCATCATGGCAAAAATGCGATCCACTCTCTTCTCCGGCGTGTTTTCTTCTTCTGGAAGGTCCACTGTGTTTCCCTTAGACAAACACAAGTAATGATAAAGACATCTGAGAGATTTTGCTCATTAAACTAATGCTGTATGTTCCGACTGTAATTACAGCTGAAATGAACGGTGACTTACCACCATCTGATAGATGGCGTCTACGATATTGAGCATTTCATCTCGTGTGATATAGCCATCGTTATCAAGATCATAAAGCTTGAAGGCCCCTAAAGCGTGTAACAAGAAGTCATGGTGAGTGTGTACAGAATATTATGGCACTTTCCATAAACAGGGTATAAAATAGTGCCTGAAAAGTAAAAAAAAACAAAAAAAAACAAAAACAAAAAAACAAAAAAGGGATTTTCTTTTTTAACAAGGTGCTTAAACTTCAGACAAATGTAATAGACACTGTTGTATGATTTTAATTACTACATACAGCTGAGAAAGTCAGGAGCGCTGTGGTGAGACAGGCCAAAATCACCAATTTAAGAAGCAATAAAGACTTAAAGTTAAAACTATTTTAAATAGTTTGTGAATTAAAACAAAGCTGAAATCAAATCAAATATAAATATTAGATGAAAAACTTAGTCTTTGCAACTAACTTAAATACAAGAAGTTGCTTAAAGTTTATGCAAAGTTTAAGTTTAGTTAAAATAAACTAAATTTAAATATAAATACTTAAAAAATTAATAACAATGAAAAAGCACATAACAATTGCTAAAACAGTTAAAACTAAAATTAAAATGAAGACCGAAAATAAAAATAAAATTGATTCAAAATATGACTATATTCTATAATAGTAAATATATGATAAATAATAATAAAATTACACTAACAGAGATGTTTGATGTGTATAAAATAAGTTCCTTTTCATGCTATGTTGATTTTATCATAATACAGTCATGGCCAAAAATATCGGCCCCCTTGCAATTCTGTCAGAAAATGCAACACTTCTCTCAGAAAATTGTTCCAATTGAAAATGTTTTGATAGTCATGTGCTTATTGTTTTTGTTTGCACTGCAACAACACAAAAAAAACAGAAGAAAATCAAACTTGATCAAATTTCTCACAGAACTCAAAAATGGACTGGAAAAAATACTGGCACCTTGTCAAACTTTTCAAGCATGTGATGCTCCTTTAATTTGTGTTTAGACACACCTGTGGCAAGTAACAGGTGTGGGCAATATAGTTAAATCACACTTGCAACCAGTTAAAATGGAGAAAAGTGGACTCAACCTTTATGTTTTGTGTCACACTGAGCATGGAGAAAAGAAAGAAGTGTGAAGAGTTGTCTGTGGATTTGAGAGAAACAATTGTGAAAAAACATGGACAATCTCAAGGCTACAAGTCCAGAGATCTTAATGTTCCTGTGTCCACTGTGCGCAATATCATCAAGAGGTTTACAGCCCATGGCACTGTAGCTAACCTCCCTGGATGTGGACGGAAGAGCAAAATTAATGAAAAATTACAACGAAGCGTTGTTCGAATGGTGGATAAAGAACCCCGATTAACTTCCAAACAAATTCAAGCTGATCTGCAGACAGTGTCAACTTGCATTATCCGTCGCCATGTGAATGAAAAGGGACGCTATGATGGGACACCCAGGAGGACACCACTGCTGACCCAAAGGCATAAAAAAGCAAGATTGGAGTTTGCCAAAACTTATGTAACAAAACCACAATCCTTCTGGGAGAACGTACTGTGGACAGAAGAGATAAAAGTACAGCTTTTCAGTAAAGGACATCATGGCATTGTTTACAGAAAAATAAATGAAAAAGAACACAGTCCCTACAGTCAAACATGGTGGAGATTCAAAGATGTTTTGGGGTTGCTTTGCTGCTTCTGGCCCTGGATGCCTTGACTGTGTGAACGGTATCATGAAATCTGATGATTACCAAAGAATTTTGGGGCGCAACATAGTGGCCAGTGTCAGAAAGCTGCATCTCCACCAGAGGTCATAGGTCTTCCAGCAGGACAATGACTCGAAACACACTTCAAAAAACACTCAAAAATGGTTACAAAAAAAGCACTGGAGAGTTCTGAAATGGCCAGAAATTAGTCCAGATCTGAATCCCATAGAACACCTGTGGAGAGATCTCAGAACAACAGTTGGGAGAAGGCATCCTTCAAATCTGAATGACCTGGAGCAGTTTGCAAAAGAAGAGTGGTCCAAAATTCTAGTAGAGAGCTGTAAGAAACTCATTTATGGTTACAGGAAGCGACTGATTTCAGTTATTTTTTCCAAAGGGGGTGCTACCAAATATTAAGGGTGGGTGCCAATAATTTTGTCCAGTGCATTTTTGGGTTCTGTGTGGAACTGTATCAGATTTGACTTTTCTGCTCCATTTTTTGTGTTGTTCCAATGGAAAAAAAAAAATGTGAGTATCAAAACATTTTGAATTTTCTGAGAAAAGGGTTGCATTTTCTGACAGAATTTCAAGGGTGCCGATATTTTTGGCCATGACTGTATAACCACCGTATTTTTTAACACAGAAGTAAGCTATTTTTTGTGAATGTGCAAGACTTCCAACTCATTAATCACTGTAGGGAAATAACGAGAAGAACATCAAAGTGCAGTAAACAGTAAAACTGTTCGAACACCATCACAAAAACCACCATCGGGAATCTTGTTGGACTAAGCTTAATTTTCTTTTAATTATCAATTAAAGAGCAATGTTAGAAAATGCAGACATGTAAGCTTATAAGCACTGCAAGGAATGACAGAAGCAGGATTGGGTGATAAAGGCATGCTTTGTATAAGCAAAATCATTGCACAGCAATTACAGCAGTGAGGCGCGACTCTTTCATCTCGCCATCTATGGTTTTCTCTTCACGCCAGGACTCCAGGACGTCCCACCCATACAGCAGCCCTGGTTCATTCCACTCATCTATAACAAAGAGGCAATCCTACGACTCGCACAGCAAGAGTGCAAACACAGGTCAGTGCCTGGGGTGAAGAGTCAACAGAGAAAGAGGCGGTACCCGACCCGTATATGTAAAAGGGTCTGTTTAGTATCAGCGAGAAAATTGCTTTGGCTGTTATACGCTGAGGTAATTTCACATTTAATCAATCTGACAAAACACAGTTGCCCCAAAAGTATTCAGACACGTAGGTCTCACTGAAAAATGTGTGAATTTCTTGGCATTTGATAATAAAAATATCAAACCAAGTGACATTTATTTGAAAGAAACAAAGCACTAACATACTTTACAAGCCAAACATTTCACAGGACAAAACATGCAGCTATCAAATAAATAAACAATAGATTATTCTTAACACAAAAACTATTTGGTTAAATGTTAGTGGATCATGTGGATACTTCAACAAGACACATGCTTGAACATCCCACAGGAACAGTTATTAAGAGCCAATAAAGACACAGAATTTCCATTATGATTTCATACACCAAATATGATAAAGAATTTCTGATTAAAAATCTACAGTATCCTTTGGAAATGGCACTTGGTTTAATATTTTATTTAATGCTACTAAATACATCGATTTTTAAATATGACTAAAGCTCAGTTAAGACTACAAAATTTTAGCCCAATTTTGACACAATCTGCTTGACGTAAGGAATCGTAAATGACAATGGTGTCGGGACGCAAGATTCAACCATTTCATCTTGTGTAGCATGTCATAGTGGACGACATCCAATGCCACCACTGTGACGCTTCACGAAGTCACCACAGAAAAACTAGCTATGTTAAAACTATGTTTAATTTTTTTTCTGTTGTCCACAACGAGTGACATAGGCCAATAGGAGCACAGAAGCACTTTCGTACATGCTTTCAAACAAGCCGAAACGAAAGACAGGTATCGGTTTTGCAGGTGCAAATTTACAATGGAGGAAATGTTTGCAGAGTTATGACAACAATACTTTGAGGGACTGCCACGACAGAGTGAAAAAAGGTTGAATAAACACTATTTTACCTCAGTTCTCTTTGACAGTTCATACTGTCCTATTCATGCAATCCATATTTGAGTCTACTGTATGGTTTTCTTTCTTTTTTGGGCTTTTTTGATGACAAGACAGGGCAAAACACACTGTTTGCTAGCCACTGTTTGTTTACGCTCATGGGACCTTTGTCTAGTCCTGCCGTATCAATGACAGCACTCATGGCGTTAAAGACAGAAAGCAATGAATGGTCAGGTAGGAACGTATAGTGTGACATATTTCTTGTTTATAACACGGCAAGATTTTAGGAGTCAAAAACGCATTATCTGACACAGTGACTGTAAGGCTGTGTGTCCACCAAAGTGTTTTTTAGCCAGTTGAAAATGCCCAGCTGTGAGCGCTTGAGAGAGTGGCGTTTTTTTTTTTTTCACTGAGACGCTGTGGTTGCCATGATATGAAATACGCTTTAGTAATATGGCAGAGGCATCACGAATGAAATGTTTCTCCAAGCATTATTTTTCATAACAATAATATGGAAGGTCAGCAATTCAAACTGATAAAGACATAAATACTCTGAGACAAACAATATTAACTTCTCCATTGTTGTTCAGTCATAATGCAAGCATGGTGTGACAGTTGGTCGTATTAGTCCTGCCCCTCCTCCACTCCGATTGGCTGGCTGACTAGAAAGTGACTGTGATGAGTGCAGCGTTTTACTCAGTTGAATAATCTTCAACTCTCAAAAACCCGAATGCTCAGTGCCAAAAAGATGGTCAGCTCTCTGCACCCTCCTGGCGTTTTAAAAAATGTGGTGCTCCCATTGAGAACAATTAAAAAAAATACGCCAGCCTCTGTAAAAAAAATGCTTTGGTGGACACCGTAGTTTGAATCGGGCTTTAAAGAAAACCTTGGGTATTGTGACATGTATGGCTTAATATAACGTAAATTATGTCTCCTACTGAAATATGTAGTAGAAAACCCATGAAGGATTTATGTTATTTAAAAAATCCACTTCGTTTTACACGTATTTTGGACAATGGGGGCACTATTATGATGTGAAATAGTTGCACTCGGTGAGCTACTGGTGCCACATGTTGCTATTTTTACAGCAACACAATTCAGAATACACAACTCTGAAAATAAAATAAGAAAGAGCTTACAGGTGGCGTTGGACATTAGCATAGGCTTAAACCAAATGCCGTTTTTTTTTCCCACAGGGAGTCTAAACGCCCCCGGATATCAAATGAAATCCATCCTGGAAACTCCTTCAGTGGCTGCGGTGTCATGACAGACATGTTTACATCCTGCTAGGATGGCATCTAGCGTTTCTTGTCTCTGCCGTTTGTAAGCTCTTTCAGTAGCTGTGGTCGACTAAAAGTCTCAAAGGCTTCAGGGCTAAAGTGGAAAGAACAAAGACAAGGGTCTTTAGGAAGTTTTATTCGTTCACAGGCATTTTCCCATTATTTGCTCCTCTTCTAGGAAAAAGCAGCGAAGACTCACATTGCTTCGCTTGTTGCCCTTCGACTGAAAATTACAGCCAAATAGGCGCACAATGTGGCACTGTATCAGTATTTTATTTTCCAAGTTGTATTGTGGTAAAAATAGCAACAGTTAGTGGCAGTAGCTTACTGAGTGCAGCCATTTGACGTCATTTAAATAATGGTGCCCCCTATAGTCCAAAATATGTATAAAACAATGTAGATTTTTTTAAATAACGCAAGCATTTCATGGGTTTTCTGCTACAGATTTTTAGTAAGAAACATCATTTACGTTATATTAAGGCATACAAGTCTTAATACCCAGGGTTCACTTTAAGTGTCCAAATACATTTTGGGGCCAGTCTATGTTTTATATAGAGAATAAATAAATGTATTAAATCTATTACTGAGATTTAATATTTTAAGAATGCTTCCTGTTTTATTAAGTATCTTACAGGTACTTTACTGCTTCTGTCTTTTACTGATTGTCACTTGAATGGGCTTTTATTAATCAAAAACTTGCTTACAGCGGAGCTTTTCATCCAAGGTCCCACGTGAGGTCACAGACAGGGCCTGAATGAATTCTGAGAACTCAATCCGTCCATCCTGTGGGGAAATTAAAAAAAAAAGCCCTTTTATCACGATGCCACTCAAAACCCAGTAACACTTTACAGTTTAATTCATTTCTAGCCTACTAATGCATTTTAACACTAAAAGCTAACATTAGATCATACATTAATTAAAAATGAAAATGGAAAATGTATGCTTTCTCATGGTGTCTAATGGAATAACTAATTTTAAAGTACAGGACCTCATTGTAAAGTGTTACCCAGAAGCCTTCTGTTGACTGGCAGAGTAAAATGGGCCAGTGGGCTGCTATTCCTGTCCCACCCCCTGCTCTTCCTTGGGGCTACAGGCTGGCACCACCAGCCACTGTAAAATGCATTCCATTGCCAAATATCCAGCAGATACGTTATGACATATTTTATGATTTGTCTACTGAAACCTCTCTAGAGCAAGAGAGGAAAACGAATTCAGTTTCATGTTATTTAGTACGCAGCTTTAAAATCTTCCAAAATATGTCTTAAAACCTCAAGGGTGGAAATGCTCAACTTGGTTGTTCAAACCTTACTTTATCATTGTGTGAATTTTTATGATTCCTGACTAGGCACTGTTTTTTCTGTCATCTTCGCATGAGATTGAGCTGCTGGGCTTAAGAAACCTCTGAAGAGGCACTAACAATGACAGACAGCATTTAGTTCTGTGAATAAAATTATCCAATCAAAGCATTGTTCCACGGATAAGCTTTCACACCCAGGTGACCCTGCCTGATTTGCATTAGTTTATTTGTGCAATGTATTATTTCAGACTGAACTGTTCTTGAACTACAGTACAAATAGCACGAAAAAAAGAAAACTAATTTAATTTAATTATGCATGCCAGCAATTAGACTATATACTAAAGGCTCACTATAGACAAGCAAAAATAAATGTCCATAAAAAGCATTCACTACCCTGATTTAACTATACCATAAAATAATATATATTTACCTGCAAAAAAAAAAAAAGCAGCAAAGTTTAAAAAGTCTTTAAAATTGATAACATACATCAAGCATCCTGCATGTTATATTACTTATTTTTTCTGTACTAGAAAGACTCCAGGAACATTAAAAAAAACCTTCACATTTCAAGCTAAATAGTAAATTGATTTATAAATTACTACAACAAAATACAAATAATAAAAAATAATTACAATAGCTACAATGTACCTCTTACTATACATTCTAACTCACTGATGGAACAAAAGTCAAAATCATTTTTACCTACTGAGTTCCTCTGTATTACCTCAATCCATTTTTCCTTTCAACCTTATGGGTTTTCCAGTTCCTGCTATAAAACTGAATCTAGCATGCAGTGTTAAGTTTCAGTCAAATATAGCCTTGAGGTTCAAAGGTTCAGTTTTGGTGTAATCAAACCACAGAATCTCATTAAACCCAATTGTTGCATTTCCTATACACCTCAGGCAAACTCTAGGTGACTCAACTTTCTTTCCACCCTTCGTTATGAGTCACATTTGCAAGTGTATTTGCTTTCACTGTCTCATGCAGTCTGTTATGGAGAACAACAAAAACAACAGTGTTACTGTCCTACAACACTTCCACTATTCAGAGCACTACATTTTGGTGCACAGCCATTTATTTCATCTTTTATCTCACCTTTAATGATGGCTTTCATTGTGCTCAGAGTTGTATTACACAACATAAAACATTATTTATATTCTTGCCTAGACTTGCATTTTATATCATCTGCTTGAATGTTACATGGTCATAAGGGTTTAGTGTTTCCTTAAAACCACACAAAGTGGGGATCAGGTCAAGTTAAGTTTATCGTTCCAGTAATACACAATGAGGTTTGGCACGTCATCATGGCCCTATCAGGCCCTGCTGGCAGATGCTGAAACTACACAAATTTGTAGTAAAGTACAATCAATGGATTGTACTGTTGATGTAGAATCAATAAAGATGAGAAAATACAGGCACTGTTCACAATGTGCGAAATATTGGAAGTAAATCCTAAATACTGAATTGGGGGTGTGGGTTTATATGAACGTGCATCTCAGAAAAACTGACTGTCTTTAGAGAAGTTTAAATAGTCATTTCTTTTCATTTTACTTCTGTGTAATGCATAATTAATGTAGTATTTAAAGTCCTCATGAAATCATAACTGAACTTTTTATAGGAATATGTTAGCATTAAAGGGATCATCGGATGCAAAGTTCACTTTTACATGTTTGAACATTAATGTGTGTTGGCAGTGTTTATACACATCTACCTTTTAATGATAAAAATCCATGCAGTGGGTTTTAATTAATCTGTAAAAATAATATCCCCTTTTTCAAATCGAGCCATTCTCAGATGCCTGTCGGTGTGGCGTCTCACTGACAGAGGCCACTCCCATGATAGTTGATTGACATGAGCGTCTTACCTCAGACCCGCCTTAAATCAGCTGTAACAGTCCGATGTCCATTGTTTCGATGCCGGAGCAAGGATGTAAGTTAGACAAGAATATCTTCGATTGAGCGACTGAGGTGTTGTGTTGCTGGATGTAATAATGAACATAGTGGTTGTTATTTACTCCCGACACCTGAGCCGCTGAAGATGCAGTGGATTACATTTATTTGTGAATGGAATGCGCCTCCTGATCTACATATATCCGTCTATGTTCACACAAATTATTCATGATCCAGGTTCACCTACAGCAGAAGTGAGAATAAGGTTTTTTTTTAAGAATCTTTGCAATCGCCTTTCCTAATAACGTGCTAGTTAGCAAGTTTAGCGGCTAAACGCGGCTAAAGTAAACAGGCTCATCACTCCACAGAGAAGAGAGGGGCGGGGTGAGCAGAGCTCATTAATATTTTGAGCAACCTCGACCAGAACAGGATGATTTTTGCAGAGCTGATTTTGGCAAGGTATGGTTTCAAAGCATTTCAGTGGAATTTTTTAGTGCATCGCTGCTGTGTTTACAACAGTAACCAAGGAAATGCTGTATTGCTGCTGTTCCATAAGCGCCACCTGCTGTCAAAGAGTGAATCTGCGTTCTTATTCAGCCTGCCATGCATTTATGTTTCATGTATTATAATTTCACAGAGCTAAGCTCAGACCATTCTGTTTTTGATTAAAATTTTGAAACAATACAATCTAATTTACATCAAAAACTGCTCATGCTATGAGCATATGAACATGTTTGTTTGGATCCTGATTAAAATGCAGTGGTTCTGCAGCTGTTTCATGTATTCTGATTCATATAAGCACAGTTGAGGAAAAAAACGATAAGCCGTGATAAACCATGAAACTGCTAGAATCCTTAGAAAAACTTGAGGGTGAGTAAATGATGACAGAATTTGGGTGAAATATACACTACCAGTCAAACGTTTTTGAACAGTAAGATTTTTAATGTTCAATAAATGCAGGCTTGGTGATCAGAATAGTCTTCTTTAAAAAAAAAAAAACATTAAAAATCTTACTGTTCAAAAACATTTGACTGGTAGTGTACATGCAATTATTTTCTTATTTTGTATTTTTTACATTGTACACCTATAACAATTAAATGTATAAAAATAACACAAACGTAACATCACAGAATAAAACTGGTACCTTGCAGGAGCAGACACTCAAAATGCAAAACTCATGCTGTTGGAGCACAAATTCAAGGAAAGCAAGAATTGTGTCTGGTTTTATGCCTCTTTGAACTCTGTTCTAGAGTCAGACTACAGAGTCTGTTCTGTTAGACATCACTGCAATTCTTTACAAGCCCAGACTGATAACATCTCCAGAACATTGACCATGAGACGGTGGTTAAAAAAAGCGAATCTGAGGTGAGACGCACTGCAGTGGTACAGATTACTAGAAAAGAGCAAACAAAGGCCAAGACGAATGTCTCTCACTAACAGCAGTGCCTTTCAAAACCTATAAATAAACATAGGAACTAGTTTGACTGTGTGTGATCTCTGAAAGTGGTTTGGGTGCCAGACGACTCTTATCTGGCAGGGCTAACTGGCTCCTAATCACATTACAGATTGCGTAGATAACGAAATGAGGCTATTTAATGAATAATTAATAACAGGAACAGAGCACAATTCACAAGAGAGCGAGAATAATTAACCTTTCACCTCCCTTCCATATACATACGTGCTCTGTCGCAAAACCTGAGGTCTCTCGCTGTCTGCTGTCTACATAGGCAGCTGCCTTCTAAAAGAGACAGAATGTCTCCAACCCTAAAGAAATTTTGTTGTGCAAGACCCTGATGTGCACTTCACCTTGTTCTCGTCAAAAACATTGAAGACAAATGAGGCGAACTTGGTGGGGTCGCCGAAGGGGAAGAACTGCTTGTAGATCTTCTGGAAACCTGCAGCATCCAGTTGACCACTCGGGCAATCTTTTATGAAGCCCTTGTACCTGGAAGAGGGAAAAAACATTATAATTTCATACACTGTTTTTGAAAAGTGAGCAAGATGTTAAAGAAGACTGTTGAACAGTCTATGCTCGACTGTGAGCGTACACCTGACTGATCTCCATGCTAACAAAATAGGCTTATGCTTTTATACTCTGCCTCCTGCTTCATAAGATCTCTGAAGTCTGTTCTTTTTCTGACAGTTAGAAATAATTTATAGCTAGATCTGTCAGCTTCCTGAACCCTGCTGTGACTGGAGAATGACATGAAACAAGTATGAAACTTTCACTCAACTACAGGTAGCAAATGATGTCTCCTGTCTATTATGCCCTGTTGGTCAAACCTTTATATTCAGAAAAATCTTTCAAGTTTTCTCTGCACTGAAAATAACAAAACGCTCATCTGTTTTATGCAGCAAGGATGCAATCAATTAATCAAAAGTGACAGTTAAGACATTCATAATGTTACAAAAGATTTGTTTCAAATAAATGCTGTTCTTCTGAACTTTATATTCTTCGTAAATATCACATTTTCCACAGAAATATTAAACACCACCACTGTTTTTAACATAGATAATTATAAGAAATATTTCTGGAATACCAAACTGCCATATTACAATGATTTCTGAAGGATAATGTGACACTAAAGACTGAAGTAATAATGATAAAATTCAGCTTTGCATGACAGGAATAAATTACATTTTAAAATATATTCAAACATATATACGGTTATTTATAAATAAGTAATAATATACAAAATAATATACAGTTATTTTAAATTATAATAATAAAACAATATTACTGGTTATTAATATTTACTAGTATTTTTGATCAAGTAAATGTTGCCTCGGTGAGCATAAGAGACATGTTTAAAAATAATTAAAAAGTACCAATCATACATTATATTATATTATATTATATTATATTATATTATATATGTGACCCTGGACCACAAAACCAGTCTTAAGTAGCACAGGTATATTTGTAGCAATAGACAAAAATACATCATATGGGTCATAATTATCGATTTTTCTTTTATGCCAAAAATCATTTGGATATTAAGTAAAGATCATAAAGATATTTTGGAAATTTCCTACCATAAATATATCAAAACTTAATTTTGAATTAGTAATATGCATTGCTAAGAACTTCATTTGGACAACTTTAACAGTGATTTTCTCAGTTTTTAGATTTTTTTGCACACTCAGATTCCAGATTTTCAAATACAGCCAAATATCCTATCCTAACAAACCATACATCAACGGAAAGCTTATTTATTCAGCTTTGTATGATGATGCATGAATCTCAATTTAAAAAATTTTACACTTATGACTGGTTTTGTGGTCCAGGGTCATATATTATATTATATTATATTATATTATTGTTTGAGTAAATGTTTCAGGAATGTTTTGTAAATGTATTGTAAATGTTTTAAGGGTGTATACCTATTTTTAAATGGAAAACAAGACAAACATGTTTTTTTAAGCAGTGACTTCTTGTCAAATGCATTAGCCACATGAAAATAAGAAAAAAGGATTTTTTTCATTTTCAAGATTTTTTTAGATGATCTGTGCAGGACTAGTGATCTGCATTGCAGGGTACAATGCGAACAGAAGTGCACTTTGAATTGTTTAGCTCTCATAAATGCTCACCTAATCAAGCTGCCTGTCACTCAAATGCTGCATTAAATTTATACCTACTACTGACAGGTTCAACCAAGCGGATTGTTAGTTCAGCTTAGCTTATCACAGAATGTGAATTCACGCTGTTACGTGACGTGACCGTGAAGGGAAAGACGGTCTATCCCTATCTCAGCACAACACTCTCAGCTTTGACTTCACATGCTGAAACTCCTAATGGAGATTCAGCATGATTTAAGTCACCAAACTCTCACAGCAGTAAGGCAGAACTCTGTCTATTTTTCTCTCCTTTTCCTGATGATAAAGGGCAGGAACTTCCTCCTTAAAGGAAAGAAGACTCTGCTAACATGAGGGATAGGACAAGCGCAAGGTCATATGGGTTTGTTTGCATACCCCAGTTGGGTTTGGACTGATCCCAATTTTGTCATCAGTACGATACCAGACTCTGATACGTCAGAACTAAATCGGGACAAAAGTTTTGCCTCAAAGAAAAAAAAACAGCTTGCATTAATCTTTGTAAGTTTTGACAACTTCTAATGAAATTATGCTCATCCAACAAACTTCACTGAGCTAGAGGAAGTTAAAGGATTAGTTCACTTCCATAATAAAAACTTCCTGAATATCTTGGATGACATGGGGGTGAGTAAATTATCAGGAAATTTTTATTCTGAAAGTGAATCTTTTAATTATTAACCGAAATCACAGGAAAAGCGGTATGTCTTCACTCATTACTGTTGCCAGATCTTGCCTGGGACAAAAACAGCAAATAAGAACGAGAACATAAACTAAAATTCAAACACTTATCTGGAAAATTAGCCACTAAACAAAATATCGCAATCTGCACCTGTCTACTTTATTAGCTCCATAAACTGGATTGCTTTACGAGCCAAGTCCAAACAACAAGCCTAAAAATGCTTCATAAGCGTCACTTATAATAAGTGGACATGGCAACACTTTAAGAGCATTCTGCGAAGCAGCCTTCCAAACACAAATAAAACGCGAGAGCTATGTTGAAAGTGGTTTAGTAAAAACCACCAAACATAACAAGTCTCTGGTCGCTGTAATGTTATTTTGGTCAGTAGTAGCAGATACCAAATTTAAAACCCCAAAACGTTACTATGGTTACCAAAGTGTCAATCAAAGCTATTTTGAGAGTCAGTTTTGTTCTGTACACACACAAAACAATTCATGTCAACGCAGTGTATACCTTCATGTAGCCACCCACAACTTAACCACAAGCACTACTGTACAGCACAACAGTAATTAATTAATCAATCCTCAGGACACAAATTAAGATATTTTTTGATGAAATCTAAGAGCTTTCTGAGCCTCCATAGACAGCAATGCAAATTACGGTCGATAGACTGAACATCTCAGTTGCATTGCTGTCTATGCAGGGTCAGAAAGCTTTCAGATTTCATCAAAAATATGTTAATTTGTGCTCCGAAGATGAACGAAAGTCTTACGGGTTTGGAACAACATAAGGGTGAGTAATTCATGACAAAATTTTTCATTTTTGGCTTAACTATCCTTTTAAATATCAAACATAACAGCATTAAATAATGATCAACATGTCAACAACACTCATCAAAATAATGTTTAAATCAGTAAAAATCTATATTTATATCAATTTTAAACTTTGTGGTAATAAGTTTCCTCAATTTTTCCAGATGAACGAGTAGGACTGCAACTGGTTTTCCTGCCAGACCAACAGTAAAGTGCCTGAAGTCGTTCTAAAACAAGCAAACAGGAGGCTAAGACTAGCAAGAATGCCAACAAACCACCGTAGGCTGATTTAATCCCTGAATTTGAACTTCCAAAGTGTAGTTTAAATGCAGCTTTAAAGGGCTCTAAATAATCCCAGGCGAGGAAGAAGGGTCTTATCTAGCGAAACGATTGGTCATTTTTTTGGAAAATAAAAATTTGTATACTTTTTAGCACAAAAGCTTGTGTAACACAGGCTCTGGGACGCGCGTTCACGACGCTACATACTATTGAATCACATTGAAAGGTCACGTGGAACGTAGGCAGATCTACAGACCCAGTGTTTACAAAGCAAACGCGCAAAGACTAAGAAAGTGCAAGTGAAACGCTGTTTACAAACAAAAAGGTACAACGATGTCGGACGATTCTGAAGTTGTAGAATAAAATGAAGTTTTTCACCATACTCTACCTTTTTAAGCCGGAGTACACAGATGATGAACTTGATGAATGAACTTGATTGACCCTAAAAACCCGAAGACTCAAAACAGGTGAACTAATTACAGTACAGAACCTAATAGGATGTTGCGCATGCGCTACTGAACGAATCACTGCCCGAGACGACTCTTTCTTCCCGAGTCACATTAAAGATTAGTTCAAAATGAACGAAATTCATCACTAATTCGTAGCATCGTGGAGACGCATCCCAGAGCCTGTGCTACACAAGCTTTTGTGCTTAAAAAGCACACAAATTTTTATTTTTCTAAAAAAAGATTGACCATTTCGCTAGATAAGACCTTTCTTCCTCGGCTGGGATAATTTAGAGCCCTTTGAAGCTGCGTTTAAACTACATTTTGGAAGTTCAAAGTCGGGGCACCAATGAAGTCCATTATATGGAGAAAAATGCTGAAATGTTTTCCTCAAAAAACATAATTACTTTACGACTGAAGAAAGAAAGACATGAACATCTTGGATGACAAGGGGGTGAGTAAATTATTTGTAAACTGTTGTTCTGGAAGTGGACTTCTTTAAATCACTAAAATGCATTTAAGAAAATACATAAACAATATAAAATAGAATAGGTAAATTTCAATTTTAATGCACACTTAAAGTTCAAATGACACATGAAAATGCTGAATTATACGTTCAAGGACATACAAGTCTAAAACACAGCCATGTTCTTGTTTTTAAAACCCAAAAATGAACATTTTGTCGTCATTTACTCACCCTCATGTTGTTCCAAACCTGTATGTGTTTCTTTCTTATGTTGAACACAAAAGAAGATATTTTGAAGAACCAAACAGTTGTTGGTCCCCATTGACTTCCACAGGCAAGAAAGACCATTAACTGTTTGATTACCAGTATTCTTCAAAATATCTTCTTGTATGTTCAACTTAAGAAAGAAACTCATTTTTTGGGTGTAACTATAACTTTAAGTCCAGCAGCTATGTGTTACCAGAGGAAGATTTTGCACACAACCACAAAACCACTCAAAGATATTTTCTACCACATGCACACAAATATCTCAAAGAGGGTCAGGGGTCTGCATAACCTCCTGTAGCTTTATGACGCCATCCTCTGGCCACATGCGGAGCAATGCCAGCTGTGTAATGTCTCAGCAATTGCCCCATTACACCATACCGGTCAGGAAAAAAACACTCAGTCAAGCATGCCTGGATGATTCACAAATCAATTGGGCTATTTTTACAACTTCAAGAAAGCAGAAAGGAGAAAATGTTCTCTGTAAGTATGATTCATGCCTTATCCATTCATAGGCTAAAGGGTCTGTAGGTGGTGGTGGTGGTGGCAGCAGCAGCTTGGGAGAGGACTGTTGTGCCCTCTCAGGGGACTCTGAACAACCTTCTACCTCTCAACACAATCACACACATAGAATTCAAACTCTCCACAGCATTAAGAAGGGTAAAGGCATTTCGTTCTTGGCTAATCCAACTTGATTGCGGCTTAATTTAAGCATACCGCTGTTGTCAAAGCAACGCCTGCTGTTTTTTGAAAAGCGAGGAACATAAAACACTCATACTTCAAATATGATGCAGCATCTAGTTCAATGTTCAGAATTCAAACGAAAACAAATTTGCCCCATCAAAGCTGTTAAACTTCAGCTTTCACTGAGATGTGATGATGAAGTGTAGGCATCGTCTAAAAGGCACTTTCTAGAAATGCTGTTGCCTCGTTCTCTAATTACATGCTATTAAACTGTCCATACAATTCCATATTCGACTACATCAGCCTACAATATCAGTTCAGTCTGTCTGGATTGCTAATGTGAAAATGAACAATTTACATGTCAGATGTTGATGGTCCAAGCTCGTAATAGAGGGTTTGCACTTGTGTCACGATTTAGTCAGTTACCTAGATGCGTGGCCATATTGGCGATACTTGGATGTAAACAACAGCATGGATTGCACGGTTATTGTACTACTGAATATGTTGTTCTGCTAATTTATGCTGTCGAAACCATTGAAAAAACGTGTGGAAGCTGCTAAATCATATAGAGAAGGACTTAGCAAGCAGGAAATGGCAGAATATTTTGACAAACTAAAGTTAATAGGTGCTAAAGATATGTATGAGCAGTATTAATTAAGATATTAGCCTAATATTTTAACTACCTAACTGGAATTATAAGAACAAGATTCAAGATTCTTGCCCTGGAAATCCTGGTTCAGTTCGGTCAACCACAAACACCTTTTGTTCTTCACACAGTTTGATTTGTTATAACATTTGGCAGTCTATAATACTCCAAATGTTTTTCAGGGTCCGACCGATTAGCACAGCTCAAAAAATGACAATAATTGACCATTTTTAGCATTAATAATCAGCTAAATATGCAAGTTTTGTTTGGTTCAGTTGCATTATTTATGTTCAGTGCCACCAATATGACCGTTTGATGCAAGGTTCCCAGGTTTTCAGAACAAAACCCTTCCAATTTTTTAATTGCTACTCAAAACTAGCCCAAAACTAGCCCAATCACATTTGAGGGGGTAAAATACATGTTTTTTTTTGGTGGGGTTCCTCTAGTAAAATTAGCATTCTAGGGGCTAAATATTACATTATTGGGGTTGCTTCAACCAACGGACATGAAAAACAACCCGCGGCAATAGTATTAAAGTAGCCCAATTCCGTGGGAAAACCATGGACTTGGCAACACTGGTTTGATGACGCAGGTCTAACTGGCAACATCAAATATGGGGATATGAAAGTCTGGTCATGTGACATGCAAATGTCACCAATTTTAATGTAGTTATACTTCAGTTCAAAGGAATAAAGGCTTAAATTTGAAATGTTTTAAGTCCCACTAACTTTTAAAAAACTAACAAAACCAGCTGAAACATTCTTCAAAATAGGGATGTGCCCGAATAGTGAATCCGTATTTGGAAAAGCACAGAGGCACTACAGAGGCAATAAAGGGAAATGGTCGCTTGCTAGCGGTAGCCTAGGTACATTACAGTACATAAAATTTCACTTACCACATAAACAGAGTAAGGAGAAATGACTGATAAGGTGATTGCGAATGATTTGTAGATTTTGAGCACCACTGACAAACATCTAATCTTGTAAAATGCGTGGTAAGTTCTGCCGCTCCGTAGCATAAACAGAGTACATGTGATCACAAATCTTGAAAGTGAAAGTAAAAAGCGAGAGAGCATTTCAATTCACATGGCATCATGGATTAATAGTGGCTCCCTGATGCTCGCAAATTATATACAGTATGATTACCCAACGATATAATTACGAGAGATAACATATATATATTTAAAAAATATATTTTTTCCTCCCATCTCCTATTTTTTCCCTATAGGGATTCCATAGTAGTATTAGTAGTATCATTTTCTTTCGGGACAAGGCATTCAGATGCGGCACATCCCTATTTCAAAATATCTTTTTTGTGTTCCACAGAAGAAATAACAACATGAGGGTGAGTAAATAATAACAGAAATTTGATTTTTGAGTGAACTGGGCCTTTAAGAAAGCATGGTAGTGATACCAGCACCCAAAACACAAGATATGCTGGTGTCTTCAACAGTATTGACCATTTGCTCCTGAATAAAATATGCTGTCATTCCCATCTGCACTGGTGGCGGCTCATTTGACCGTCATCACTTCTGAACCTCTCTTGCTCTTAATGAAAGGGGAAACGTTAAAGGAATCTCAATGCTTTTGTTTCACTGGCAGTTCCTGGAGGCAGTGATTTAATCAGTGCTTTATATGATGACAGTGTAATGTTGTTATAGTTAGGTGCTTGTTTGTGGTCTTGTATGTTTAATATGATTTACCCAAGTAGGACATTCAGAATCAACATCCCTGTTTACCCTGGAACAACATCACATTTAAAATTTGCAATTAAGTTGAAGCAAAAACAGATCTTCTGTACATCTGAGTAAATCGGATGATTGAATATTGAATTGAGCCGACTCTTTTGGATGACTCATCTGAATGATTTGTTCACAGATTAAACTAATTTGGTTATCAAGATCACCTCACTTACTTAATTATCCACTTGCAGCTTTTAACAGTTCACAGGAGGGGAAGAGGAATGAAACGTGACTTTAAATGTGACTTTTTGTTTAGCAAGACTGCTGACAAAAGCCTCGCCACCTTATGCCACTTCAGCTGTGCCCTCCATTAAACGGCACTTCAGTAAATTGCAGTATATTCAAATACAGACTTTCATTATGATGTCCAGCACACAAGTCCATTAGCTTCGGCAGGGAAAGACAAATGACTAAATTAATCGCTCAGATGTTTAATTGCTGCTCCTGGGCCTGTTGGTTAACCTATGCACAACCATTAATTCAGCCTCCGTGCTGGTTAACCGCAATGCAAAGTAGTTGGCTGATCAATGCCCATCAGCGCATATAAAAACCGTCATTTATATGCATATACTGAGTAGAACTCCTGGTCAATGCTCTGGATTTCATTTCTGTATGTTTAATCAGCGACAGAATGTCTAGGTCTAGGATAAGAGGACAATGAATGCTGCAGAATGCAATTCTGTCAGGCTAATGTAATACTTCTGTGATTGAGTTTGAGATCAGGGAGGAAGATGTTCATGTCAGTTTCATTACATTTCAGTTCTGAGATTAAATAACAAAGATTAAAATCAAAATCACACAAAAAAAGATATATGAATATTACTCTCAGCGTCAGATGTACCACCACAGTCTGTTTATTTACTATCTGATGAATAAGGAAAATAACAAGCGAGGACTTCTAACCTTTCATTGAAGTAAAACAATTGAAAGTGGGGGGAAAGTCACATTACGAAATAAATGTTTTTCTACAATGCATGTTGGCCATTTGTATGAGTAAAATTTCTCTTAAGTATATTCCACACCAGGGTGAACAGAAGCATAAATATGTCCAGCCTAACTTCTTGTTCCACAGAATTACAAATATGAGGAACACAAAGGCCAAATTCCCTTAATCATCCTACAATAGGGAGCAAAACCAAAGACTACAGTTCTGATGTGCAAAACAAGACTGTTGAGTGGCTGTAAGAATATAGCTAAAGCACTGAAAATCCCCTTTCCATCATCAGGGCAATAATTAAGAAGTTCCAGTCATTTAAAGATGTTACAAATCTGCCTGGAAAATGATGTGTGCCTATTTCGTCCTAATGCATGGTGAGGAGGAGAGTCTGAGTGGCGAAAGACTCTCCAGGGATCACAGCTTGAGAGTTGCAGAGATTAGTTGAGTCTTGGGGTCAGAACTACATCACCACATGTTGTTTGTGAGGGTTTCAAGAAAAATCCTCCTCACTCATCCAGAAACAAACTCCAGCTTATTTTGCTGTCAAGACATGACTGGTACGGTACTTCAAACAGGAATGGCTTCTTTGGTCTGATGAAACTAAAAAAAGAGCTTTTTGGCAGCAAACCCACCAGATGGTGGGTACCCCATGCTCACAGTTAAATATACTGCTGGAAATGTTTAATGTTATATAGGCCTATTTTCTGACGGAGGTCCTTGACATCTTGTTCAAACGCATGGCATCATGGATTCTATTGAATACAAATAGATAAAAAAAATCAATACCTGATGGCCTCTGTTAGAAATCTTAGAATGGGACATGGTTGGATCTTCCATCAGGACAATGATCCAAAACAAACATCAAAATCAATACAAAAACGTGTCACTGAGCACATAATGAAGTTCCTGCCATGGCCGTCCCAGTTCCCTGACCAGGGGTCTCATTTATAAAACTCTCCATAGTTTTCACCCTAAAAGTGTACGTACGCACAAAAGCTAGATTTTGCTTGCGCACAAATGTTTTCAGATTTATAAAACCATGCGTACGCTAGAACCTGCGCAAAAACCCATTTATAAATCCCAGTCGGGGGAAGATTGTGCGTACGTGCATCTCCACCCCGTCTCCTCCCTGAAATCACCATATATGGATCTTACAATGCCTAGTTTTACCATGCATAACCTCATCTGCATATAATTTCCATGCATATTCATATTCACGTGACTCCACGTTTAACACGGTCAAAGCTACGGGACATTAAGAGGGAATTAAGAGATACAGACTATAAAAAAATAAATAAAGAAAAATGCCACTTGTGCCATACACATTAATCTTTATTGCTAAAAATAATCCAGTATCCTTTTTATGTTTAGAATAAATAGGCCTATATCAAAATATCCATAAAAACAAAACTGTTTAAAATGGTTCTCATAAATAGAATAAATTTGATCTCATTTTTCACTGGCCAAATAGTAGCCTATTTAAATTGTTTTAAACAATAAAATCAAATTAAATTTATGCGGTTTTTGCTGATATGGTGAACCTCCTTTAGCTATTTTTAGTGGAAAGAGACAGGCCATATTTTTATTGCAGGTGTAGGCTATTGTCTGACTCTGCGCAACACTGATGAAACTATTTTAAACAGGAAACCTGCAAATCTTACCATTTTTTTCCAGTTGTATCCTTCAAACACAGTGGAATTTTTTCAGAACACTGTAGCCTTCACATGACATCAACACCTCTGTGCAGCTGCGATTGTACAGTAAGCTATTATCATTGGACCTATTCAAACCAGACAATGGACCGTTCGACCATCAAATCCAGCAGTGTCCACCATAATATGGAAGTGTGCATCATTGATCATTGCTCTTGCTAATAATGTTTTTTTCATAACATGACATCTGCAGTTTAGTTTAAAGATAAACTATTGTGCACCCATAGTACTCCTCACTGTCATTAAAACATAGAATGCCACAGGAAAAGTGATCAAGGGCATCCACTACAAATATGTCTATATTCATATAATTTTTGATTAACTTCAGCGTAATGACAGCGTAATGTAATTTCTGCTTATCTCCATTAATGAGAGTGGAATACTCAATGTAAACATGTATATCGAAATGAAAACAAAGTTTAAAATCGTTGTTTACTTTATTACTTCTTACTCCAGGAAAAAGAATTTGTACGCATAGTCTAGGACGTTCGTATGGTGCGTACGTATTTACGCCAAGTTTAATTTTTATAAACCCTGATGTGTGCATTGAAAATTGCGTACGCATACTTTTATCAATGAGACCCCTGAACCCTATAGAAAACGAGTGGGGTGAACTGAAAAGAAGAAGCTGGGAATCTGAAGGATCTGGAAAGATTCTGTATGAAGAAATGCTCTCTGATCTCTTGTCAGGTTGCTCCACACTCATCAGGCATTACAGGAGATAACTCAAAGCTGTTATCTTGGCAAAAGAACATTTACATAATTGGGTGCCAATAATTATGGCCAACGCGAACTACAGAAAAACATTTATGTGATAATAAGATTTTCCCCCAACTTTCCATTGTTCGACTTCAATGATAGGTTAGAATTTTGTGAATTTTTTAAATGAAAGATCAAAAGGATAAACGATGCAGATTTTCACAGCCACCTTTGCTCATATTTACCAAGGGTGCCAATATTAATGGAGGGCACTGTGCACAACCTATTTGCACTATTGTTTAATGGTTTGGGGTAAGTCAATTTTTTTAAAATGCCCCTATTATGGATTTTTTAAAATTACCTTTAATGCAGTGTGTAACACAGCTTCAAGTGAATGAAAACATCCTGCAAATTTGTAAATCTGAAAGTGTCTGTGTATAAAGTTACTGTCTTTCAAAAGAAAGAGTTGATTCCGAGTCATGTAAACAAGTCGTTTTTAAAAACAAATCTTAAGCTGTGTTAAGTTGACATCAACATAAAACATTAGCATATTGCCTGCCCACTTGTTGCGCACACAGAGCCAGGAAAACGCTAGATAAGACCCTTATTTCTCAGCTGGGATCGTTTAGAGCCATTTGAGGCTGTACTGAAATTGCATTTTTGACCTTTAATCCGTTGAGCACCACTGAAGTCAACTATATGGAATGTTTTCCTCAAAAAAATTTTTCCTCCGCGCAGCTTGTAGGTCTCTGGCTAACCGGCTAACAGCAATATCTGTTCACTCGCAGTTGTTGAATGTTTGTTGTTGTTATTACTTGGAGTTATGATAAAGAATAGAGCAAAACGTCGGTGTACAAACCTCAGTGCTTTATCAATATGTTTCTGTGTTGGGCTAACGCATATACCATTGCTGTTTGGGTGTTTAATGTAATGGTGATGGCCGTTCCATTTTTGAAATGCGCTAAACGCAGCAGACCAATCACAACAGACTGGGTCATCGAACGAATCACCGCAGATTAGCGTCACGCAAAGAAGGAAATGAATTGTTGAGCGAACCGTTTGGGAGTCGTTGAGCAAATAAGGTAAAAAATAAATGCATATTATATTACAATAAAAGTGTATTTTTGACCTTGCATGCATGTCAACCTGTTGTTGGGGACTCCCAAAACCAAAATATGAATCTTTCATAATCCACAATAGAGGCACTTTAAAGAAATTAATACGTTCAATCAACTTTCTATTTCTATAAAAAGAATAATATGTATCACTGTTTCAACAAGAATATTAAGCAGCACAACTCGTTTCAACATTTATAATAAGAAGAAATGTTTCTTGAGCACCAAATCAGCTTATTAAAATGATTTCTGAAACATCATGTGACACTAAATACCGGAGTAATGGCTGCTGAAAATTCAGCTTTGCCATTACAGGAATGAACTACATTTTAACATTTATTATAATGGAAAAGAATTTAAAGTTCCAATAATATTTCATGACATTTCAATTATTTTTATCAAATAAATGCAGACTTGGTAAGCATAAGAGACTTACTAAGCCCAAACTATAGTACTACTTTTTCATTTCAAGCCACACGCTTTTGACATTTGTGCATCATAAAAGTACTGTAGCTAAAACCATAAAAAAGCAGCTTTTTGCACCTTCATCTCTGTGTCACTTTAATGACATCATTCATCCTCAGGAAGTATCCTCAAAGGTACTAAATAAGCAACTGTACAGGACTCTGCCAGACGTAGTGAATTCAAAAAGCACCTAGCTCACGTCCCACTGCAGCCTCACATCCACGTCCTTCCTCACTGGTTTTATGTCTACCAGCAGTGGCAGAAATGAGTCAACAATTTAGCCTGGCAAACACCCAGGGACAAACAGTGCCAGTACTGGACTGACCTTGGGCATGCCAGCTAAGGTGCCAGTGCTTCAAATCTGTGACAGACTGACGTTAAGTGAGGTGTGCCAAACAACACACTCCTGCTCTGTGACATTTAGGCACGTGAATGGAGAGATGGACTCTACTGTCAAATGTTTGTGTTTCAAGGGTAGACACTGAGATTTTTCCCCTGAGAAGCCCAACTACAAAATGATGAGGAAATGTAAAATGATGCTGTGTTGAGTGGCCAAAGCAGATGGAGGTATAAAAGCATGATGTACCCAGTGTGCCAAAACAGACAACAGAGGGATGAGAGGAGGAGGATAAACACGGCAGAGGAGTACGTGTGGAATTAGATAGAAAAATAGACAACAATATAGAGACACAATAAACAGAGAGGCATATTTGATCGATAGATAGAAGAACTTACCATTGCTGAACTTCTTTCTCTGTAACTGTAGGGGGAAGAAAGAGACACACAATGAATAAATTATTGAATTAAAGAGGAAATAAAATACAACATATAAATTTGTCTGGCAGCCTGTGCTGCATTATCATTACAGTCTGATTGCCTCATGATTCAGCCTGTCTCTTTCTAAAATGCACAATAATAACACTTTTTATAGTCTCATTTATAAGTCATCAACATTAATTCAACACTTAGCTAGCACATCTATCACAAGCAACTTGCAGAAGGCTTATTAGACATTCTAGAACTACATGGGGTTACTTCATAAGAAATGACAGGACAGCACTAACAAAAAAAGAACACAAGCACAGAAGTGAGAGCCAGAAGACAGTGAGTAGGCTGTAGTTTGTTGGTCATTTGTTGAAGTACATTATGCAGGTCTGTGATTTACAAATGCTAAACAATAAATCCCTTGACATCATATCATATTACTCTCATCTCTGTATTCTGAGAGGCAGCTTTCACAATTAAACCCCAAGAGTCCCTCCTCTAACAAACCTGAAGTGCATGGCTGAGCATCCAATCCTATGAGGATAAGAACTTGAGATTTATACGGGTAAAGATGGAAAACTGCAGTCTTGCAATTTTACATGAAAGATGTATCTAACAGCATCTAATTTGGTATATACTAGGAAAATCTATTTATTAGAAATTATCTAATTAGGTATGATATTCTGGTTAATTAATGTAATCAATCATTAAATGCAGACCATATAAAAAACTACTCATGTGCCCTCAGGTCATGCGTATAACACATACCAAGTTTGGTCAGAATCCACTAAAGCATTGCATAGATATAGTATAGTATGTCCATTTTTGCACAAACTTTGTCAAATTTGTTAACACGCCTTACGAAAACGGTTTGTTATATCACAAAGCTTTTGATAACCTTTAGCCGGAATGCTCTGAAGATGATCTGAGCCAATTTTGGTGAAAATAGGACAAACCAACTAGGAAGAGTTCAAAATTTAAAATTGCGAAAAATCTTTACCTATCCAACTGCAGAAGTAAGCCTATTGGTGAGACTTCTGGTTCATTATCCACTATAGGAAAATAATGAGAAGAATAACAACGTGCAGTAAACTGTAAAACTGTTTGCACTACAAACCAGTTTGTTCATAATTAAGCTAATACATTAAAATGACATGGTAGGACACACCAATTTTCAATATCAAGAAGCTAAACAAGCTGTTTTGTACAGCTAAAAATAGCTGGATGCAGATGAGACTGGAAGCCAAAAAACATGGATAGAAATTTTTACTTTCGTTATGAGCCAAGGAATTAGAGGAAAAAAGAATTTTGGTTCTATACCCTAATTCAAAAGTTATTAGCAGAAACATGACTTCAAATTTGACCTGTTGGTGGCGCTATCGAGTTTGAGTTATATATTTCAAATTTGCTGTGGTTAATGATGAGACTGTCCTCTGTCTGTGTGCCAAATTTCACAACTTTCCTGCAAGCAGTTCTGTAAGGGAGTTTTCACACCTGCCTCATTTAGTTCGGTTGAATCGCACTAGAGTTCGTTTTCCCTCTTGGTGCGGTTCGTTTGGGCAGGTGTGAATGTAGCAATCGCACTCAGGTGTGTACCAAAAGCGGACCAAAGAAGCGTACTGAGACCTCCTTGAAGAGGTGGTCTCGGTATGCTTTCAAACGAACACTGGAGCGGTTCGGTTGTAGTGAGAAAGCAATCAGATCTAATGGATCAATGAACCAGGCTTTATCACACTGTATAATCCATCCATGAACAGCAGTAGCTTTGTTGTTTTGCTAATACCGCTTAAAATGAACCTGTGTCTGTCTGCACCATTCAAAATCAAAGTGCGCCTTTTCATTTTATAATGCCGTCTTATTGCTCTGTTTGTAGTAGGTGTGTTGTAAAAATGTTTTCCTGACGAATCCTGGACTCCTGCTCAAAATTATAAATTAATATAAAGATATCTAAAAAAAAAATGCAACAATAAGCCTGCAAAGCTGTTGTTGTTCCATCCTGACAGATGACAGCTGAGCGGAATCCCGAAAAAAAAAAACCGTGGAACTCTGACCAATGAGAGGACAGTTTACTCGCGTGTGACTTGTATTAACACATTTGGTCCGTTTATTTTGTTTTTAGACCTTATGGTTCAAAAGATATTAGCAGAAACATGACTTCAAATTTGACCTGTTGGTGGCACTATGGAGTTTGAGTTAGAGATTTTAAATTTGCAATGGTTAATGATAAGACTGTTCTCTATCTGTGTGCCAAATTTCATAACTTTCCTGCAAGCCGTTATATAAGATTCATAACAATACAGTATAGCGTTTTTACTACAAAATTCGAAATGGTCCACGCCCAAAATGGCTGACAGGAAAATTGGGTATCGTCTGATTCGGTGTGCCACTTTGAATCTAACAAAATCAAAATCTGCCAAAATTACTCCTTTTTGCACAGATTTTGTCAAATTTGTTAACCCGCTTTATGAGAACGGTTTGGTCTATCAGAAATCTTTTAAAAACTTTTTGCCAGCATTGTCTGAAGATGGTCTGAGGACATTTTGGTGAAAATCTGAGTTTTTACAAAATTCAAAATTGTAAAAGCTAATCCTGAAGATTTACATTTTGGAATGCATTTGATGCGGTATGAGTCAAGGAATCAGAGGAAAGAATAATTCAGCTTTTAGACCTTACGGTTCAAAAGTTATTATCAGTAACATGAGTGCAAATTTGGCCTGTTGGTGGCGTTACAGAGTTTGAGTTAGACACTCCAAATTTGCTGTGGTTAATTATGAGACTGTCCTCTATCCGTGTGCCAAATTTCATAACTTTTCTGCAAACAGTTCTATGGACCATAGACTTCCAGAATGAAAGAAGAATCAACAGCCCACAAATATACACAAAACACCTTGTAGCTCTTATTTACATTTACATTACATTTAGTTATTTTGCAGCGACTTACAAATGAGGACAATGGAAGCAATCAAAATCAACAAAAGAGCAATGATATGTAAGTGCTATGACAAGCTACAGTTAGCTTAACACAGTACACGTAGCAAGGTTTTTTTTTAATTATATAATAAATAAAAAGTAAACAGAACAGAAAAAGAATAGAGCAAGCTAGTGTTAGAGGTTTTTTTTTTTTTGCTTTTTGTTAATTGTAAATATTTTATTAAATAAAAAGAAAACATAGAAAACATGAAGAATAGAGAAGCTAGTGAGCTTGTTTTTTTTTTATTAAAGAATAGAATTAGAATAGATTTTTATTGATTTTTTCATTAAATTTTCTTACAATCTGTAACAAAATAAAAATAAGTTTTCAATCTGCATAATCCACCTGGTGTGTCTTCCTGTTCTCCCTGGGCACCCCACCGCTATACAACAGACAAGTGTATTTGACTGATTGGGTACAGACGTGGGCAACCTCATAAACGGAGCAAAGATTTTGCTTTTATTTTTCAAAAAATTCATGTTCCCTCATGCAACAGATGTCACTGTAGGTAAAGCATTATAAGCAGAAGGCTACATGAATCTGTACCCACACAAACCTAATGCTGGGATAGCACAGTTATGTTGTTGCTGGGAAACAGCAGTAACCTAGAAGCCTGAAAACAATGACCGAAAACGTAACCAACACAATGACCGAATACACATAGCTAGACGCAGGATGTCAAACACAGCACAGCATGGGCTTAGTTTACATCTGCTGTACCTGGAAATCTACATGTAAATAACAATACATCAATTTCTTCTGTCTTGTTTGACTAGCTGGTTAGAGAATTCATCATTTGCTGATAATCATCAACAGTGAAATATGGCTGTTTGTGCAGTGAGGGGCTTAAATCTATCACAGAAGCAGGAAAAGCTTTTGAGGATTTGAGTGGGCAATGTCTGTCTACCTTCATCCTGTCTCACTAAAACCTCCGTTGGGAATGTTGTGCTCCATTTGTGAGGAAAAGATGAAGAGAAAGAGAGTGAGAGAGAGATTAAGAGAGCGAAAGTAAAGAGACTTGGACACCTTGCATCTGGAAAAAAAGGCAAAGTTCTGAATCTTATTATAGTCTTAGTATAAGATGTATACTGTGAACAATATGTAAATTCTGTATGCAAAGAACAATTGGATGACCTAATATTGGCTAAAATGTGGAGTACAGACCAGAGCTTAATTCTAAATCTGACTGGATGACTTCTAACGAATTTCCAGGAGTGCTTCTGTGCTTCTACACAAGCAACTAAACTCTGAATTTCACTGAAAATGGCATATATAGGTGGCATATGGTGGTAAAAGTATGACGAAAATACCGACACTAAATATTTGCAATATTTGCAACCCAAATATTTAGGGCCCGAACACCGACATTTTTGAGGGCCCAAACATGCCAAAAACTCATGAAACTTTGCACACATGCAAAAAGTGGTGAAAATTTACATCTGATAATTTCAAAGTGGGTGTGGCAAAATGGCTCAACAGCGCCACCTAAAACATTTCAACAAAGTGCCCCCCAAACTATGTTTCACATACATGTACGAAATTCGGTAGACACACCAATATTAACAAAAATTCCCCCGGTACGATGTCTGAAACTGAACAGGAAGTCTGTTAGTTGAAATTTTCTCTGCAAGTTTTGTGCTGTTTTTTTCCATTCTGGCGTTGTATTTTAACAAAGTTTTCTAGAGATTTAAACAGATCAACACCAAATTTGGTCAGTGCAATCTAAACCCTTTGTGATGATAAATTGCGAAGCTCTTGGGTTTTTCGTTGAAGGGCGTGTCTGTGGCGGCCTAACAAACTTCGATGATTCACCATGAAAAAGGAATTTGTTATAACTCAGAAATACAATGTCCGATCTGCACCAAAATTCAGATGTTTGATAAGAGTCCTGTCCTGAACACATGCTCATGAACTTATTCAGTTATAGCCATAGCGGCATCTACTGGCAACAGGAAGTTGCATGTATTACACTCTAACAAACTCATACAGATTTAATGATATCAACTTTATATTTGGTCAGTCTACTCTAAAGGCATTTGTAATTTTAAATTGCGAAGATCTTGAGTTTTCCTTAAAGGGTGTCTGTGGTGGCCTGACAAAGTTAGATGTTTCACCATGGGAATAGAAGTTGTTATAGCTCAGCCAAACAATGTCCGATCGGCCCCAAACTTCACACGTTCGATAAGAATCCTGGCCTGAACATCTAAAGGCCAATATTCTCTTACAGTCATATTACCACCTGCTGGCAACAGGAAATTACTTGTTTTACACTAACTTAAACATGCAATGTCCAATCTGCACCAAACTTTATATGTTTGCTAAGAGTCCTGGCCTGAAGACATCTAAAGGCCAATATTCAGTTATAATCATAGCGCCAATTGCTGGCAACAGAATACGTCATGCTTTGTACTCACTCAAACATACCATGTTCAATCTGCACCAAACTTCATGTTTGATAAAAATGCTGGCCTGAAGACATCTACATGCCAGTATCCAGTTATAGCCATAGCGGCACCACATGATAGCAGGAAGTCTGGCACATAAAAATAACTTTGAGTTATTCCTTTTATATTTACAACTTTAAATGCATATTGCCCATCGTTCGCTGGTTTCCTAAAGCCACCGAGTGGTGGTGATGCTGCAGCTTTAATTAGTATTGTATTCAGATCACTGAAATTACTTGTGGGAACTAAAAAATTGAGAGACGTATACCAGGAGCATCAGACGGCTGTTGGTATAACCGTCACCAACTGTTAGTCACTTTATATGTTATTCAGAAGGCCTCTTCATATCTGGGCAGTCCTTGGCCAACAGAAGCAACTACAGAGCCAAGACCTTATGTCATCAGTGAATATTTGGGCCTTGTTGCCCAACTCAGATGTTTTTGTAAGAAGGTAACAAACTAACTTATTTCCATAATTACATAATGAGTATTCATGAGTTTTTGTTGCAAAACAACACAATTTTTTTTTTTAAGAAAAGCCACATCCAACTCCATAATTTTGGGCAGCCATGATTAGAAATAAGCTCGATGAAATCCTGCTGGGACTGCCGTAGGCAACAAATGATGCATCTACGCTGCCCTCAGAAAAATCGACCAGATGGAGGCATCTTTGTAGGATGTTATGCAAAGATCGGACTTGAATATGCCTTGATGCCTTCCTGCCTTTGTATTCTGCCTAAAAAGTCAACATTTTACAAGTTTCTGACAGTCCGGTTGTGCAGATCCTCCTTTGTCACTACTAAACATTATTAAGTCTAAAACACTGCACATTTTCTAAATGCACTGCTTAGAGGTAATAGTGTGGATTCATGCTGGCTTTTTGTTTTATACCAAAATGACTCAAACAACCCTCCTTCTCTGTGAATGACTCTGCAGCCAAGCACTCTTTGTACTAAGACCACTAATCACTTGGAAACCGTACAGTAGCAAGATCTTTTCAGATGCCTCCTTGCAAAGTCACAGGAAATCATTGTTGAGGCAGACTGTTCTAATGTGGGTAAACAAAGACTTTGTATTTAAAGCTCTGGAAAAAGAGATTTAGAAAAGCGTGACGGAGAAGGAAGTGACTGGCCACTTCAGACATACTGTCACAGCACAATGACTGTGAGCAATTAACAGAACAGCTCACCCAAACAATGGAAGTACTTTGAAAACCTGTGTTATTTACTGATTTACTGCAATGGAACATAAAAGGTGACCACTACTCTCAACATAATGAAAGAAAATGAGAAGGGAGGGCTGTTAAGCTCCAAAATGACAAAAAAAGAGAAAAATCCATAATAAAATCAGTATAAAAGTAATCCATGTGCAATTTTTTAACTTATCAATTAATTTAAGAACAAATTCAGATTTTTAAATGAAGCACAGTTCAAAAAATTGTCTCAATCATAAATCTTATTACTTCAGTAGACCTGATAACAAGTATACACTACGTCTATAATAGATTTATGGTGCTTTTAAAGTGTGACTAGTGTATGATTCAAAATGTCTTCTGTTCAACAGAAGAAAAAAGTCATGCAAGGGCATGAGGGTGAGCAAATGATGACAGAATCTTCATTTTCTGGTGAGTTAGTCCTTTAAGAGTTCACACACTCATATTTCATTTGGACTCCACAGCTACTAACACTCTAAAGGGAACCTAAAATGTCAATTGTATGCAAATCTGCTAACTGAAAGGGCAAAACTTTAATGGGGCAATTGGTCCACTGCTCTAAGCGCATAGTGATCTCTCCAAAGAAAGCACCATTGAAGACTAACAAGTAGCACTTTAGTGAGATGTGAGCTGGCAGTGATATAGACTTTTGTTTAAATTTGCCTCATTAAATCATTCAGGCCTCTAATGCCCAGTGTTGTAGTTCTCTGAGGCTACAATTCTCCACAGAGCTGCTACAGTAGCTTACATTCGATCAATACCAAGAGATATGTCCTCCATTAAATAATCTAATGATTGCTGTGAAAATGCCATCAGCCAGTGTTGCATAACCCGACAAAAGAGAAGTGCCTTATATTTGTAGAAAATCTGTTTCACCACACTGAATAGGCGAGCCAGTGTTCTGATTGATAAGCTTTTGATCAAGGCCTTACTGGCAGAACGAAAAATCTTCTGCCTACATTAAAATCTAGTCTGTATTCATGCACGCTTCCCTTTGCTCTTCACCACGCAAAAAAACTCAATCACGTAGCCCACTCATGAGAAATAAACACTTGCAGCAGCAAGCCTCCACAGCTGTAAAACAAGTTAAGCTGTCCTTTAATTGCCATAAACATATGCAAAATACAGACGTGAAACAGCTGAAACTGTAGATTGGATCAGTCGGTTGCATCTGGGATCATGGGAACGAGGAGACAGAGACAGGCCAGCTGTTCATTTCAAAAATAATCGAAAAGAGTCAAAAAGTCAAATTATGTTATAAGTTTATATGGGACTGATGATTTTAACCATGCTTTACATATCATATTTGTTTATGTACTACATGCGTAAATCATAGTGAATCAATATAAACCAGTTTAGTGGTTTCTTAGCTAAACTAAACAAATATAGACTAAACAAAGACATTTCATTTCATAATTTTGCAAATTAAATACAATATTATTAAAAACTAAGCTAATTTGTTCCAATATTAAGAACTTATTTATTTATACAGTGCTTTTAGCAATACAGATTGTGTCAAAGCAGCTTTACAGTGTTAAATAGGAAAACATGTATGACAGTATGTTGATAATCCAAAAGGACAATAAGTAAACACTCAGTTTTCAGTTAAAGTCTGTTCATTATTGATTCAGTGATATCATCATCCACCTCAGCACTTTAGTGACAAAAATAACTAAATCATTAACTATTACATTAATTATAGATAGATTTTTAACAGAACTCCCTAAAGCGTGCCGTGAGTTTAGTTGGGGGTAACTGAGAATGAATGGGGGAAAATCAAGTGAGAGGAGGCAATGCCTACATCGCAATACGATTGGTTATGATCGAGTGTGATTGGTTCATTGTGTTTGCGCGCATTCTGCATTCGCGAATCAGTCTGAATGAACAATATAATGGCGTTAATGGAAAAACTAATTTAAAAAGTAAGTAAACAACTCACACACTTAGATATAACCACTCTGTTATGTCAAAATAAGACTTAAGGTCATTGCACACTGAGTCCAAAATGTTTGTCTGAAATTTTTGCACGTTAAAAAATTAATACAACCTCACGTTGTGTCAATCACGTTTACACACTGCCTCCGAAACTTTTGGATGAAAAAAATCGGATGAGATTCGATTTTCTGCGTTTTTGCATGCGTAGCAAACATTTTGATAGAAAGGATGACGAATACGAAAAATTTTGGACTCAGTGTGCAATGACCATAAGATTGGCATAAAAACATGACCTGTGGGAGTTTTTAGTGAGTAATCAGCTTGGACAAATTTAAAGGGGTGATGAACTAAGAAACCAAAATTGCCTTGAATTTTGACATATAAGAGGTCACTGTACTATAAAACATCCTGTAAGTTTCTGTTAGTCTAAAAACAGCTTATATTAAATGCAGTCTGCCAAACAGCTTTTGCAATGTTCCTATGTATGATGCAACAGGTAGATAAGTGCCGCCTCCGCAGAAGAAGATCGACATAGCTGCCGGTTAGGGCTGACACGATTAGTCGACATTATTGACAACATCGGCAATAAAAAATTGTTGACAAATATTTTTGTTGTCAAGTAGTCGTTCGATTTCATACGAGCTAATGTAAGAGCCTGCAATAATGCGGTTTGGCCAGTGTGGCGCTGTAACGTAAGACTGTAATTCAGCCCTCTCGGATGCAATTCAGGAGATTAAAGGAGTCCTAGTGTGCTCTTTTACAAAGTCTTGATTTTGTTTTGGGGGTGTACTAGAACATGCTTTCATGCTTGGTGGTTTGAAAAACGCATTATTTTTAACATAATTTACATTATTACAGTATATTTCTCCCAGCCTGGCCCAAATGGCTCGATTAGTTCTGGTTTTAATGAAGGTCCGCCTTCCAAAAAACTAAATGTGTTGTGTGTGATTGGTTAGCTCTCCCACTGCGTTGCGATTGGCGAACAGCTTAGACGGTGTTTCAGTAGGAAATGGCTTATTATTTAATGAATCGACAGCCTATCTGCTAATCTGTTTACACAAACCAATACTTTTGGATTGAACAATTTAAAAAAGAGAAGTCACTGACTTTTTGCGACAGCTTACAGCACTTCTCATTCATTCCTTTGGTATCCATAAACAGCAACTGAGTGTTGCACAACTCTGACTAAAACTCAGTGACATCAAGGCTGTAATGTGATTGGTTATTAAGGAACACGTGATCCAAGTTAGCCCTTACGCTTTCTCCAATAGTAAGTAATACAGACCCTCTCATCTCCCTAGTAAGAAAACCTCTGAAATGCACCCAAACCTGAGCAACGTTTGGATGAATATGTAAATATATGGTGGGCACTTTCCTCTCAATAATGAAATAAACACAACAAAAACTGACAATGGTTTGAAAGCAGCAATTAAAACGCATCTGATTACAGCGATGTGGTTGTTTGCACGAGCAGTTTGGTACTCCAGTAAAGCAGTCACATCACATTTATTTATATAATATTTTATGCAATAGATAGCTTTAAATCAAGCAGCTTTAGTCAGTGTCGTATTTAGTTATCTTATTCTAGAATTACAACTCGATTTTCTGTTATAAAGCAGCTCTCCAGTGTGGAGCTAGCTAATGATAAAATCTTTTTATTTCATTAAATTTATAGTTTGGTTTGCAGAGATCAATACTTGATCTAGTTCAGGACTGTTTGATTATCATAACCCTATAAGGTATTTTAAGAGAGATTATGTTGTGAATAAAATAGTTTTTCTAAAAATAAATCATCTTATCACTTACCTTTATTTTGTTTCTTTTAAATATGACTTACAAAAGGAGATGTTAGGCAGAATGATGTCATTCAGTTACTTTTTTATATAGCTAATTACATGGTGAATAAGAGTTTTTCTGTCTGTCATGTCATTTTGTGTGACAAATATATTTACTTGAATAAATTAATTGTACAATAATTGTAATTACATAATATTATTTTCAAAAGCTGAAGTGATTACCTTTATTTATTTGTTAGAATATATATAACTTTTACGGAATGACAGAGGTGACAAGCGGGCGGATCCAAATGCAAAGCTTTATTTTACTAAGACAGAGACATGGTCATAAACAGGCAGGGTCAGACAATGGCAAACAGGTATATGAGGGCAAGACACAAAAGTGATCTGTGAAAAAGGCAAGGGTCGATCAACGGCGAACGTAATCCAAGGGGCTGGGCAAAAGGGTATTCCGATAAACATGCGAGAGATCCAGGGCAGGCAGCGAAACAGACAAGACGAGATCAACCAGACGAGGATACAAGACTAGAAACACGATTGAACTAGACTCAGGATACACAACGTGGCTCCGTGAAGATGCTAATACTTTGAGAGTGCTAAGCGCAATCCAATACTTGGCCCAGAATAGTGGGAAAGGCCTTGTATTTATACTGTTGGTGATTAGTTGGAACATGGGAAATGTAGTCCAGGGTGAAGTGCAACAGTCTGTGCAATGTGAAATGGCAAGGCGACCTCTGGTGGCGAGCGGACTGATGATCAGGACCAGATTTGTGACAAAAACTCAATATTTTAACTAACTGCAAAAGATGAATAATCAACCAAAATCTACTGATTAATCAGTGAAATAATCGATGATTAGTTGATTAAACTTTCTGTTGGCGCATAACATTTACCAGTGAGGTGAACGCGCAGGTATATGCAAAAACTGATGGTTTTGAAAACAAAAGGATGCTCTGTAGTGCCACTTTGTGGAAAAAAACAGTCTTTGCATTGCATTCCTTCTCATCCCAACTTTAGGAAAGAGTGGATGAACATTATTTTTAATGAATTTGCAGACCTCGTCAGTAAGAACTCGGTCCTTTGTTTACTTAATTTTACAGCAGATTAATTTACAATTATGCATACCGTCAAGTGGCGCAACGCTAGTTCCCTTATCTCAGGGAACCAAGGTTACGTCAGTAACCGGAGCGACACAATTCAACGTGGGATTTTCAAAAAGACTGAAACTAAAAGACAAAGCTGTGCTGACTATATTGGATCCGGTAGTGATGTCGCAACAGAAGTATAACTGTTTTCATTACGTGGTCACTATAGCTTTGGCTCTTCTTACAGACTGTTTGATATGTACTGAGTTATTTATGTGTTTTAAAGGAACCGTATGTAGGATTGTGGCCAAAACTGGTACTGCAATCACTTTCAAAATACTGTAGAATGGCGTATCCCCTCCCCTTCCCCCCTGACTCGAGGTTGCCAGCTAAGCTGCAGGATTCCGCAGGAAGGTAGGCTGCTACAAGGAGCTTCCAATGGCAAGTGACGAGTCCTACACAATAAGTTACTTATGTTTATGCTTCACGAGAGATGTTTTGCGAAGTAATTATGTGTCGCAAAAATTTACTAAAGGCGATTAGCCAAATATTTCGTAAAGATGTACTGTAATACCACATTTTAGTCGGAACATAGATTGTTTTCATACCGTGCTAGTGGTGCGATATAAAGCTTTTTATGAACGCATTTAGCACGGGCGACCGTGGAAAATCCACTGTGTACGGAAGCACGGGGCTTTTAGTCTATACCAACAAAATTTATACTTTATACCAAATTTATAAAATTTATACCAACAAAACTTTATACATGTTTTATCCGACACGTTCGTAGCTGCAGCTGTAACTAGAGCAGAGCTGCCAACCCGGATGACGAAACTCTACTGACTTCGTGATTGGTAGATAACTGGAGGGTGGCGCCTCAGACCAAAACACAACATGACAACATCAACATCAGTTGAGGGCTGCAACTTTCACTTTTAAATGACAATATCCTGGCCGGACCACTGTTGTCAGTGATATAAGTATTTGAAATGAACATGATTTCTTAATGTCTAGTGACATGTCAGGGCCATTTTATGATTAACTGAAATAAATTTCTTACATACGGTTCCTTTAAATCTAAAAACAGTGGTCCATCTACAAGGAATCAGTGTACACTGTTAGCCAATCAGAGCAGTGGACGCTTACTTCCGAGTCTACAATCCGCCACGCCTATTCAAACAGAGCTCTGCTGAGGGCGGATAAAAGCAGGACAGAAAATAGCCTATTACTTCTAAATTATGATGTTAGATAGATAGATAGACAGATAGACAGGTAGACAGATAGATAGGTAGATAGGCAGATAGATAGATAGATAGATAGATAGATAGCGTTTAAGTACAAGAGTGTGATAAATCCCTTGTCTCAATAAAACATTGTTCCTCCCTGGTCATTCTACACTGCAAAAAACAAATGTATTTAAAGCCTTAATGCTACACACACAGCTTCTTACAGCAGCCCCCAGACAATAGAGCTAAGACAAATCTAAAAATACACAATTAACACCTTCTTCCTGAATAAAAACATAATTTCTAGCTATGGGATCGAGCTTATAGAGAGTTGAAAGACATGCCGGAACAAAAGAAGGAGAAACCGATAAAGGTTACAAATGGGAATGAGGGGAAAAAAACAACAAAGGAGGGTAAAGATAAGGGACTGCTGAGGAGAGAGAGGGGTAGGTAAGAGGGATACATGGATAGAAAGAGAAATGCAATGTCCTTCATTGCAAAGCAGAGCTGATAAGGCCTTAATTACAGTATTCCATTCCATGCTCGCAGAGAGGCAATTAAATGGGAGAGAGAGACTCAGACAGAGAATGAGAAGAAAGAAAGAAAGAAAGAATCCGAGGGCCATGGATTCCATCCCAGCACGGAGGCACATTTCCCTGCATGCTGCAATTTCCTGCCCAGCGCCTTTCCATGCAGCGCCCACCACTGAGCCCAACACACAGCAGACACCATCATTAGGAAGCCATTGGCTGTCACTTCCCATTCTATATCTGCATGACTTTAAACTAGCACTGCCTACTTTACAGTGCTCACTGCTTATTAACACCGACACTATTTACTCACAGTGTCTTGGCTTCTTTTCATAAGCTTGATGAAAAAAAGATCTGTTTTATATTAGGCTTCCTAAATCACCTATTATAAACGTATGGTCAAGTTAGGTATTTGCTATTTGTATACAGTGCAACCTAATATACAATTTATAATGTTACACAAATTTATTTTCCTGTAAATCTTTGTAAAAACTATGTAGCATTCCAAAACTCTATTGTAGGTTACACTGTAGGTGCATCCCAAGTCATATACTTTTGAATTATTTTATGCCAATGCATGCACTCTGAAAATTTAATACCTGGATGATGCACTTAATTAATCAAAAAGCAAAGTGTGGAATGCTGGACACTTCATGCACTTAGCTGTTCCAGCTTGAGTCACTGTGAAAAGTACCCCAGCCACAAGGTTTTACCATATTTCTGAAATAAATAAATACATTTATAACTACATGAAGAGACAGCAAACTAATGAAGAATCTCAGTGAAACAAATGCAAGTAAGGCATACAGTGAATTGTGTCCTTAGTACTTCCAACACTGTTGTCATTTCACTGCACTAGTTTTAGAATCAAGACCTAGCTCCATGCGTTTACATATATAGCCTATGCATCCATGGAAACCCAATCTGCTTCACTGGCAGAGAGCAAGCCACTTTCAGATATCTCTCTGGGCAACCACCAGCCTGATTGCAGATCTCAAGACCGACCAATTTGCATATTCATAAAGCTTGAGTCCCAATTGGAGGGCTTTTAAAACATGCTGATTAGGCCCACTTCCAGGCTTCTGCTAATCACAATTTGCGATGCAACAAGAATTGTGATTTCTTGTGATAAAATATATGTGATAGAAGCCGCAGGATCTTGAATGCAGTTTAACAATGTTGTTTTGAAACAAACTAGCTCATATTTCTAGTCTATTAATTAGTGTACGTGCTGAACCCAAGAGGATAGCAGATAAATTAAAAATTAGGTTTTAATAGCCACCATGGCCTTTTTACTTTCAAAGGCTTGAAAAAACATCAATGAGATTATAGCAACAAAGAAACAAAATAACGAAATACGAAATACGAAACAGTATCACACGCACCCTTATAAATAAATGTTCTTCTATGGTTCCATGAAGAACCTGTAACATCCACTGAATGTTTCTCTATAGATCAAAACAGCTCTTTAGAATATTAAAAGTTCTTCACACTCTTTTAGGAAGTGTTACATGAAAGGTTCTTTCTGGAACCCAAAATGGTTCTTCAATGGAATCTTTATTTTTAAAAGTGTAGTCAGAAAGTACTTACAGTAGGTTTTCCTGGTTAGCTCCTCCACCACCTCTGGTTTAAGCTTGCTGTTTGATTTCCCCATGCTCTCCAAACCTCCTGCAGATAGTTTGTGTGGTCCAGCGTGGAACTGGCCTCTACCAGAACTTCTTTAAAATCTTGTTTCTCCTTAAGCCAGAACCTCAGAGACCCAATCGCACCAACAAAGTGAGAAACAGATCAGCACTGCCAACAAATCCAAGGAAATCCATCCATTGTGAATTTCCCTCTCTTTTTTTGGCTTTCTGGAAGATCTTAAGTAGCTATTTGGATCCCTCTTACCCAGCAGGTCTCTCAAAAATTCATCTTCAATTATAGCCGCCACAGACGAGTCCTTCTGAACTGTTGCTCCTCAAATAAAAGCCCATTCGTTCGGCCGTCTGCTTGAGTACAAGTCTCAGATGCAAACTGCGTTCTGTCAGATTCTTCGGTGCAAGGTACAAGGCTTTGAAATGTATCAAAGTGCCAATGGTTAAAGGAGACACTCGCTTGCTGTGTTCTGCGTGCTCTCTCTCGCTCACACTTGAGCGCCAATTCTCTCTCCACCCACCCTCCCCGTTCTCTTTTTCTTTTTACTCCCTCTCTGCGTCTGTCTTGTTAGCGCTGAGTGACTCTTAAAGGAGATTCCTTGCTCCAGTTGTCTTGGCAGCTTAGATGAGAGAGTTTGGTAGAATTAAAAGAGAAGCACAAACTTTGTCCTGGATGATCTTAGCATTTCACACTCTGGTAGATGTTGCTCTGGTGGAAGTTGTTTTAGTAGATGTTCTGGTAGATGTTGACAGGATCTACAAAAACACTGAGTACTAACAGTAATTATTGATGTATTATTGAGTGCAAATTTTGTCAAGGTGACAAAAAGGATGAATCAAAATCATATGGTGAACAAGGCTGCTCAGATTCGCCACCGCTGATCTCATCAGACAATATGCGGAAGCCGTAGATAATCAATTTTTCGGTGTCACACTTTGCTGATGGCACTCTTTCTGACACAAGACATTCACCTTCTCCTAGTAACCGTTGTTTGCTTATCTCCAGGTCTGTTCTTCCTCACACCTTCTGTAGGTCAAAGCAGAAACTCCTGTTCGCCAAGGTCTGGTTGTCCGGAGAAACCTCCAAACACTGCGGGCACAAACAGGAACAAGGTCAGACTGCATTGGAAGATAACAGTGTCATGAGTCCAGCAATCTTGATGGAGACACTGAGAGATGAGGGGAAAATTGCTGACCACACACTCTCCATGCAGAAAGCTCTTAAAATTGACTTTCATGAAAACGATTTTCTCCCTGAGCCTGTGTAAGGATGGCACAATGCACTGTTCCTCTGCCAGCACTGCAAGTGCATTGATATCCTGAACTAGGGTCAAACTGCATTAGTCAAATTATGTTAGAAGCAGTCTGAAGGATTCTATATTTAGTTAAGGGTTGTAGAGTTCATTTATACAGATTTAGCTACAGTATGTTTCAAACAATACATTTTTTAATATGGAAGCTCAGGCAATGAGTGAATACACAGAAAATCAAAAACTTTAAAGCTATAAAATAAAAAAAATGGGTATGGTTATCTCTGAAGCTAAACGAAAGATAAATATCTTACTCTGATCTTGTTATCAGTAACTGGGGGAAAAACACTGGGAAAATGTTTCGAATCAAGGCACAGTACACAAAAATAGCTCACATAAAATCTTATACAGGGCATTGAAAACAAGCTCTGAGATATTACATTATAGTCTCACAATGCAACACTGTGCACCAAAGCTAATAACCTTACATCTGCTACACTCACTTTCAACGCTATACAGTTCCTGCACAAGCCATTAAATGCTTGAACAATCTTAGCTGGGTGTTAAGATGCATCTTCACCTTATTAACTGACAAAGAGAAATAATAAATAGCTACACTGCTTTATGAAAGCATATAAGTATTGCCTGTCTTCATTTGCTGTGAGATGTGGTAAAATGAGTGAAACTAAAAAAAAAAAAAAAACAACAACAACAAAGAACTGGAGGTTCTTGCTCTCTTATTTTAGTGTTATTGGTGTTATATCAATCAATAGAGCTTCAAGAATACTACAATGCACTGAATGATATAACTGCGGTGTTCAAATTAGCAGTTCTGCAGCAATAGAAATACGCTTACCCTGTTTGAAGGACATACTAATCATTTGTGATTTATAGTGACAATAACTGAAGTAACTATGCTATTTTTGGGGGAAAACAGGTTACCATGGTAATTTTGTTAGATGGGGCGCTCTCACACTGAAGTGTGAGATCTGACTGAACGTCCTCTCAGGGTTTATTGATGAAACTACGTGTGTTTACACTATTACAGTGCTTAAAACGTTAAAAGCCTAAAGCGACACATTTTGACAGGTGCTCAGCGACCGCTATCGCACCAAACTGCTACGCAGTGAACGTAAAGCACAACACGTTATCTCTAAAACACAACTGGCCTGAATAATCCCCTACCTCTTATTTACAAACATCTTGCACTGAAACTTTTCAGCTGTGAAACTTGATAGAGACTCCTTGTATCCATAGGAACTCTATTAGGACGCCGAATAAGGGCATCTTGCCATCAAGCTACGTGTCACACAAACCCTTCTCCAGTGTGTATCGGTTAAAACGCGATGTTTTTTGAATAAAAGTCTACGTCATATGACACTTACCGAGCCGTGGCGTTAGGATTGTTTGTTCTTCACAGATCACTCTGTCAGTCAGGATGTGTTTGCTTCCTCCTGCTCTGTCTGTAACCTTCATTCAGACGGGACTGTTCTCGCAGACTCTCCAGAGGCTGGACAAACTAAACACAGCTCTCCAGCTCTCCATTAACCCCTGAGTTTCTTTTGGGTTAGATAGCTTACGTAGATAATACTTCACTTCTTCAACATTTAAAAGGTATAGTAATATATGGTTATGCACACACACACACACAGAAATTTGTACCCTTAGGACATCTTTGTACCTTTTTTACCCCTAATAGGTACATACTAGTACCTTAAGGGCACATTACTACTCTAAGGTACTAATGTGTACCTATTAGGGGTAAAAAAGATACAAAGATGTCCTTTTAAGGGTACTGCCCCAGTAACAAGCTGTTGTACCCCAAAAGGTACAATTTTGATCCCTTTTTTTCTGTGTAGCTGCTCACATCTTACTGAGAACCATCTGTCTGTCTGTAACCTGGATAAAAAAAAAGAAGAAAAAAGAGAGACCTACATAACCTACATATTCACACCAGGAAATCAGGTTAAGCTGCTATATAATACAGAACAAAAATGTCTCACTTTTAACTCATCCTGTGCCTCGCTTACTAGTCACAGTATTCACATAATGAAAGAGGACTGGCACTGTATTTACAGAAAAAAAAGCTATAGTTTTGCAATATGTAATGCGTAGCATAGACAAAATCCACTAAAATTCTGTCCAAGACACTGTTGTGAACAAATATGTTAAAATAAGCTAATTCACACAGATAGTTTACCATGTACAATTGAACCTACACTGATGTGAAAAGGAGAGAGAGAGAGAAAATTGATTTTAAGTACCTTTTAGTATTCATAGTATTCCATAATGTCTTTTATTATCCCATGATAACTTATTTCTTGGCAGCTTAAAACACACAAGCGACAAGATTTGTTGCCACATAAACCTAAGCTTTTTCCTTTGAGATTTATTTTTAATTCTTCAAAATGACTAAAACTAATATTTTTCACAGAAGTTACTACATTAGCCAAAAAATAAAAACAACTAATTCTTGTCCAGATTAGTGAAAAGTGCAATTTAATATGGTGTTAATGATTGCAATTGTAAAGTAGCAGCAGATGGAGTGTTGTACCTAAATATGAATTAGCTAAAGCTATTCCTAACACCCAAAATCTTAAAATTGAATGGTATCTTTTGGCTCTCTGTTTAGAGGAAAACCATTTAGTCTAGTAATACTGACTAAAGGGGGTTGCAGACAGCCTGTGGAGTTACAACAGCCAAGCAATGTGTACTGTATGTTTGGCACACTCGCGGTTGATTCCGGCCCCTTTACCATCTGTTACTGGCTATATCAAGCTCACAGTTTCACATGAACCAAAAGCATTAATTAGCTGTGCAGTTATATTTACAAATGCACCCTCGTTTCAGCCTTTGATTTCTATTCAAGGTTGCCCGTGCTTGTTGCTTTCCACAGATTCTACTCCACAGCTTGCAGCTTGCATTATACTGTATATAAGTGATATGTAAAGCAATACACTTCAATGGAAAGAATGGGAAGTAGAATTGTATATACCGGTACTGTATTTTCCATTTTCATCAGTTTCAAGGAATGAGTGTACACAGCGTAGGCTACCAAGGTTTCATCTTATTTTCCATTTCTCCTGCGCTCTGATGTAAATAAAACATCCTGCTCTTAATTCCCATGATGCTAAGTAGCTGTTAAAAGCAACATTTGGCCTTTGGAAGAATCTGGGTTAATGCATTCTCAGTCAGGCAATGGAAGGAAAATAGAGGGGTGGAGGAGGGACATCAAAAGCCGTTTTAAATGTTTACACCCAAAAGCATCAGGTCAAATGATGGAATGCATTTTAAAATTATACTTCCTGCTATTTAAAGTAGATTGACATTTTGTAAATGTTTGGTGCAAATGTATCCCATCATTAATAGAAAAAAAAGAAAAATGTTACAATAAAGCAGGCATGGCAGGGAATGGTGTCTCCCTAATTTAGTCGCAGTAAATCAGCATTTCATTAAACCCCTGTACATTTATAATTTCGGAAATCTTGGAGCGCAGTCTGCCTTTGTTCATTCATTACCAACAACCTACATAAACATTTTGGCCTGTGTTGGAAATTCATACCAGGCAATAAGTCACCATGAGCTACTGAGCTTAAATATTTATTGACATTAGTGTCACCAGACCCGGTCCTGGAGGGCCAGTGTCCCTGCAGAGTTTAGCTCCAACCCTAATTAAACACACCTGAACCAGCTAATCAAGGTCTTACTAGATACACTTGAAACGTCCAGGCAGGTGTGTTGAGGAAAGTTGAAGGTAAACTCTGCAGGACACTGGCCCTCCAGGAACAGGTTTGGTGACCCCTGCTGTAGATGTTCATTCCAGTCCTGTATTAAAATGTACTAGGCCTTTGCAGTGTATTTATTATATACTCTGTTCTGAACTTGTTTTGCATTTATTACTCTTTGCATCATTTTAAATTTAAAGTATTGATTGGTTTTGTATTCCTACTGACATATAAGGCCAGTTGTCACTGACATTTAAATGTTATTTTTAAAGTTGGCCTGTTTTAATAAAAGAAAAACAACGTAGAGGATAACATTAAAAACACTATAGAAAAATCATGTGAGTGGATTTATAATTGGGCAGCAAAAAGCTTTGTAAACATAAATATTAATTGAAATCGTTGGACTTGCAGGACATAAACGGATGGCCACTTCTCTAACTGGGTTGCGTATCAACAGCACCACCTAAAGGTCTTACATTAAATTTTGTGTAATATTGTTCTGTGTTATGGGCTTTTACGTGTTTATTCAGTTAAATATAAGCGCAGTTGACATGAAATACAAAGAAAAAGATTAGCTATGTCATGTGGTGACATATACTATACGCCATGCTATAGCTACTTCCATTTTATATAGGTCTTTCTTTCATTATATTCAGGTTTTTACGGAAATTGTGTACATTGAAAATGAGTAGTAAAGACAAAACATTAAAAATGGTGAGAAATTGATCCTAAAATATACACGTTTACCAAAAAATGCATACAATTTTTAACCTGAAAGCATTATGATAAAAAGTCTAAAAAAGACAACACCATCTATCATGTTCCTATAATAATAATAGTAGTAGTAATAATAATAATAATAATAATAATAAACAGAAAAGTTCATCCTTCTATGTAGAAACTCTTAATTTGCATTCTTAACTCTTATTTTGAAACGCAAGCGCTGGCTATAACCGGAAATGATCCCAACTACTGTGAATTGTTTCATTTTGTGGTTTCCTCTTTCATATTTAAGTCGTAAATATTTACAAATCACTTGTTATGAAAAATGAGACAGATGCCAAAGAAGATTATCACGTGTTAAAAACGTCTGAAATACATCTCAAACACAGGTTCGGAGTCTCCGGATACTTAAACCGTTGCACTTAATGTGCACTCTGGTATCAGCATATGACCGATCTTTTACATGTGACAGAGTTAAGCAGCGTTTGCCGGTATTAAAATAGTCACCATATGATCTCATAATATGTCATTCAGGCTGCTGGAGAGGGTAGGCGTCATCTTTCAGTATTTCCCGTGCTGCAGCACAGGCGGGAGAATCAAACAGCATTAAAAGAATCTACTTGGACAGATACACCTGAGGTAACAACGCACTACAAAGTCACGTGACCAGTGCGGGTACGAACGGATTACATGTGATCTGATTCCAAAAATTAAGTACGTGTAATTACATTATATTTCATTTAAAATACTCGTAATCAGACCGTGGTTGCATGTTTGTCCATTACATGATTATACATTATTCACGCTATAGCAATAAATTATTCATGATGTATTAGTTCTTCCTAATTCATCTTTGATCTCTTATTCTTTTATATATTCGGAAGGTCTTTCAATTTTGTGGACGTAATAATAGTAGTAGTAGTAGTAGTAATAATAATAATAATAATAAACAGAACATGTTTTTTGAATTAGCCCTGAATGTGTAATTAAATCATGTATCACTATATCTGTAGAAGGCTTTTGTCTTTCAAACACATTAAAATGTACAAATTCAAGTTATTGCTTATTTACATATAATGCAGGGATTGCATGTGTAAATAATGCATTATGTAATAATGCACATTAGTGCATATAGTACACAAAATGAACTTCTAAAAACACTCCCAAAACATCGCACAAACCTTGACTAGACATACCTCATTAATTATTCAAATACAACAGCCAATGGCAAGCCTCCAGCAACAGACCTTTTCAATATTAATATTTTTGTGGTAGAAGTAGTTTTGTTTGTTTTGGGCTATGGTGTTGGTTGTTAAATGTATTTCTGTCTGTCTGTCTATTTTATTATTTTTTTGCGGTGTTCTGATCTTGTCTATTCTGGACCATTTTAGATTGTAAGAAGATTGGGGAAAACATGAGCTCTGATGAAGATGTGGCAGCTGCATCCAGACATTCTCATTTTATAGGAAGGAAAGCGAATATCATTCAAGCAAGACGAGTGGTGAAGTCAATTGGTGAAAGAGATATTCTGGTGATTTACCACCAGGGGGACTTCTATGCTATTGATGTGCGCTGCTACCGTAAGTTAGAACCGGTTGACTTAAAGAGATAGTTCATCCAAAAATTAAAATATTGTCATCATTTACTCATCCTCATATCATTCCAATTCCATGTAATTTTCTTTCCTATAAACACACACACACACACACACACAAATGTGATGCTAAGGCATGTTTAATTATTTTGTCTGCTCAGAATTGTACAAATTGAAGGTCATGTACATCCCTCAGTCCTTATTATATGTTCATATTATATATCTGTTGACATATCTTAAACAATATATGTTTAAATAACACTGTTATGCTTTTTATTATTTTAATTGCAGACTCTGGAGGTCCACTTCAGGAAGGAGATATAGAGGTGGGTTGTTCTGAATACTTTCATTAGCCAATATCTTTTATTATTTATATTAAATGCCACAAATTTGTTTTAATTGTTCATTTTCTCTTTTACCAATGAAGGACTTTGATGGACGGACATGTATAGTGTGCCCGTGGCATAAGTATAAAATTACATTAGCTGAGGGTGAGGGTCTCTATCAGGCAGTGGACCCTTCTGTGAAGCCCCTGAAGCCAACTTGGTGCTCTAAAGGCATTAAACAAAGAGTCCACACAGTGACAGTATCTAATGAAGACGTGTTCCTCACCTTAAATGACTCTCCAGGACCCATTGACTCTGATCACTATCAAACTGAAAAATATAGAAACACTTTCCTGAAAGAAGGGCAGAAGAAAACAAAGTGACCTCACAGGAAGAGATATGAGATAAGTGAGTGTCTCATGAATCAGTTGATCAGTAGACGTGTTCTAGTTAAGCTATAAAGCTGGTCTAGCTGGTTTGAAACAGGTCTAAGATGGTCAACCAGCTCTGATTAACAATGATCATTTTAGACCAACAAAAATCAGCTACCATGTCCCAAAACTATTTTTCAGTTTTTACTCCTCTGGGGCCCATTCCAATATACTTTGGCACTTTCCAAGTGCGTTTTAATGGACAAATACACTACCAGTCAAAGATTTTTTTATGTTTTTTAAAGAAGTCTCTTCTGCTCACCAAGCCTGCATTTATTTGATACAAAGTACAGCAAAAACGGTAAAATTTTGAAATATTTGTACTATTTAAAATAACTGTTTCCTATTTTATTATATTTTAAAATGTATTTATTCCTGTGATCAAAGCTACATTTTCAGCATAATTTCTTCAGTCTTCACTGTCACATGATCCTTTAGAAGTCATTGTAATATGCTGATTTGCTGTTCAAGAAACATTTTTTGTTATTATTATTATCAATATTTAAACGGTTGAGTACTTTTTTTTTCAAGATTCTTTAAGAAAGATTCAAAGATCAGCATTTTTCTGAAATAAAAATCTTTTGTAACATTATACACTATACCATTCAAAACCATTTAGCTAATATTTATTTATTTAGGAAATAAATTAAAGAAATTAATACTTTTATTTAGCAAGGATGCTTTAAATTGATCAAAAGTGATGATAAAGACATTTATAATATTCCAAAAGATTTCTATTTCAGGTAAAAGCTGTTCTTCTGAACTTTCTATTCATCAAAGAAACCTGAAAAAAAATCGACTTAGCTGTTTTCATATGTTAACATAATAATAATAATAATAATAATAATAATAAATGTGTTTTGAGCAGCAAATCAGAATAAAAGAATGATTTCTGAAGGATCATGTGACTGGAGTAATGAATGAGTAATTTAGCTTTGAAATCATAATAAATTACATTTTAAAATATATTCAGATAGAAACCAGTTATTTTAAATAGTAAAAATATTTCAAAATTGTACTGTTTCTGCTGTACTTTGGATCAAATAAATGCAGGCTTGGTGAGCAGAAGAGACTTCTTTAAAAAAAACATTGCAGACAGCAAAATAATTTTGGCAGAAAAAGGCACTTAAAAACAAACTTATGTAACATTTTTAATACTATCCAGTTATGTTTGTAGTACCTATGGGATGTAGTAGTACCCTTAGGATGAAGTTTGGCACATTCACATTTACATTATGAAATTGTAGCTCATATATGTATACAGTCATTGAAAATTGGAAAGCGAAATAATGTATTATTATGTTCCCTGTTTAAAATAAAGAATGGATACAGTATATGCTTATTTATTTATTAATATATTTAATTCTGTGAACAGGATGGAGGTCCTTCGGAACTGGTAGGGGGTTTAAGTACTGACACTGATGACAGCTTGCGAAATGAGAGTGGAGTGTGTCAGGGGTCAGAGGGTGACATGGAAAACTGAGAGGCCAAGGATGGAAGTGAAAGAAGGTGTTTGAATGAGAGAAAAGAGTTCGTAATCTGTGTGTGAGGTAGACTTGAGGGCCAGAGGAATGCTTAAACATAGCAAGTGTAGATAACATTCTACAGCAACACCAATGACCAAAAAAGACCTGTAGTTAAAATAGAAAATAAGATGAAATGCAGGAAGTCATTTCCTTTCCAATCAATATCAAGCATGTAATGAATACAGGTTTAATGAAAGGAAATCTCACCTATATGTGCATTATAGAGCACAATATTTTTAATAGTAGGTCTACTTGATCTGTTTATGTTTTAAGAACATCCTGCAAAGCAAAATGAATAATAGCAACCTAAACACAACTAAATAAATACTTTGTCTCAGTATTTTGTTTAATCCAAAGACTGCAAGTTTAAACAAAACTTACTTCAGTCCTTGGGTGGTAAAGCATGTGAAATAACATCACTGGAGGCTTCACTCTTAAGGGGTCAAAGGGTTCGAGGATGACTAGAAACCTTCAATATACTCTTGCTATTCAACTCTGCAACTTGCTGTGAAGAACATAGATTTCCATTACACATTGTCTGATTAAACATGTCCAACTTGCCATACAAGGTAATAAGAGGTACAGATTAAAAAAATAATAAAAATCACAGATCACCAGTTCTAAAATCTAATGTGATACATAATATTTACCTAAAACTATACTACTGAAAATATGCTACTAAAGTTTTTGAACTGTAAGATTTTTAAAGTCTCGTCTGCTCACCAAGCCTGCATTTATTTGTTCCAAAGTACAGCAAAATTTTAAAATATGGTTACTATTTAAAAGAACTGTTTTCTATTTGAATATATTTTAAAATGTGATTTATTCAAAGCTGAATTTTTAGCATCATTGCTCCAGTCACATGATCCTTCAGAAATCATTCTAATAATCTAATTTGCTGCTCAAAAAAACTATTAATATTATTATTATTTTGAAAACAGTTGAGTAATTTTTTTTAGTTTTCTTTGATGAATAGAAAGAAAGAACAGCATTTATCTGAAATAGAAATCTTTAGTGACAGTATAAATGTTATCATCACTTTTGATCAATTTCTAAAAGTATTTTTCTCTATTTTACATATATATACTTATTTATAAGTATATATATATACTTATATATATACTTATACGTATATATATATACTTTTTTCCATCAAAGAATGCTGAGAAAAATGTACCCAACTGATTTAAATCTTGATAATAATAATAATAAAAAAAAAATCTTGAACAGGAAATCAGGATATTAGAATGATTTCTGAAGGATCATCGGAAACTGAAGACTGGAGTAATTTTTTGATTACAAGAATAAATTACATTTTATAATATATTCAAACAGAAAGCAGTTACTTTAAATAGTAATTATTTAATTACTAAATATTACGGCTTTTGCTGTATTTTAGATCAAATACATGCAGGTTTGGTGAGGAGAAGAGACTTTAAAAAACATTTTAAAACTTTTGACTGGTAGTGTAGTTGACATGGAGTTAGTTATTAGTTATAGTTATAGTTATTAGTTATATAAGCACAGTTAGTTATAGTTAATAGTCAGTTGCCAGTTAGACTTTCACAGACTATCGCTTCAGTCCTTTAGACTAACACAGCTCAACTCCAGTTCTTCAGGCCTGCTTTCTCTGCAAGGGGTATTTGTGTGTGTGTGTGTGTGTGTGTAGTGGTGGCTGAGAGAAATAGAGCAGAAATGCATGTATCTCAGACTGGAAACTTTAGTGTGTGTAGGCTACATCATCATATGTGTTCATGTGCATGTAAATGGACTAGAACTTGAATCACTAAACTTACAGTAGCATATAGTGGGCATACATTTGTATGTGTAGGTTTAATTATTAAAAAAATAAACTGGTCAGCTTTTTTCATTTGTTGCACATATTCACACATAGCGTTAAATATATTGTTATTATAATCTAAATGTGGACGACATTCTTTTTACTTTTTATTAAGTCCAACTCCAACACCACTTGTGCAAGACACCGATTTGTAACGATTTTTGTCAAATTACTTGAAGAGCCTTCCTATATGTTTTCAAACTATTTTAACTCAGAAATCGCGTGTATAAGTGGAGTAGCGTTAAAACGTTGCTTCTGTTGTCGGACCGCAGTTACAATAATATTATGCAACCATGCAAAGAGCTGTAGGGTCTGCCCACTTCATCTCATGATGATGATGAAGACTGATGCTGAGGTGCGTGGACTGCGCTCCTAACCCCTTCCCCCACAGGCAGACAGAGAGATGAAAAAATCAACGCGCCTTTAAATAGAACCATATTGTCATTCTGACTGCTGTTATCTCACTGCCAGAGCGGCGACGGATCCACTCGCCATCCACTGCCTCACCGCACGACCGAAGAAATTTACTTTATATACTTCCATTCTACACACTCTTCACAGCAAACATGCCTAGCAAGAGAAAGAAGAACAAGCGCCGAATGAGAAAAGTGGTGAGTACATTTACTTTCGCACTCTTTTTATTCAGATTCATTGTCCTGCCAACAGTTCTGATTTAATTTAGCGTCGAAAATGATTCCATACCTGGTTAGTTTTCTAGTTTGTTCTGTCAGCCTTGCACGGACTTTAAATAAACTGTAGCAAAATGCAATTTAAGGGAAATCTTTGTCCAATAATGTTATTTAAAACTGTTTATGTACTATAAATAACTTTTAGTGAACTGACGTCATAGCTTTAGATTTTTCTGTTTTCCTACCATTGGTCCATTTCCACATAAAGAATTTAATGATATTTAGTACATTATGCTTGCAGTGACATATCTGTAGTAGTAGGGGGTGTGTCCCATAGGAACCAGTGCAGAGATGTAACCGTCCCACTTTGTATCTCTAGAAACATTTGACATTTGGATTATTAAATTAATAAATAATATTAAATGATAAATAATATTTTTTTGCAATTTTTTTCTGTGTGTGTGTGTATATGTGTATATATATATATATATATATATATATATGCATTAATTTAATGCATTAAAAACTGTTCTTATTAGTAATGTTTGTCCTAAAAAGCGTTGCTTGGATTGTACATTTAAAATACTGATTTAAAATAACACATTTCGGACTTGTAGCACTGTGCATGATAACAATAAATACCAGAATCATAAAAATTACCATGTTTTTGTGCTTTCCATGGTTGTGTTTCGCCTATAGAGTGAGATTGGTTTGGTTTGTGGCCCTTATTCTTTGTTCTGTCTGAGCAACAAACCAAAACCATGCTTTTTGACCCCACCCCCAAACTCATATGGACTTTCGTTGATTTTGGCACACCCTTTGGGTCAGTCTAATACCAAACATGGTTCAGGGCACATTCCTACCGAGGCAGACCACTAGAAATACTTTGCTTCCATTGGTTTTGTTAATAACCCCTTATAAACCCTTTGATTTTTAATAAGTGTATTTTTGGAAAGTGATTTAGTTTACATTCCGTCAGTGCAAACGGAATGTTGCACAATACTGACCATGCCTCACCACTCCTAAACATTTTTTGTCTTCTCTGACCAGTGACATAATAAAACATACACAGTTTATGTGTGTGAACACTGAACCCCCTTGTTCGATATTTACAGCAGCTTTTAAAGTGCATGTCATTAAAATCTCACCCTTTTCGTTCTGCTTAGCTAAACATGTAGCTGATTAATGTTCAGTTGTTGTCCCAAAAACCTTGGCATGCAGTCATATCAACAGAACTGCCTTTCACACAAGTACAGAAATAGAGGGGTATCTTTTATCTGTCTAGCTGTTAAGCCCCTCAGATACAGCTGGTCCTAAACAGGGCACATTTCACTGTCTCTAATCATCCTGGTAAAATAGGAAATAGTGAGTACTGGGGGGTGAGTGCATTCCAACACCCCGTTTGTTGCTAACCAGCGCTTCATAACAGAAGAAACATCTTTTAAGCTGCCAGATCCAATTAACTCATCTTTTTAAGCTGTAGGCCCATGCACAATCCTCCAAACAAGTTTCTCCAGTTTTTATAAAATGAACAACCTTGAAGCAAAATGTGGTTTTTTTTTTTTTTCTGTTTTTTTCCTAACCGCCTCCTCTGTTCCCCCAAACGCCAGACTGTTTATGGCCTGTTTCATGGACTTGGGCCCATGTTTTGCCTGATTTGGCTTTGTCAGTGCTGATGCTGGTCTTCACACATGGTTGCATAATTTGGCCTTAACTGTGCTGGCCACTGTACACCCCATACATGCACAATGAGAGCTTAAATTCTTTTGAGGACTATGTAAACCGCACTGGCCAGTCCTTGCTTTTGTATAATGAAGCTGTGAGTGTGATTATAATGCGATTATAGTTCCATTATGATGTGATTAGCATTTTGTCCGTTCTGTTTAGCCCCATCCAGAGCTCCGAGGGGTGCTGACTCTTCCAACTCGCTTGACTAGGCATGTCTGAATCAATTGGATTCAGCCATTTTTTGCCATTAGACGGCCAACTTTTGTTCACTTATGTAAGCTCTTAGTGAAGTCGTTAAACCCTGTCTAATGCTATTATGCAGTCAGCTGAACTAAAGATAAGAAATAAATTGGTTCTGATTTCAAATCTCAACTATTTCTCATGCTTGTATTTGTTTTGAACAGCAAGCCCAGAAAAAGGCTGTGGAGGAGCGGTTCGCCTCCTCTGGAAAGGGAACTTCAGGAGTGTGTGCTGTCCCTGCCCCAGTTCCTGCACGAGTTCCAGTTGCTAAAACCTCAAAATGCCCTGTTGCAGTTCCAATTCCCCTGGCAGTAATTGCCCCCATTGACGTTCCTGCTGAAGTTCCTCCAGCAAAACCAGTCGCGTTAGAAGTCCCAGTCACAGATGGCATCAAAAACGAAGTGGTGAAAGCTGCAGAGGACCTAGGACAAACCCCAGTGGAACCCCCTGCAAAAGAGCCAGATGTGACTGAGGAAGGTGCAAGCGTTGTCATTCCAGTATCAGAGGTAATGTGCTATTGAACATCATTTTTTATAGATTCAGAGTTGTTGATAATTATCAAGTGCACACAAAAAATGTTGGAAGTAATTAGCAGTTATTACACTGGACTTGAGGAGTCTGTAATTTATTATAGATGTTACTGTTGTGACCAATATAAAAGTATTTGCCTGGCAGTAATGGCTTTTTGCAGCCAGCATGGAAGAAGGAGAGCAATATTTTTTAGAGAGTGAACATTGTGTACACCATGCCTAGAGCCATGTCAGATTCTTCCAAGCTGCAGTTTTATTGAAAATAAGATTATTAGCTTTTCTGAATGCTGCTTCCATTTTAGGAACAGTATTTCATACTTCTTGTCATTGAATACCAGCTGGCTCTGTAGGAGTTTACCTGGTGGAATGTGTTGAGTATATAAGATTAGATATTTTTGTGTTTATTCTTAGGCTTGGTTTAACACATACTGTGTCTTTACTAAGTCTGCTGGTTGTGAGCAGGGCCGCCAAAAAGAGGTGGGCAACTTGATGTTTTGTCCAACGTGCAAGCTTGAGGAGGCTTGGATTGTAACACGATCACAATTTCAGCCAAGGGGGAATGCGATTTCAACCAGCGCAACCCTTGAAAGTCATTCTGCTGTAGGGTTTGTGATGATTTTTTTTTTTTGTACCAGGCCGTAGAATTGCTTAGTGTGCATAGAGGCACAGTCACATTTACAGTTGTTTGGCAAATTTTCGAGGGCAAAAACAAGTAATTTCAATACGAAACCACACGTTTGGAAAATTCACATGAGGGTGAAGGGTTTCTCCACACAGATTTTACAACAGTTTCAAGCTGGTCATTAGGGGTGCAACTATAAATCCGTTTGTGGATTTATTCTGCTATTTTTCACAAATGCATCATGGTTCTCTCTGGAATCGATCATGAGCTTAGGTTTTAACAGCAGATGGCACTGTGTGCTTTAGAAACAGCCGTACTCTGCTTGCTTTCAATTCCTTACACACCAGTGTTGCCAATTGGGCTACTTTAACACTGTTGCCGTGGGTTGTTTTTGATGTCTGCGTGTTGAATCGATCCCAATAACTGTGATTTTTAACAGGGGACACCCCCCTCCTAAAATAATAAACCTAAAATAATAATCCATAAAGTTCAAAAAGGTTGAAGCGAATTACAAGAGTGTTCACAGTGGGCTGTGTTTACAGTAATCAGCATTTAAGTGTGCAGTTAAAAACTAGCCTAGAGCGCCATCTGCTGTTAAAAACTAAGCTTCCATAGAGAATCGTGATGCATTCTGAAAATTGAATCAAATCGATTCATAGTCGCACACCTATTGGTCATATGATATTTTTCTTGTTTAACCAACAGAATCACGTAGGGCTGCAACGATTCCTCGATTCTATTGGAGTATTCGATTTAAAAAAAATCCTTGATTGCATTTTGCACATTCCACACATTAAACACATTTAAAAATCATAATAAAGCACAATGCTATTAAAAATGCACAAACGCTACGATTCAATTAAATAAATATATAGGTTTAATATATGCACTTTAATTATTTATATGCAGCTCCGTTCACAGTAAACGCTGCTACACAAACTGTTGTCTCACACACTACTACTTTCAAGTCATTGCAGCTACAATAAACTCATGCAGAAACATGCAGCTTGTTGCTGGGAGACACGTGACAAATAAAAACAATATGTGTTCTAAAATCGGCAAAAAATATTACACGTTTGTTATCCTTCGACTGGATGGAATCATAGTCTGAAGCTAAAAAACAGTCTGTGACTAGCATACACCACAACTATAATTTTATAACTATAATTTTATAAACTAGCGTCAAGACTGTAAATCTGGGGAAAATTTTTGCGAAAGTCATGTTGTATTCCAGACTTAACCTTTAAATGCATACCTTGGGTCTTTAGGTAGTGAATGACCCGGGACGTCATTCACTACCTTCTCCCTCCTTCATTTTTTTTAAAGTTAGACTTTATTAGTATTCTTCACTCTATTCATTATAAACAAAATAAAAATAAAAAAATAAAAGAATGTCTGTTTTCTTACTAATTTTTTATTAAAAAAAAAAAAAGGTGTATTGGGTCGCTAGAGTCCCGAGGTGTATAATAGTGTAAGTATATTTTTCGGCAGAAAAATATTCAAATATCTGATTACTCAGTACATGCAATTTACATTTATTCCACGAGGTGGCACTGTTTAATAAACAGTAATGATGTGATGCTTCACTCACAATTTGTGCAGACATAAAACAAAAAATATCCTTAGCAAAAATTTAACTAGTTTGAATGGCTTTACTGCAGAACAATTACTTTACGCAAATATAAAATATAAATGTTACTATCATTTGATGGTAGATGTGGTGAATAAACTTCCAGCGATCAAACTATTGATTTTGAAGTGACTGAAAACGATAGTTTTGAGAATGTTGTTGAGATGGGGAATATGAGCCAGATGCTGAATGTACTGTAGAAGTGCACTTTCACAATGATGGCGATGGTACAATCATCTGCTCAAACTGAACCCTTCTAAGTCTCAAAAGGTAAAGAAATATGTTTTATTTTAATCTTCTGTAATTCTTCTTAAAATATCAAGAGTTTTTTGCTATTGCAACAGTTAGAGATCCATCCATGCTGTATATATAAGTCGGGGTCGCTAAAGATCCGAATATATATTAGTGATTGGTGAAACAATCATGCATTTAAGGGTTAATCTAAAAGAACCCAAACTCCAAATGTACCAAAAATCTCTTAAACCGAAAACAAAGAAAGCACTAGTTTATCAAATTATTAAAATGTTAATGCAGCCTCCTTACTGTTTTTCCCTGACACATTCATAATCAGTACTTCTGCCGGTATACTGTGACAAGCCTTATGCGTGCACTTGAGTGCTTATTAGGCTATGTAGGCAATTAAAAGCTTATTATTATGATTTAAATGGTTTATTAATGAACATGCGATTAGTTAACTAATTTGTAAAATGAACAACTACTAGTCAACCAGAAAAATCTTTAGTCGAGGGAAGCCCTACAAATTGTACGTAATCGGATTGTGTAATCAGATTACTTTTTTCTAGTAACTAGAAAATATCTTTTTTTTTAGTTACTTTTTCAAATAAGTAACACAAGTTACTTAGTTTTCCCCTTTTTTCACCAATACCTCTCCTGTCCCCATGTTGAGAGAAACTGGAAGTGAGGTGTAGAAGCAAAGGTACTTTCTTCAGGCTCAGGCTTAATAATTTCACTTTCGGTGTTAAAAAGCCTTTAAAGTTGCCAAAAATATTACTTTAGGTGACAAGACGTCACGCGAAAGTAATCTAATGCATTACTTTCCATAAAAAGTAACTAACACAATTAGTTACTTTTTATAGAGTAACGCAATATTGTTACTGGTTGTGCCTTTATACAATCTGACATTCCCCTCAGATGATACCAAAATATAAAGTCACTGCCACTCTCTCCTCAACCTCCTGCACCTCACCCTCCCTCCTGTTTTTTGAATAGCAGCCAAGCTCTTAAAGCCCACCCTTCTTTTCCTGTGAGCTCTGCTTCAGCCTCTCCTCTCCCTTCACAGACATCACAAGTGCTTGGGTTGGACATCCACACACATTGAGAGTGGCACGGGGCAGGGCGAGAGAGAGAGAGGCACATACCCTTGCAGTGAGTGTCAGGTTAAGGGCTGAGTGAACTGGAGTGTCAGGTCTGTGACAGCATGGGTCTCATTCTCAGTTGGTTTCGAGGCCCTCGCGAGCCCGTTGACTTGCTGGATGTCTCTGTGGAAACGCAGGTGAGCTCCCACCTTAATGGATGGAGGCTTGGTGAAGGGGTTTAGCTGGTGGAAAAGAATGTTTTGTGTGCTCTGTGTCTCCCCCCAGCTCTTTCTCCCCTCCTCAGATTTGTTTTAGGGGCCAAGGTGGGCGTTTCAGTGACTGGTATGTTAGTGTGGAGGAGGAGCTTGTATGTGTATGTGCAGATAGGTGGGTGGCTAGGAATGTGCTTGGGTGGGGTACATGGCGTAGTCATGCATGCTAATGAGGGGGTGTGGCACCTTTAATCATTTTTTGTTACATTTGAGTGTAGGCAGTGATTACTAAAGAAATTAGAACTGTGAAGGCAAAAGTGAATTAATAATAGGTATTCTTTTGTTTAAGATGGTGAAACTGTTTATTTATTAATTATAAAGAAAATGCAAAGCGGATATCTGACCTTAGGCTCTTTTATAACCACATGCACATGGTCAGCTCTGAGGAGGCGTCGTGGCCAACAGAATGTTCTTTGTCTCTTTAACAACAATCTTTGTGACAACAGTTTTTTGTGCACTTTTGTACTGTGTAAGTCTTTGTGTGGTTTATACAATACATGTAGTTAAACGTCATTCTGCACATGGTGCATCTATGAAGTGAGCATACATTAACCAGAAAATTTGTACTGCTTTAACAGGGTTATTGTAGTTATTGTTATTGTTATTTTGTTTTTTACAACTAATTTAATTTTGTTTAGTTCTCAGTCTGTCATTGTTAGTTTTAGGGTTTTTTCAGAGTCTTCTAGTTTTAGTTCATTTAGTTTTTAATATACTACCAGTCAAAAGTTTTTGAATAGTAAGATTTTTAATGTTTTTAAAGAAGTTTCTTTTTCTGATCCAAAATATAGCAAAAGCAGTAATATTGTGAAATATTTGTACTATTTAAAATAACTGCTTTCTATTTGAATATATTTAAAAATGTAATTTATTATTGTGATTTCAAAGCTAAATTTTTAGCATCATTACTCCAGTCTTCAGTGTCACGTGATCCTTCAGAAATTATTCTAATATGCTGATTTGCTGCTCAAGAAACATTTATTATTGTTATTATTATTATCAACATTTATCTGAAATATTATCAATATTTATCTGAAATAAAAAGCTTTTTTATCATTTTTTATGTAATAAAAATTATAGAAATTACTACTTTTATTTAGCAAGGATAATGTAATGTTACAAAAGATTTTTATTTCAGATAAATTATGTCCTTATGAATTTTCTATTTATCAAAGAAACCTGAAAAAAAAAAATCTGTTGTCAGCATGATAATAATAATATATATATATTTTTTAGCAGCAACTCAAAACATTAAAGTGATGTCTGAAGGATCATGTGACTGGAGTAATGATGCAAAAAATTCAGCTTTGAAATCACAGGAAAAAACTACATTTCAAATATAAATTCAAATAGAAAGCAGTTATTTAAAATAGTACAAGTTTTTGCTGTACTTTGGATCCAATAAATGCAGGCTTGGTGAGCAGAAGAGACTTCGTTTAAAAACATTCAAAAACTTTTGACTGGTAGTGTATTTAAAAATGTTTGATGACATAAAACTTTCTTAGCGCTCTCTAGTGGCATTTTCATGCTTAATGAAGGTGAATTGTAAAACTAAACATTTGTGGCCACATTTGAATTGCATTCAAAGATTTTAATTATTGCATTAATTACCAATCATTTTTGCTTATAGTTTTAACTTTGTAGTTGAAATTTTTGCCAAAGTCTTGTAACAACCTTAAGTGAGGCCCACTGAAAAGAGAAACTTCATTTCCGTATGATGATAGAAGCCAATTTCCACCATGTAAAAGAAAAAAACTAAGCCTGGTAAAAATGATATCATAATTATGACATTAAAGTCTAATTCTTATGTCATAATTATGACTCAGTATCTCATTATTTAAACTTTTATGTCGTAATTATGACTTCTTATGTTAGAATTTAGACTTATGTCATGAAGATGCCTTTTTATATCATAATTTCAAACTTTTTATGTCATGTTTTTGTCAGAACTTCAACATATTTTATGTTTTATCTTATAATTCTGACATTTTATGTCATAATTATTATCTGCTATGTCATAATTATGATTATGATACCAAATCATGACTTTTTTTTTCTAAAATGGCAGAAATGGGCTTCCACAGATACATGCATTGGAGAGTTGGAACAGTGAAAGATCTCAGAACAGCCTGGCACACTTTTTTTTCCAAAAAAGTTAAAATAGCCATGGAACATTTTGTTCTGCTCCCACAGGGGGCGTTTAGAGCACTTCCCTTCTGTGAGCAAGTGCAAGTGTTCAGTACTTTATGCAGAGACTGGCATAGTAATGTAGAGCACATCAATATTAAATCATACTTAATATTTCAACAACATGCATATGTTGTACTCATGTGTACAACATATTGCTCTACAATAAATATGCATGATTAACAGAATTTAGTTTAGTAGCGTTAGTTTTTTTATTGTTACATGTGTTGTAAAGTATTATGATAATCAGTATTATTAGTTTAATTAATCCTTAGAGTGACATTGAGCTTTATAATTTTGTGTTGCATTGTTTTTTTAAGGTCACATCATCTACAGATGAGCCAGTGTCTATCCCTGCAGAATCTGAGGTATGGTAACATGTCCTATCCCATCAGCCTTTGACATTTCATCACTGTATATCTACTAAACACCCTTGCCTTTGGCCATACACCCTTGCTGGTAAGGTGTTTTTCCTAATTACCAGGCCTCCGGTGCCACACCTTACCTTTCAGGCTGCACTAATATGCTTTTCTCATAACTTTGCTTTATGAGGTGGAAAGAAAACGTATTAACCCATACTAACATGAACTCCAGCTTTACACAAATATACAGCATGTCTAGAGAATCAATATCATGGATATGTAATGGACTTTATCAGTGGAATTTGTTCATTCTTTAATCATGATCTTTTTAAAATATGCTATTTACAGGTCCAGTTTGAGGACACTACACTTGTAGCCACAGAGGTAGGTTTGTATGTATAGATAGATAATAATGTTTTTTTTTTCATACTTTTTGTTTTACCACCATAAAACAAATTAAAATGTTGCTTTATGAACAAAAAAATAAATCAGTAGATCGTAAGTGCAAAGCAAATTACATTTTTGTTGTGTTCAATAAATTATCATCCACTACTATTAAAATTTTTGAGGTCAGTAAGCACTTAACTTTTGTGTACAGTATGTTTTGCATGTTTTCTTGTCTTTATGATGTTCTGGTGCAGACGCTTGTTGTAGCTCAACCTGTCGAGACGGTTGACACTGAGCAGGCAGTTGAAGCTGAGCTTCTTGCTGAGGATCCTATGGTAGAGGTACCAATGCCAGAGGAGGAAACGCTGACTGCAGCTGAAACTGTTGCTGCGGTTGAAACTGTGACAGAAACGGTAGTAACTGAAGTTGAGCCTGTTGCTGACACCGCAGTGGAAGTCGATGGGCACGTTGTCGGGGTCGTGGGAGAGCCTGCCGTAGAAGCTGAAGCCATAAATGTTGAAAAAGAGCCTGCTGAAGTCCACACAGTCACAGAAGTCACGGAGGTGCCTGACACAATACATCTTCATGGCACATTGCAATGGACTCTTTGCATGAGTGTATTTGCATGCACTAACAGGTGACTTTGTCTTGTACGTTCCGTGCACTTGTTTGGATAATTGGGCCTGACATGAGCCTCGCACTTCCCATTCTTTGAACATTCCCTTGAACACTTTATTTTATGTTTTTAAAGCACACTATACTAACTATAGTGCTAGCAAATCTACAGTTGAGGTCAAAAGTTTACATACACCTGGCAGAATCTGCAAAATGTTAATTATTTTACCAAAATTAAAGGGTTCATACAAAATGCATGCTATTTTTATTTAGTACTGACCTGAATAAGATATTTCACATAAAAAACACATAAATTCATATAGTTGAATTTATAAAAATTACCCTGTTCAAAAGTTTACATACACTTGATTCTTAATACTGTGTTGTTACCTGAATGATCCAATCTAAAATCTAAATTATTTTTTGTTTAGTGATAGTTCATGAGTTCCTTGCTTGTCCTGAACAGTTAAAATCCCTGCTGTTCTTCAGAAAAATCTTTCAGGTCCCACAAATTCTTTGGTTTTTCAGCATTTCTAAATATTTGAACCCTTTCCAACAATGACTGTATGATTTTGAGATCCATCTTTTCACACTGAGAACAACTGAGGGACTCATATGCAACTATTACAGAAGGTTCAAATGCTCACTGATACTCCAGAAGGAAAAACACTATTTTTTGTTATTTCTTACTAAATAAATAATAACATGCACTTTGTATGATCCTCTTACTTTGGTAAAATAATTAACACTTTGCAGATTATGCAAGGTGTACACAAACTTTTGACCTCAACTGTATATTTATGTTTCTTTTCTTGCAGGATGTACATGCAGAGCCTGAACCAAAAGCGTTTCCATTGGTATGTTCTTTTGATTTTTTTCTCCATTCTGCTTTTTTTGAGATAACTCACCAGTCAAAAGAATATTAAAAATGCTTTTATCATTTACTCCCTCTAATGTCTTTCCAAAACTGCATGATCTTCTTTTTGCTCTGGAACATAAATACAAATGTATCTCAGTATTTTGTCTATATAATGCAAGTCAAGTTGTTTTGGACCCCACTGACTGACAGACAGATGTCAAAGTGTATGTGTTGCAATCTCTCTTCTCAACAGCAATAGACACAACCAAAATGAAAGCAGTGAAAAACAGCAGTTGTTTGCACAAGCTGTGCAGTTTGCCATGTTGAATTATATAGCATATAAAAATATTTACCTACTTGATTTTACTCATATATTTATATATGTACTATAAAGCAAAAGTTGTTTACCATTGTCACTGTTTGGACCCAAAAAAAAAACAAAAAAAACAACAGTGGTAAGATTTGCAGTGCATGCCAAGGGTCATAGAAATAAAATGCATTCCTTTTATTAGGAAGCTGTAGTACCTACAGAAGCTTTAGTGGAACCAGAGCCTGAGCAGCAGCAGCAGCCAGTCCTACTGGAGGAACCCACGGTATAAAACAATTTTTTATTAACTCCATTCATGGGATTATTTCAAGCATTTTTGTTCAGAATCCTTTTAGATTAAAGTTTAATTTTAAACATGGTCTCTTGCCCTCGGGTTTTCACATGCTCAAGCCTTCGGTCGAGTCCACGAGTGACCCCATCGCTGAAGAATTTGTTGTGACTGAGTCAGTAGCTGTTGACACAACCGTTGCAGAGGAACAGGTGAGCAGTTGAACTCAGTGAGCGCACACACACCTACAATGTGCACATCAGGCATTAAATCCTGTTAGCTCCTTGGATGGGTCTAAACAGAATATATGGCCTGTTCCCACAGATTCCTGAAACAACAACTGATGCCCCCAAGGCTCTATCAGAGACACTGTCAGAAACGATTCCTGCTCCTGAGCCTCTGCCTGTGCCTGTAGCAAAAGAGATTATACAAGTGAGCTTTTAAAATGGTTAACTCCACTGCTGCATCCCATTATTTACAGATATATACACTACCAGTCAAAAGTTTTTGAACAGTAAGATTTTTAATGTTTTTTAAACCCACTAAGCCTGCATTTTTTTTTTATCCAAAGTACACCAAAAACAGTAAAATTCTGAAATATTTTCACTATTTAAAATAACTGTTTTCTATTTGAATATATTTTAAAATGTAATTTATCCCTGTGATTTCAAAGCTGAATTTTTAGCATGTTGTTTTGCTGGATTTTTTTTTTTCAACTGTGAAATGATAAATATTTGTATGCATTTCAGGCTCAAGATGAATTTATGGCGGAAGTAGAAACCGAAACTATAAAGGTATTTTTCTGTCTTTTTTTTTTATCTTCTTTGTGTGTGAAATCGTCTCAGGTTACGTATGTAACCCTGGTTCCCCGAGGGAACGAGATGCCGTGTCGAAACACTATGGAAACGCCTTCAGCGTTACCGCGCTCTGAATCACATGTGTAATCAGTCCAATGAAAGAGCGAGACGTCATAGGCGGGTGACATCACCGACCAGGAAGCTATAAAAGCACGTGCGCCAGAACCGGCGTCAGCTTCAGAGAGAGAAGCAGTGCTCGCAGGGACGCAGGAGCATGGCCTCGAGATGCAGCGTCTCGTTCCCTCGGGGAACCAGGGTTACATACGTAACCTGAGATGTTCCCCTTCAGGAACTCGAGCCGCGTCGAAGCGCTATGGAAACGAGATGCCCACGCCACCAGGATCCAAGTCCCTATAAAGAGCTAGGGCGAAGGACAGAAGAGCCGGGAGAGACTCGCAGGTCCATGTCGTAAAACCTGACGAAAGTAAGGGGCGTGGACCATCCCTTAGCGTTGCAGATGTCCTGCATAGAACCGCCTGCAAGAAAGGCTTTGGAGGCAGCCATGCTCTGAGTGGAATGAGCCTTGACCCCCAAGGGTGGAGGGAGGCCAGAGGACTCGTGTGCACACACGATAGCATCCACTATCCAGCGGCTTAAGGTCTGCTTGGTAGCGGGATGACCTTTCTTAGCCGGACCATAGCATACAAAAAGTTGGTCCGACTTCCTCCACGTGGCAGCTCTGTGGACGTATGTGTCCAGAGCTCGAACTGGACACATGCAATTAAGCTTCTGCTGGCCGGGCTCCTGGAAGGGAGGAGGACAAAAGGCCTGAAGTACGACTGGCCGTGGTGCTGAGGACGGGACTTTAGGGACGTACCCCGCCCGGGGGTACAGAAAGGCTTTAGCCAGGCCTGGCGCAAAGTCCAGAAAGGAGGGGGCCACAGAGAGATCCTGGAGATCCCCAACTCTCTTTAAGGATGAAAGGGCAAGGAAAAGAACCGTTTTAATGGTAAGGTGGCAGGAACTCCAGCACTGTACCAAGTGGGCAGTTAACTGAGTCTTGCTGGTGGCGTCCGCACCAAGAAGTGAAGAGTCTCCACTTCAAGGCGTACAGTTTCCTCGTAGAGGGAGCTCTAGATTGGAGGATGGTCTCAACAACCTCGGTTGAGAGACCGGAGGCTAAGAGGTGTGCCCCCTCAGGGGCCACACCAAAAGCTTCCACAGCTCTGGCCGGGGGTGAAGAATGGAGCCCCCTGCCTGTGAGAGGAGATCCCTCCTGACGGGAATCTCCCAGGGAGAGCCGTCGAGGAGGGAAATCAGGTCCGAGAACCAGACTCGGCCCGGCCAGAACGGGGCTACTAGGAGGAGGGACACCCCGTCCCGGCGCACTTTCTCTAGAACTCCCGGGAGCAGAGCGATCAGGGGAAAGGCGTACAGACGAAGCCTCAGCCACGTGTGTACCATGGCATCCAGCCCCAGGGGAGCTGGATGAACTAGAGAGTACCAGAGGGGACATTGAGCATTCTCCCTCGTGGCAAAGAGATCCACTTGGGCTGGACCAAACACTCTCCAAATCTGCTTTACCACCTCGGGGTGAAGCATCCATTCCCCGGGCCTCGGCCCCTGCCTCGACAGGATGTCTGCTCTCAAATTGAGATGCCCAGGTACATAAACTGCTCTGAGAGAGAGGAGTTTGTCCTGGGACCACACAAGGATCTGGTGCGCCAGCTTGTACAAGGGGCGCGAACGCAGACCTCTCTGGTGGTTGATGTAGGAGACCACCGCTGTGTTGTCGGTGCGGACCAACACATGGCGGTCTCTCAGGTCTGGGAGGAAGTGTTTCAGAGCTCGAAACATGGCCAGCATCTCCAGGCAATTTATGTGCCACATGAGTTGGTGACCGCTCCACAGACCGCGGGCAGGGTGGGCGTTCATGACCGCTCCCCAACGGGAGAGGGACGCGTCTGTCGCTAGCGTTACGCGGCGACAAGGAGCTCCCAGCACCGGGCCCTGAGACAAGAACCAGGGTTTTCTCCACATGTCTAAGGCACGTAGGTATCGCCGCATGACCTTGATCATGCGGAGCGGGTTTCCCCTCAGGGAGAACCCCCTGGTCTTGAGCCACCACTGTAGGGGTCTCATGTACAGCAGGCCAAAAGGTATCACGGTGGACGCAGCTGCCATGAGATCTTTTAGATCTATTGTGACAAACCAGTCCTCGGACCTGATTTGAGACACGACTTGTTTGATGGTGAGCATCTTGAACTTCAGTCGCATGACTGAGCGGTTCAGCAGACGCAGATCTAAAATAGGCCGCAGGCCCCCATCCTTCTTCGGAACAATGAAGTACCGGCTGTAGAACCCGGACTCTCTGTCGTGAGGAGTGACCACCTCAAGGGCCTCCTTCCTTAAGAGAGAAGCTACTTCCTGTTCCATTACCAGACCCTGCTCGGGGCCCACCAAGGTGGGAGAGACCCCATTGAACGGCGGCGGAGGTGCGCCAAACTGAATGCGATAGCCTCGCTCTACAGTGTGCAGGACCCAAGCAGACACATTGGGCAGTAGTTTCCACGGTGCCAAATGATCTACTAAGGGAACCAGTCTCTCGAGACTGGCCTCTGGTGTTGTTTGAGCCGCTAGAACAGTGTCCTGTAACGGTCTCCCGGCAGGAAGCACCTGAACTAGCGGCCCCAGAGACCCCCTTAGGGGTGGCAAGCTCCACAGCTCCGCTGCGTTTCCGGGCGGAAGAAACTGGGGGGAACGCTCGCTGGAGACCGCTGCGCCCTGAAGCACCGGCAGGGTTAGCGCAACGGCCTCCTGAGGGCACAGGGGGGAGATGGACACCGAAGAATGCGGTGCACCTTCACCTCTCCCCGGATTGGGCTGCCCTCAGCGGTCCTGAATTGTCACCACTTTGACCACTTTGTCGAGGACTTCTTGGACTGCAGCACGACCCTCAGGTCGGGCCTCGTCTTCGAAGTCCCCGACTTAGTTTGTCTACCAACTCCTCACCCCGGGAGACACAGAAACAGAGCGTCGCCACTCGCACTCCGCCCCATCGAGAGTGAGTAGTGCGACGCTCTGTTTCTGTGTCTCCCGGTGTGAGGAGTTGGTAGACAGCCGGGGCTGCTCCCACCCAGCAGCCCCGTGAGCTGGATGGCGGAGGGGGAGGAACCGCTGGAACGCCGCTGCTTGTTTACGAGCCTCCTGGTATCTGTCGACGACGGAATTGATGGCGTCGCCAAACAGACCAGAAGGCGAAAGCAGGGTGTCCAGAAGGAAGACCCTGCCCTTTTCCTTCATGTCGGACAGGGTTAACCAGAGATGTCTCTCCGCGGCCACAAGGGCTGCCATAGACCGCCCAATAGCACGGGCGGTCTCCTTAGTGGCACGGAGAGACAAATCAGCGGTCCTCCTGAGCTCAGAGATATTGCTATCTTTGATCTCATCTCCTTCATCCAGCTCCTTAAGCAGGTCAGCCTGGTATGCCTGTAACACCTGTAACAGCCTGACCCGCCGCCGTATACCCCTTGCCGACCAACGCTGAGGTGACTCGCAGCGACTTGGAGGGCAAGACCGGAGCCTTCAGAGACGATGCCAAGCCGGGGGACAGATAGCTGGCAAGCGTCTGTTCCACCCGTGGCATCGCTCTGTACCCATGCTCGTCCATCCCCGCTACGCTGCCGTAATTGTAAGATGCGGGGATGAACAAGCGAGCTGAAAAGGGTACGTTCCACGATCTCGACACCTCGGTGTGGAGATCGGGAAAAAACGGAAGGCTCCGGCATGCTGAAGGTGGCCTCGACCGCAGAAATCTCTCATCTAGCTTACTTTTCTGCGGTTCGGCTTGTGACTCGGCGGGCCAATTGATGTTCAGCATGGCCACAGCACGAGTCATCACCTCCAGCAGCTCCTCATACTGGGGAGACTGAGGTGCGGACACCTCATTGACGCTCTCGATATCAACCTCCTCGGAGGAAGATACACGGAGTGTCGAGCCCGTTCCCCGGGGGGAAGAAACCGCAGAGCGGGCTTCCGATCCCACGGAACAGGCAGCGGATCTGCCGGGTGAGGAAGGAGATAGGGGGTCATCCGTCTCCATTCCCTCCAACAGATCCAATTGCGAACCCCACGAGTGCAGTCGCCGCTCCGCCTCGGCGGAAGCGGGACCGGACCCGCGAGGAACGCTGGTAAACGCTCCCTCCTCAAAGAGGGCCTTCCGGGAGCGGAGCGTACGCAGGGGAAGACGCTCGCAGTGCGGGCAGTCGGCTCCCTCGAGAGCCGACGCTGCGTGCTCCGCTCCCAAGCAAGCCACGCACAGACCGTGTGTATCCCCACTCGTGATGTAGTGAGAGCAGGGAGGGACACACACTCTATAACATGGCTTGCTAACATGCTTAGATTTTTCTTTTGCTTTCTTAGACATTGTGCCCCAAATAAAAGTCGTGCAAACTAGCACAAAAAACGAGCACAACAAAGACACACACAGAGCGCTGCTGAAAGATAGAAACTGACACCGGTTCCGGCGCACGTGCTTTTATAGCTTCCTGGTCGGTGACGTCACCCGCCTATGACGTCTCACTCTTTCATTGGACTGATTACACATGTGATTCAGAGCGCGGTCAGGCTGAAGGCGTTCCCATAGCGTTTCGACGCAGCTCGAGTTCCTGAAGGGGAAACAATGCTGCTACCACCCCCCAACAAATAGTATTTGTTTTAGTTAATGCTGTTTCTCATTTTTATAGGACTTGGCAGTGGCTGGTGGCCTAACTGTGGATGCCATAAATGGATGTCTGGGAGCTACCGAAGTTGCAATTGAAGGTTAAAGTGCCTATGGTAAGAATGTGGAGCTCTTAAAGGGATAGTTCACCCAAAAATGAAAATGCTGTCATCATTTACTCACCCTTATGTTGTTTCAATCCTGTATGAATTTCTTTTTTCTGCTGAACACAAAAAAGAACAATAAAATGTTAATCTTGTGTGTTTTACAGTTTCATAGGACAGGGATGGCTGAAACATGAAACAATGCAAAGTGCCTTTCTGTTCTGATTCCCACCTAAACTACGGCAAGGATGTGCGGCTGTTCTTCGCTGATGGAGTTTCTCCGAGCTTCTGACTAATTTTCTTCAGTTTCCATATGCATGTACAGTAGATTTGATGGCGTTACACATTGCATATGTAGTAACGTAATATGGAGGTTGTTGCAAATGTATATGTTTTTATTTAGACCATTTTGTAATGGGGAATGAAAACTTCTTGTTGTATTTGATAAAATGATTTGGAGTGGAGTGCTTTAGAGCACATTTCATACAATGCCATCACCACATCTTTTGTGTCCCCCTCAACTATCTATATGTGCCTTTTTCCAAATAATAAATAAAGGGAGTTTGAGGATAATTAGTCTCCCCAAACTTTGCTGTATGAAAATAGTATAGCCTAAATTTTACACCATAAGTTTGATGGATTAAACACTGTTTGTCACCTATGGAATTTTTATGGGATATGAAATCTTGACTTGTAAAATGGAACAAATAAGATATTAGGTAGATGACAGAAAATGACTCTTATGCACTTTAGTTTATCTATCAGGGGCAATGCATTTTAAAGACACATTATCCATTTAGGTAAATAAATGGAAACATTTGCCAATTTACACAGGTAATATCCTGCCCCAGTCAACATGTCCCAGCTGTTATTTGAATTGACATTCATTCAGGCTTCCTATATGTATAATATAATTATTTGATTATAGAGGGTTTGCACTTATGCCACGATTTGGTCAGTTACCCAGATGTGCGCCCATACTGGTTATATTCGGATGTAAACAATAGCATGGATTGTACGGTTAATGTATTACTGAATAAGTTGTTCTGCTAATTTATGCTGTCTAATCCACAGAAAAAAAACGTGTGGAAGCTATCATATAGAGAAGTACTTAGTAAGTAAGAATGGGTGCAATATTTTGACAAACTAAAGTTAATAGGTGGTAAAGATACATACAAGCAGTATTATTTAAGATATTAGCCTAGTATTTCACCTACCTGACCGGAAATAATAAGAACAAACACAAATTTTGTCAAGATTCTTGCCCTGGAAATCCTGGTTCAGTTTTGCCAACCACAAATGCCTTTTGTTTGCACTCTTCTCCTTGATTTGTTATAACATTTGGCAGTCTATGATATTAATTTTTTTTTTTTTTTTTTTGGTCCGACCGATTAGTACAGCCCAAAACATGACAATGATTGACAACTTTTGTTTACAGCAGCAATAATCAATATGCCAGTTTCATTGGATTCAGTGGCATTGTTTACGTTCGGTAATATGGCAGATTATGCCGCTAATATGGCAGATTGATGACACCTGGTGAACACCAGCAACAACATTAGGTACATTCACACTGTGGAGTTAATAATCCAGAGTATGGATTGGAGCTGTAGCAATTCTCCTTCCAGCTCAAGCATTTAGTAATCAATGAACTCTCTAGCTCCATTTCAGGCTTTACATTTCGCACTTCAGGCTCCTTTCCCGCACACCAGAGTTACAGCTTCAGTCATGTCAGGAACATCTGTGACCAAGTTATAGAGAAAAATACATAAGTAAAATCAAAACTTGTCTGGTAACATTTGTATAACATACTAAGTTTTATAAATATTAGCATGTTGGTGTTGTTTTGCGTGTTGACTGTTCTGAAATGCTGACGCTCCGACTTTTTGCTGCTCACCTGGCTTTGGCTTATATCATCGGGCTCCAATGCAACGAATGTAAATATGCTGCGGCATATTTGTGTCTCATTAAAGGGGTGCTATTATGCTTTTTAACTTTTTAAAGTTTAGTCGTGTGTGGTGTGTAGGGATGGGTACCGAAACCCGGTATTAAATCGGCCCCGGTGCTAAATTATGAAAGACCGGAGTATCGATAAGCTCTGGCGTTAACGGTTCTGCTATCGGTACTGGAGAGTTTAAGAAAATACGCATACATTTATTATTGCTATATGAAGAGTTTAGATGCAAAACCAGCTATGTAAGTACTGGCACTTCTGATTGGGCTGAGGCTGGAATTTAGTGAGTTTGAAGTAAAAGTATTTTATGGACGTATAATATGTGTCAGGAGCATTCACTCAGTATCATTATCTCATTTTTGACCGAGATGGCTTTTAGCTGGTTTTGCATCTGAACTGTTCATATATACATTATGTTGCCAATTTTATCTCTCCAGAGTCGCCAGCTGTTTTTATATGCAGTAATATTAGTTTATCATTTGTCTATGATGCATTTTTGCTTTTCGCAATTCAGAGGAGAGATCGCGCTCACGCGGAGGAGCTGCAGAGCGCGCAATATGAAAGCCCTGTTGAACTGTAATGACAGAGGACAGAACTAAACAATCAAACGTCTGCTTACACTATAGACCTGTGGCTGTGTTATTAAGCTAATTTTATTGTTGATTTCGATGTTAGCTTCCAAGGATCATAAAAAAGAAGATGAGGTAAAACTATTCTTTCAACTTTTCAACCTTCACAGCGGTGCGCATTCGTTACTTAACGTCAGAATCAGCACAATCGGTGATTGTTGTAAAATGCAATCTTTACTGTTGATAAATTGCGGGACATGTTTGATAAAACGTTGAAATCACAGTGATCCATGGTAAAGACGCTGTTTCCCCGGCTGAGCTCTGTGTGCGCTCCAAAACGGACAAGCAAATTAAACGCCAAAAATTGCGTATCATATGCACACCAAACACGTGCGCATCATATGCACACCAAAATCAATTTCTGTGTGCATTTACAAGTTAATGTTTTATAAACATTTCATTAAATTATATTTATTTTACATAATATGAAGCAATGTTAATTAAACACTTATAATTGTTTTGTTTATATATAGCCTAAATAAACCTAAAACAAAAAGTACAGATAAGAATACCGGTAAAGTACCGGATCGATAAGCAGTATCGGTAAGAGTAGTAATACCGTTAAAACCTTAACGATACCCATCCCTAGTGGTGTGTATCTTTGGGCATAAAAAAAGATTACAAAAAAAAGGCTCCTTTGGACTACAACGTTTGTAAGGAAATTCGAATTGTTGGGGGGGTGTAGGGACGAGGTGGGGGATTAGCCAAACTTTAGCAATTCAGCGTGGAGAGCCGCTTCAACAAGCCGCAGCGCAGCGGGAATAAACACAAGCATTGACTAGAATGGCCTCTTCAGAGCAGTAACGCGCTGCAGACATGTAAATACAGGGGGTCGAAACACATGCTCAAGCCGCGATCTACTCCGGTTGCCGCGTTGGAGCCATAAGGCGTCACAGATGTGTGCAGTGTGTGGTAAGAGATTTATTCATCATATGGTGTAGATAGCTAACTTATAACACAAGTGTTTTTTAAAATGCATAAACTTGCACTAGAATAGGCTAGGCTGATCAGTGATGATGGTCTTATTTTGAAAATAAAACCTCAGATGAACAACAACAGATGACAAATTGCACCGTGCCATTATTCCCTGAACAAAAATAAAGCCAAAATAGAAAAGCCATGTGTGACAAAGTTAGGACACCCTCACTGTTAACATTGGAATTAAAAGGGTAAATAACAGTCAAGCACTGATAATTAAATACCTTTGATTAACTGATCATCAGCAAGTCTGAGCGCCTCTATGAAAGCATAAGCTTTGGCAGTTTGCTGGTCTGGAGCCTTCAGGTGTGTGTTAACACATTGCCAAGGAGGTAAGACATCAGCAATCATCTTAGAGAAGCAATTGTTGCTGCCATCAATCTGAGAAGAGTAATACGGCCATTTCCAAACAATTTGAAGTTTATTCACAAGTGGAAGACATTTAAAACAGACTGCTCTCCTTCCAGGAGTGGACGTCCCAGAAAATTCAACCTAAGATCAGACCATGTAAAGCTCAGAGAAATGGCAGACAACCCAAGAACTACACCTCAGACTCTACAGGCCTCAGTGAACATGTTAAATGATAAAGTTCATGACAATGGCATTAGAAAAATATGGGACGAAAATGTAATGTTTGGAAGGCTTGGCAGAACAAAGCTTCATTGCAGCATTGCAGCACAGTTTAGGTCTGCAAAGTTGCATTGGAACAAAACACAAGTCTTCTAGAATAATGTCCTTTGAACAGACGAGACCGAAGTGGAGATGTTTGGCCATAATGCACAGCACCAAGTTTGGTGAAAACCTAAAAAGCATATCAGCACAAACACCTCATACCAAAAGACAAGCATGCTGGAGGAGGGCTGATCATTTTGGGCTTGTTTTGTAGCCACAGGACCTGAGCACCTCACACAGTCACTGAGTTATCCACGAACTCCTCTGTATATCAAAGTATTCTACAGTCAAATGCGAGGGCATCTGTCCGACATCTAAAGTTGAGCCAAAATATGACATGTGATGATGTTTATCTGAGGATTTATTTTCTAAATTTTAAGACCTGCCAAGGACCAGATAATTTTTTATTATGTCCCGATACAGAAAACCATGAAATTCAATAGGGTGTCCTAACTTTTTCACATGACTGTATATAGTTCTGAATTATATTGTATTATATTTTGTCAATTATTATATAAAACATAACAGTCCCCAAAAGCAGATTTAGTTAAATTCAGCTTAGTTCCAGGTAAAACAACCAAACCAAAATATAGTTAATACACACACACGTTTTAACTTTTATTTTATTTTAAAGAACTGACAAAATGAGATGAAAACAGTGTCTAATGTACCCCAACCTGTTTTTCTTGTACAGACATCCAGTATTAATTTTGTCTTACAAGGGCCTTGAAAATATTTTAGAAATTATATGTACGAACCCTGATCACATGTGATTTTTTAGAAGTTTTGTAAACCTTAAACTAGTTATTAGTGCTCTGGTGGCAGTATTTTAGCTTTTAAAAATAAGTTTTCATTATTTTAAACACATTAAAAACATCTGAAACTTTTATCTTTCCTTCTGATTGCCATCCAACCCTAACAAGGAAACAAACAGGGGAGATACTTGTCTTCTGAGTTTCTTTTTACACCACAAAAGTTGAGACTTCAGCTAACAAAAAAAATGTCTGCAGTCAGGAGACAGTCAGATCTTCTTTCCTAATAAATAAAATATCACAAGCTGAGACTGGACACCTAATCAAGGTAAGACCAGTTTTAACCTTTTTTTATCCTGTTACTTTTAATACTCAGTAAGTTTAATTAAACACAATATGAAAAATTATAATATAAAGAATGGTGAAAGAATGTGGTGGCTCTGTTAAAGATGTATTCTTATAATTGCTTCTCCAATCAACAAGCTAAGCCCTATACCAGACCTGGGCACTGTACAGCCCTTAACTGGCCCGCGTGAGGTAATTGGTGAATTAAAAGTCAATTGCAAATAGGTGTAATTAGGTGCATGCAATACAACCTTTTATTTTCAATGTGCTATTATTATTATTATTATTAATAATAATTTACGTCCGTTCGTGTAACCGTATCTCAAATGTGTTCGTGATCATACAGCTTTCAAGAAATGTGAGTTTGCCGTTAGCCGTAAGAAATTCATTTTTTCTTTTTTATTTTTGTCTAAATATTTTTCTTCATTACACGTCTTGTTTGGTCTTATTTCGTATCATTGCATGTTAAAAATAACGTTTGTTATCCAGACGCAAAATGTGAAACTGTCTTATTCACATATAGCATTATTATTATTATTAAGTTGGCTTGAGAAAGCCAACTTACTGATATGCTATTTTCTTCTGAGACTAAATCTGTTGACACTAACTTGTCCTAGAGCTTTAACTCTACAAACTCCAAACTTAGCCCAGATCTTCAGGCTGAAGTTAGTTGCTATATCTTTTCTAACTGATCGGACTTACGGTTTTCCTAAAAATGACAATTAAAATTGGGAAAAATCCCATAGACTTACATTGACGGAATGTTCAAATGAGCCAACACTTTTCAAATTCCAACTGTCAAAACTCCCAGAATCCTTTGAGACTCAATCAAGCTTCCCTTCTATGTACTGTATTTCTAATCCATTTAAACTCATTCAAACTCTATCCATCTATCTATCTATCTATTTCTATGCCTAGCAACCAGAATCATGCTAGTAACTTGCTAATCATGCTAGCAAAACGCTAGTAACTTGCTAATCATGCTAGAAACATGCTAGTAACTTGCTAGTCATGCTAGTAACTTGCTAATCATGTAGTAACTAATCATGCTAACAACATGCTAGTAACTTGCTAGTCATGCTAAACATGCAACATGCTAGTAACCTGCTAATCATGCTAGTATCATGCTAGTAGCTAATCATGCTAGAAATATTCTAGCAACTTGCTAATCATGCTAGAATATATGCTAGTAACTTGCTAATCATGCTAACAACATGCTAGTAGCTTGCTACTTATGTTAGCACCATGCTAGTAAAATGCTAGTAACTTGTTAATCATGCTAACAACATGCTAGTAACTTGCTAGTCATGCTAGAAACATGCTAGCAACTTGCTAATCATGCTGGAAACATGCTAGCAACTTGCTAATCATGCTAGTAACTTGCTAGTAACTTGATAATTATGTTAGCACCATGCTAGTAAAATGCTAGTAACTTGCTAATAATCCTATAAGCATGCTAACAACATGCTAGTACCTTGCTAATCATTATAACATCATGCTAGTCACATGTTAATCATGTTAATAACATGCTAACAACATTCTATCTATCTATCTATCTATCTATCTATCTCTGGCAGACTGTATTGCCTTCAAAACATCCAAACTTTAACCTTTTAAAACTACTTTAGAATTCAAACTATTTCAGACTGAAAACCATCAAACATAAAACTTTTTAAAACTTCTTAAACTTTTTAAACTTTATAAACTTTTCAAACTTTTTAAAACTTTCTGTTCTGGCTTTCTCAAGCCAACTTAAAGTTTGTCTTGACAAACTTTCTTATCTAGTTATTATTCTTCTTCTGAGCCAAATTTCGGTATCTATCTCCTCCTAGAGCTTTCAAGCTAGAACCACCAAACTCGGCCCAGACCTTCAGACTGGTCTGACTCGGTGTGCTACATCTTTTCAGACTGATCCGGCTTACAGTTTTCGTGAACCAGACTATCAAAACCATTAAAAATCCCATAGACTTACACTGACGGAATGTTCAAATGAGCCAACACTCTTCAAACTCCAACTGACAAAATTCAAATCTAAACTCCCAGGATCCCTTGAGGCTCAATCAAGCTTCCCTTCTATGTACTATTTCTAATCCATTTAGACTAATTTAAGTTTCCACTCTAATATTTCTAATCTGTCTAGCTATCTAAAACATGCTAGCAACATGCTAGTAACATGCTAATTGTACTCTGGAGTTCGCATTGTATATTTCATCTTTACAGCCGACAAGGACACATAAACATTAGTTTATGAATAAATAATTAAAATATCCTTTATTCCCGACCCATTCATAAACATTATGTGACATTTGTCTGTGCTTTGTGGTATACTTAATGCGCGTGCTTGAGCGCGGAAAATATTAAGATTCGTTTTGGATTATTAGCTTTAATATAAACATGCAATAAGTTGATAATTTCTTAAATGAACGACTAATGAATACATTCTCTGAGAATTGATTTTTCAGGTTTTGACTGCGAATGTCACGTCCATAATGCTGAAACTGCTGCTAATCTTTGAAATACTTGCTTTTTTGTACAAAGCTGTGATGGTAGTTTTTGAAACACTGAGAAAAAGAAAAAAAAACGTTTTTGTGAATATTCATTAAATAGTGATATAATTGTGTACTCCACATTTTCATAGTTTGATTGTAATGTTTCATTTACTGTTTATTTATTTTTATTTATTTATTTATTTTGTTATAAAGATATATACAGTATATTTAGCAGAACTGAGTTAAGTTCATTAGTCCGGCCCTCTCCAACCACCCAAGTTTCTCATGTGGCCCCTTGGGAAAATTAATTGCCCACCCCTGCCCTATACCAACTGTCTGATAAAATAAACATATTACAGATAAATCCATATTTTCCATGTGTTTATAAAGAGGATAAAATGTTCCATATATTTATGGAAAATTGGTTACTGTGATAATAGCATTGTAAAAGTATTCTTTTACAGTATATAATGGTTTTGGAGTACAATTAAAGCTTAATATGTGTATCCACAGGCAACACTTTCTTAACTGTTTTCTTCAGAAGGATAAATTTACATCATTCCATTTAGTCAGAGGAAATAATTTAATAAATGATGCGTTTTTGCTCAAATTTGATGTCATTTGATGGCAGTGAATTGATTTCTGCAAGTTAATAAAAATCCTAATGCATTTTCCTTTGTTTGGGCATTCTTGTAACCAAAGTTACATTATTAATTCACTCTCAATATGAGTAATGTTCATAATGTTATTAAAGATATTAATCTATAAATTTTATTTTATTTTGGTCCTCTCCACTACACAGGCATGGCGCCTGTTACAATGATACTAAGAGTCATAATCGTGTTGTATGTGACTTTATCATTGAAAATACAAAACCTGAGCCATGCACAGACAGTGAGCGAGGAAATGCTTGGAGAAAATACATGGCATATGACGCTGGTAAGTACACTAAATGGAATGCAGTTGAACAGGGAACTGCTTTTTTTCCCCCGCATAGATTGCGTTTTGCAATCTGATAAATGAATTTTTAATCAGGTTGAAGTCAAAATGATCTTTGCAGTTATGTAATGCATGCACACTTTTGTATACCTGAATGAGCATGTGTTGAGTGATCACTGATAGGACTGTAACCCTATATTGCTACTGCTAAACAGATCTGTGTCTTTCCTCTATATTCCAGCCACCTTACTTGGATGAAACTGGAAACACCTTAAAACAAGATCGACAGGGTGAGTGTTGATAAAAGATAGGGGGTGGATTGCACAATCATTTGACACTTATTCAATTATTATTCTAAAGAGCAATTTATTTCATTACACATGATAACAGAGGAACAATTCTGAGCTCAATATGTGCTGTAAAAAATAGCTGGTTAAAAGAAACATGATGCACCGAAATTTGATTAATCAGAAATTGAGGTGGAAAATGTTTTCAACTAGATTTGTTTTTCATTTCGATGGAAGCATTAAAGCAACTAAAATGAGAGTTAGAAAAATTGTAAATCTAAATATAGTTAGAGGCTCAAAGGAGAGACAGAAAGTATTAAGCAATATACTGTGTAAATATATGCAGGAAGTAGAATTTTACTATGAAATTATTATGAGACGTTCAATTATTATTTTTTTTTTTTTTTACTAGTGTGGATTGTCATAGTAAATAAACTAGTAATCCAGTGTTTTAAAGAAATATTTGATTTTTAACTTTAACATTAGCTTTAATATTCAATTTTCTTCAATTTCTTCAATCTTTGGCATGTTGTTGTTAACCAAAGAATTATTTTAACTTGACCCTTAGGTTCTGTGTATTGAAAATGTATGAATCCTGATTTTTATTAAGATTTCTTTCTCTATTTTTGGCAGCAAATTGGAAATCATTCAAATACTTGATCAGCATCAAAATAAATGTTTCAAGGCAAATGGTACAGGATCATCTGAGGACGCTTCTTAAAGGATTCTCATTCCCATATAAATTCAGCCAAAATGTCATCATAACCAATGTGAATCTCAATACAAGTAAGTCATAGTGCTAGTAGTGCTAGTAGTAGATTACTAATAGAATAATATAATAATTCTGAATAATTCTTTAGTAAATAAAAAGTGTTCTGTGCCCAATGAAAAACTGAGCTGTGATTTTTATCAAGTTAATTTTTGTTAATTAATTAGATAATAATTTAGTTAAATGTAGTTACTCTAAAAATGACTTATACCAGGTGAAAACACACTATAGACAATAAATGTGTGCTATCAGGGAGCGTTACAAAACACTGGATGTTAAGTTCTTGTCTCTGTTTGACAGCTCAACCTCTAAAACTGTTCAAATACACAACTGACATAAAAATTAATGCATCAAGAGAAGCCGTGATAGAGCAATTAAGGGACCTGATACGTGAACAGAAATTCCCTCTATGCATTAAGAAAAGCGTGAAAATATCTGGTGTGAACATCACTACAGGTAAGATAAGTATAAATGGTGTAATGACATTCTATCTACAGTAGACCAAAAAAAATATTTCTATGTGGGTTTTCTAATGTTTTCAATTTGTTTAATTTTCAGTGTGTCTCTCAAATTCAAACAAAACCCAGTGCAAGTGTGAGAATCAATATGTTTGGTCCTCTGAACAATGCTCTAAACATGGCGCTTGCAGCCCCAATCAAAATGACACCTGCAGATGCATCACTTCGCTTCCAGTTGACGGAACGTTCTGCCGGCCACCACCTGGTAAAGAAATCTCTGTTTTACATCCAAGCCAACTGTAAAAAAAAAAGTCTAATGGAGTTTATTAACGGTTGATTATTTTTGCAGCTCCACTGAAGCCATTCAAATACACCATCAACATAAAAACCAATGCTTCAAGAGAAGCTGTGACAGAGCGCTTGAAGGCTTTGATTCATGGACAAAAATTCCCAGTGTGCATCAAAACAGGCATGAAAATCTCTGGTGTAAACATCACTACAGGTAAGAGAAGTATTAGCAGTGTAATGTCATTCTGTCCACATTAATCTGATTTTTTTTTCTATATGTGTTTTCTGATATCTTAACAATCTGTTTAATATTTAGTGTGTCATTCAAATTCAAACAAAACCGAGTGTAAGTGTGAGCATCAATATGTTTGGTCCTCTGAACAATGCTCTAAACATGGCGTTTGTGGCCTCAATCAAAATGACACCTGCAGATGCATCACTTCTCTTCCAACTGACAGAGCATTCTGCAGGCCACCACCTGGTAAACAAGTCTCTGTTTCAAATCCAGGCTGTCAGTTCACATGATTATAAAGTCTAAAGCAGTTTTTGATCAGTTAGTTATTTTTGTTTTGTCTTGCCAAATTTTTGCAGCTCCAATGAAGCCATTTAAATACAACATCAACATAAAAACCAATGCTTCAGGAGAAGCTGTGATAGAGCGCTTGAAGGCTTTGATTCATGGACAAAAGTTTCCAGTGTGCATCAAAACAAGCATAAAAATTTCTAGTGCAAACATAACTACAGGTAAGAGAAGTATAAACTGTGTAATGTCATTGTTTACATTCATAAAAAAATTATTTCTATGTCTGTTCTCTGATATCTTACCAATCTATTTAATTTTAGTGTGTCACTCACATCCGTACAAAACCCAGTGTAAGTGTGAAAATCAATATGTTTGGTCCTCTGAACAATGCTCTAAACATGGCGTTTGTGGCCCCAATCAAAATGACACCTGCAGATGCATCGCATCTCTTCCAACTGACGGGAAGTTCTGCCGGCCACCACCTGGTAAAGAAGAATCTCTTTATTTAAAATCCAAGTTGACAAATGGTGTGAACATAAATGTCTAATGGAGATTTTTACCAGTTGATTTTTTTTTCTTTGCACAATCTTTGCAGCGCTACTGCAGTCATTCAAATACACCATTGGCATAAAAGTTAATGCTTCAAGAGAAGCTGTGATAAAGCGCTTGAGGGCTTTGATTCATGGACAAAAATTCCCCACATGCGTCAACAAAGGCATGAAAATCTCTGGTGTGAACATAACTACAGGTAAGAGAAGTATAAAATGTGTAATGTCATTCTGTTTACATTCATAAAAAAATTATTTCTATGTCTGTTCTCTGATATCTTACCAATCTGTTTAATTTTAGTGTGTCACTCAAATCCGTACAAAACCCAGTGTAAGTGTGAGAATCAATATGTTTGGTCCTCTGAACAATGCTCTAAACATGGCGCTTGTGGCCCCAATCAAAATGACACCTGCAGATGCATTGCATCTCTTCCAACTGACGGGAAGTTCTGCCGGCCACCACCTGGTAAAGAAGAATCTCTTTATTTAAAATCCAAACTGACAAATGGTGTGAACATAAATGTCTAATGGAGATTTTTACCAGTTGATTTTTTTTCTTTGCATAATTTTTGCAGCTCCACTGAAGTCATTTAAATACACCATCAACATAAAAACCAATTCTTCAAGAGATGCTGTGATAGAGCATTTGAGAGCTTTGATTCACGGACAGAAATTCCCCACGTGCATTAAAAAAGGCATGAAAATCTCTAGTGCGAACATTACTACAGGTAAGAAAAGTATAAGCAGTGTAATGCCATTCTGTCCACATTAATCTGAAATATTATTTTTTGTGTGTTCTCTGATAATTTAACAATCTGTTAAATTTTCAGTGTGTCACTCAAATCCGAACAAAACCCAGTGTAAGTGTGAGAATCAATACGTTTGGTCCTCTGAACAATGCTCTAAACATGGCGTTTGTGACTCCAATCAAAATGACACCTGCAGATGCATTGCTTCTCTTCCAACTGACAGGGCGTTCTGCAGGCCACCACCTGGTAAAGAAGTCTTTATTTAAAATCCAATTTGACAGCTAGTGTGATTGTAAAAGTCCAATAGAGTTTTTTACAGATTGATTATTTTTTTCTTTGGACAATCTTTGCAGCTCCACTGAAGCCATTCAAATACACCATCAACATAAAAACCAATGCTTCAAGAGAAGCTGTGACAGAGCGCTTGAGGGATTTGATTCATGGAAAAAAATTCCTAGTGTGCATCAAAACAGGCATGAAAATCTCTGGTGTGAACATCACTACAGGTATGAGAAGTATAAGCAGTGTAATGCCATTCTGTCCACATTAATCTGAAAAATTATTTCTATATGGATTATCTAAGATCTTTCCAATTTGTTGGATTTGCAGTGTGTCTCTCAAATTCAAACAAAACCCAATGCAAGTGTGAACATCAGTATGTTTGGCCATTTGAACAATGCTCTCAATATGGCAATTGCAGCCCCAATCATAATGACACCTGCAGATGCATCGATTCTGTTCCTAATGTTGGGCCGTTCTGTCAGCGAACACCTGGTAAGAAAGAATCTCTTTATTTCCAGTTTATGGTGATAGTTGATGTAACTGTAAAGTTTGGTGCAGATTTTGACCAGTAAATTATTTTCATCTTTGTTCAAAATTACAGCTCCACTGAAGTCATTCAAATACACCATTGACATAAAAATCAATGCTTCAAGAGAAGCTGTGATAGAGCGCTTGAGGGCTTTGATTTATGGTCAGAAATTCCCCATGTGCATCAAAAAAGGCATGAAAATCTCTGGTGCGAACATCACTACAGGTAAGAGAACTATAAGCTGTTTAATGCTATTCTGTTTACATTAAAAATTATTTCTGTGTCTGTTCTCTGATATCTTACCAATCTGTTTAATTTTAGTGTGTCACTCAAATTCGTACAAAACCCAGTGTAAGTGTGAAAATCAATATGTTTGGTCCTCTGAACAATGCTCTAAACATGGCGTTTGTGGCCCCAGTCATAATGATACCTGCAGATGCATCGCATCTCTTCCAACTGACAGGAAGTTCTGCCGGGCACCATCTGGTAAAGAAGTCTCTCTTTATTTAAAATCCAGGTTGACAAATGGTGTGAACATAAGTGATGTTTTATTAACAAATTTCGGGAGGAGCTCGCACAGATAATTAACACAGCCAATTCACCATTAGCAATCACACTCCCTATCCAAGCACCACAAGAGAATCCCTTTAAATCGCCAAGCAGTCTTACCTTCATTTATCTCTAGTTGTTCAGCATTGGCACACCCAATCGCCGCAAATATGTCCGAGATCGAAACGTTCCTCGAGGATTATTCCTTGGATTTCGACGATCTTGCAGCGCCTCCAGCCTCTGTCCAGGCCGCCGCTCAGTCCACCGCTCAGGCCACCAGCGCTTCGCAGGATCCAACAACCGAGCCCGCGGCTACATCGCGGGGCCGCAGGCCCTCCCATGCAGCCGCGGCTCACACTCCTAGATGCCGGATCACGCCATCACCACCACCTTCCAGGCGTCAGGCATCTTCCCCAGCGTCTTCTTACGCTTCAGCCCTCTCCTCCGCCCCAGGCAAGGGGAAATAGACCGTAGCCGGACTCCGCAAGGCACTCGCCAGCTCCGGTATCGTCATCGCGCGCCGATCAACAAAAGCGGATCTCCTCGACCTCTACGCATCTCTCCAAGCGGGAGAAAAGCCAAATTCCACTCCTCCCTCCAGGGCCTCGGGCAGAGCGCGCACGGGCCGCAGCGCTCCCTACTCTACATCAGGATGCAGCAAAAGGCCGTCAGCGAGCTTGGGCCACCCCCGAATGTCGCGGTCGCCAGCCACCGCCCTCCTTCTCGATCATCCGAGCGGGAGCTCGCTGCTCATGCCGGCGGAGAGCCGGCCATCGCCTCTACAAGCCGCCGCGGTAGCGCGAGCTCGCCCCCACCGGCGGCTAATTCCCGTCCGCAGCTTTTGCCCCGCCATTCTCCCAACTCCCTCCCCTACCCATGGCCCGCAGCACCACCGTCCATTCGTAGCACGAGCATTCCCCCGCTAATGGCACAAGCACCGGTGCCCCCCATACTCCCTCTCTTCCCTTCTCTTTCCTCCACCCCAGGAGCCGTCCCTAGCATGAGCCTGCCTCTAATCACGCAGGCTCCGATGCCCGCCATTCCCCCTCTCTTCCCTTCTCTTTCCTCCGCCCCAGGAGCCGTCCCTAGCGTGAGCCTGCCTCTAATCATGCAGGCTCCGATGCCCGCCATTCCCCCTCTCTTCCCTTCTCTTTCTTCCGTCCCAGGAGACGGCCGCAGCGCAGGCATGCCTCCACTAGCAGCCCCAGCAACCACCTTTCCTCCTCCTCAGACCCGCTCTCCCTTCTCATTAACCTCAGCCACGCCCCTTCCAGCCCCTCCAAATGCTCTAGCGCTGGAACTTCCCCCGTACCCAACTCCATCAGGACCCAGATTCTGGCAGGTGCGGATGTGGATCTTTTTTCCCTTTTGTCACCAATTTTACCCTCACCCGCCGATCGCCAAATCAACTGCGGCGAATTTTCAGTCACCCTTAAAAATTCAGCACCCATCCAGTAATGTATATTGTCATTCACCGAATTCACCATTGCCTTCACCCGCTACTCAGAAGTCATCTGTGCCACAAGCTGTTCGCCGCCAAATGCGCCATCTGTGTAGCCCAGTGGAACCAGTGTCCTTACTGGGGGGCTCTGGACACCGAGCTCCATAGCAGAGTGTTCCTGGGCTGCCGCAACATTTCTTGCGCAGTCTGCCATTCTTTTTCTCATTCCACCATCAACTGCCCTTTCATCAATCCATCCATTCCTCCCTGCCCCGAATCATCCCAACCCAAATCCACCAGCTATGTCCCGCGCCTTATGGATACCCCAGCCACTCCCACTCCCACATTTCGCCGCCGCCCATCTTCCTCCGACAGCCAGGTCTGTGCCGACTTTAATAGCGGCAGGTGCACAAGACAACGCTGCCGGTTCATGCATGTGTGCAACTTTTGTGGCGGTGCTCATGCCCGTCTGGTTTGTCCCGTCCAAAAAGCTAAACAATATTTGTCGACCCCTGTAAATGTTTTTCGTTTGTCTGCAGAATTGCTTCACCACCCTGACTCTCATTTTACAGATTATGTTCTTTCAGGTCTCGCACACGGCTTCCACCCTGGTGTCGTAAGTCTCCCCTCCCAAAGTCTCATCTGCCCAAATCTCCACTCCGCTCTCACCGAACCCGAAATAGTTGACCTCCTAATCAAAAAAGAAATAGACGCAAATTTCATGATTGGCCCCTTTTCCGTCCCTCCCTTCTGCATTTTTCGGGTCAGCCCCATTGGCGTAGCCACCAGAAAATTCTCAGGCAAAAAACGCCTCATAATCGATCTCTCATCTCCACATAATTCCCCGTTCCCTAGCATTAACAGCCTCATTCCGCTCGAAGAATTCTCTCTCCATTATCACGATGTCCACCAAGCCATCACCCTGATTAAAGAGGCAGGTTGCGGCGCTTGGCTGGCCAAAGTCGACATTACTTCCGCCTTTAAAGTAATGCCCATACACCCAGATTTTTGGCACTTATTCGGCATCCGCTGGAAGAATAAATTCTACTTCGCCGTCCGCCTCACATTCGGTTGCAGAAGCAGCCCTAAAATTTTCGACACGTTGTCAGAGGCAATTTGCTGGATCCTCTCCAACAATTACAACATACCCTATCTGATTCATCTTTTAGACGATTTCTTAATCGTCTCGCCCCCAGACTCCGTCCCAGCCGCACACCTCTTGACAACCCAAAAGCCTTTCTCAGAGCTCGGGATTCCCCTCACCCAAGACAAAACCGAGGGTCCTAGCACTTCCATCGAATTTTTGGGCATCAACTTGGATTCTCAAAAATTCCTGGCCTCCCTACCCAAAGAAAAAATTGACAGGATAATCCTGGTAGCCTCCACTCTGTTATCCAACTCTAGCTGTTCCAAACGCGAACTATTATCTATTTTAGGTCATCTAAATTTCGCGATGCGCATCATCCTGCAAGGCCGCCCCTTCATCTCCCACCTCCTCTCCCTTGCATCCTCCGCCCACGCTCTAGAGGACCTCATATCCATAACTGACTCGTGCCGCAACGAGCTCAGTCTATGGATATCCACCCTCAAACAATGGAACGGCTTATCTTTCTTCTACAGCAACCTGATTTCTTCCCCAATCGATATCCAATTATATACCGACGCTGCCCGCTCCGTCGGGTTCGGAGGTTTTTTCAGAGGCCGCTGGTTCGCTTCCACATGGCCCCCCCAGCTGGCACATTTGCCACAGCAGCTTTCATCCTCAGCGCTATTCGAGCTTTATCCGTTAGTGGCCGCAGCCTCCCTATGGGGCAAGGAGTGGTCCGCCACCAGCATCACCGTCCACTGCGACAACGAAGCTACCGTGCACTGCATTAATAAAGGTCGTTCCCATTCCCCCGCACTAATGCCTTTGCTAAGACGCTTGATTTGGATTTTGGCTTGTGACCAATTCATTATAACCGCAAAACACATTCCCGGGTCAAAAAATCAAATTGCTGACTCTCTCTCTCGTTTTGCCTTCCAGAAATTCAGACTGCTGGCACCAGAGGCGGACCCGCTCCCAACCCCAGTTCCTCCTTATTCAGAACTGATATTCCCGTAAACCACCCTCTGAGACCTCTCCTCAAAGCCTCCATTAATTCCATTCTTCAAGCTGTCTCCCCTAGGACACTCCAATCCTACCTTACAGCATGGAAATGTTTTAAAATATTCCACTCTGCCTATAGTTTACCTTTCCCTGATTTTTCCCTGCTCGCTGTCACCTCATTTATCTCCCATCTCAACACCAATAAAAACCTCCAAGCCAGCTCCATTAAAGGATACCTAAGCGGAATCCAGTTTTTCCACAAACTGTTATATGGCTCGCCTTCACCCCATATAACCAATTCACAGACCTCCCTTCTCATCAAAGGTATCCAAAAAACCCAGCCCAACCGCCCAGACCCCAGACAACTTATCACTTTAAAAATTTTGACCAAATGCATCTCCACCCTCCGTAAAGGTTACCATTCCATCCATACTGCCCGCACATTAGACGCCATGTTTATCCTGGCTTTCTTCGGTTTCCTCAGATGCTCTGAGCTCGCCATTACATCTGGCTTCAACCCAGCCATCCACCCAACTATCTCCGATCTAGTAGTGCTAGACGGTGAAACCATCTCTTACTTCATAAAACAAAGTAAGACAGACCAAACAAAGAAAGGCCACTTCATTTATATTTTTAACCTCCAATCGCCCATCCAACCATTCCAAACCCTACTAGCTTTCCTCCAGCTCAGGAAATCCCAATCCAAACTCCCTTCCGACCCCCTTTTTACAGACGACTTCAACCGCCCCGCCACTCGCTTCTGGTTCCAAAAGCACCTTAAGTCTGTCTTGCTTCTCTCTGGTACCCCAGCCGACAACTTTTCCAGCCATTCATTCCGAATAGGCGCAGCAACCACAGCTGCCCAAAAAGGCCTCTCCCAACAGCAGATCCAAGCACTTGGCCGCTGGTCATCAGAAGCTTTCAAGAGCTATATCCGATCAGATCGCTCCCTCATCAAGGAAGCCCACCAAACCCTAGTCAACCAACCCATTTAACGCCAGCCCACTCCCGTCCACTTGATCTCTAGCCACCCCTTCTAATTTCCCTTCCGCAACGACTCATCCCCGCTTCAACATCCCCTCAGCTTACCACTCCCGTGGGAGCCTCTCGCCTCCTTCCCCACACTGCCACAGCTGCGCCCGCCTCCGCCGGAGCCCCTTGCTTACCTCCCCAATGCCGCAGCAATGCCCGCTCCCGCTGGAGCCCCCCACTTATCTCCCTAACGCCGCTGCAGTGCCCGCCCCCACTGGAGCCCCCTGCTTATCTCACTAATGCCGCAGCAGTGCCGCGCTGGAGCCCCCTGCTTATCTCACTAACGCCGCAGCAGTGCCCACCTCGCTGGAGCCCCCCGCTTATCTCCCTAATGCCGCAGCAGCGCCCACTCCCACAGGAGCGTCATTCATAGTTCCCCACTGCCACAAGTTCCTGTCCCGCAGGAGGCTTTTCTATATTCTTCCCCAGCAGTGCCCGCAGGAGCTCCTCCCGTATTTTCACCTATGTCCGCTACTACTAACGTCCAGCATCCCTTCAGCCCAAGCTAGGCAAATTTTGGGGGGTTATCTGGCTGCTGTCCTGCGATCATTCGCCTTTCGGGGGAGCACTTATTGGGTTCTGGCCAAATGCCGAGCTCGGACCCCTCTCCCTGGGCAGGGGGAGTGCCCCAGGCCCGGGAATGATTACCGAGCTCGGAGCCCTCCCCCGGACAGCACGCCAAATACGCTTAACTTTTACGTTGTTTATTATATGTAAGCGCGAACTCGTGAAATGTCTAATAGAGATTTTTACCAGTTGATTTTTTTTTTCTTTGCACAATCTTTGCAGCGCCACTGAAGTCATTCAAATACACCATTGGCATAAAAGTCAATGCTTCAAGAGAAGCTGTGATAAAGCGCTTGAGGGCTTTGATTCATGGACAAAAATTCCCCACATGCGTCAACAAAGGCATGAAAATCTCTGGTGTGAACATCACTACAGGTAAGAGAAGTATAAAATGTGTAATGTCATTCTGTTTACATTCATAAAAAAATTATTTCTATGTCTGTTCTCTGATATCTTACCAATCTGTTTAATTTTAGTGTGTCACTCAAATCCATACAAAACCCAGTGTAAGTGTGAGAATCAATATGTTTGGTCCTCTGAACAATGCTCTAAACATGGCGTTTGTGGCCCCAATCAAAATGACACCTGCAGATGCATTGCATCTCTTCCAACTGACGGGAAGTTCTGCCGGCCACCACCTGGTAAAGAAGAATCTCTTTATTTAAGATCCAAACAGACAAATGGTGTGAACATAAATGTCTAATGGAGATTTTTACCGGTTGATTTTTTTTTTCTTTGCATAATTTTTGCAGCTCCACTGAAGTCATTTAAATACACCATCAACATAAAAACCAATTCTTCAAGAGACGCTGTGATAGAGCATTTGAGGGCTTTGATTCACGGACAGAAATTCCCCACGTGCATTAAAAAAGGCATGAAAATCTCTAGTGCGAACATTACTACAGGTAAGAAAAGTATAAGCAGTGTAATGCCATTCTGTGAACTTTAATCCAATATTTTTTCTATGTGTGTTCTTTGAAATCTTAAATTTATTTAATTTGCAGTGTGTCTCTCAAATTCAAACAAAACCCAGTGTAAGTGTGAGAATCAATACGTTTGGTCCTCTGAACAATGCTCTAAACATGGCGCTTGTGGCCTCAATCAAAATGACACCTGCAGATGCATCACTTCTCTTCCAACTGACAGGGCGTTTTGTCTGCGAAAACCTGGTAAGGAAGAATCTCTTTATTTCCAATCCAAGGTGACAGTTAATGAAATTGTAAAGTTTGATGCAGAATATGACCAGTGAATTATTTTCATCTTTGCTCAAAATTGTAGCTCCACTGAAGTCATTCAGATATGCCATTGACATAAAAATCAATGTTTCAAGAGAAGCTGTGATAGAGCGCTTGAGGGCTTTGATTCGTGGACAGAAATTCCCCATGTGTGTCAAAAAAGGCATTAAATTCTCTGGTGTGAACATCACTACAGGTAAGAGAAGTAGAAGCAGTGTAATGAGATTCTTTTCACATTTAAAACTATTTCTGCATGGGTTCTCCAGTATTTATACTTTTTTTTTCAGTGTGTCTCTCAAATTTGAGCAAAACCTATTGCAGTTGTGAGAATCAGTACATTTGGTCCCCTGAACAATGCTCTAAACATGGCATTTGCGGTTTCAGTCATAATGACACCTGCAGATGCATCACTTCTCTTCCAACTGACGGGACATTCTGCCGGCCACCACCTGGTAAAGAAGTCTAGCTTTATTTCAGATCCAACCTGACAACTGTCATGATTCTAAAAGTCTAATGGAGTTTTTTAATGGTAGATTATTTTCCTCTTTACACAATTATTGCAGCTCCTCTAAAATCATTCAAATACACCATTGACATAAAAATCAATGCTTCAAAAATCAATGCAAAAGAAGCTGTGATAGAGCGCTTAAGGGCTTTGATTCTTGGACAGAAATTCCCCATGTGTATTAAAAAAGGCTTGAAAATCTCTGTTGCGAACATCACTACAGGTAAGAGAAGTACAAGTGATGTAATGTCATTCTGTCCACATTAATCTGAAAAAATAATTCTGCTTGGGTTTTCAAGTATCCTAACAATTTGTTTAATTTTCAGTGTGTCTCTCAAATGTGAACAAAACCCAGTGTAAGTGTGAGAATCAATATGTTTGGTCCTCTGAACAATGCTCTAAACATGGCGCTTGTGGCCCCAATCAAAATGACACCTGCAGATGTATCACTTCTTTTCCAGCTGACGGTGCATTCTGCCGGTCACCACCTGGTAAAGAAGACTCTCTTTATTTAAAATCCAAACTGAGAATTAGTGTGATTGTAAAAGTCTGATGTGAGTGTTTTTTTAATCAGTTGTTGATTTTCCTTTTTGCCCAATTTTTACAGCTCCACTTAAGTCATTCAAATACACTATTGACATAAAAATCAATGCTTCAAGAGAAGCTGTGATAGAGCGCTTGAGGGCTTTTATTCATGGACAGAAATTCCCAGTTTGCATCAAAAAAGGCATGAAAATCTCTGGTGTGAATATCACTACAGGTAAGAGAAGCATAAACAGTGTAATGCCATTTTGTTCACAATAATCTGAAAATTACTTCTATATGGGTTCTCCAATATCTCAACAATTTGTGTAATTTTCAGTGTGAGTCTAATTTAAACCCTCAAGCGCCACCACTTGTCCACAGTTGCACTCACATTTGTGCTAATAACTTTTGAAGTGTAAAGCCGAGAAATTTTGGCTGAAGACTATTTGACTGCACCCTATGATTTCATTTTCCATGATAAAAAGTGTTCCACCGTTTGTCCGATTTTCACAAAAATCAAACCATATCATCTTCATACAATGTTGACTAAACAACATGGAAATCAAGTTGAGCAAACTGTTTGCAAACATGCAAATGAGTCTGTCGAAGAGCTTGCTAAAGTGGATGTGAGGCGATATCTCTGCAACGCTTTAGCGTTCAGACTAAACTGAGGTTACCTGCACAGTTTCGGCACAGTGCGACTTAGATGTCAGATGATATGAAAAATGCTTATTGCTTATAACTTCTGAACGGTTTAACTAAAAATCACAAGACTGACTTTACATTCAGAACAGCATGCTGAGTTGAATGGTACCCGGCCATTTTCCAGTCTCGGCCATTTTGAAAAAAAATGCTGTATTTTATGGATGCATTGGGGTATCCTTACGAATCTTTGGCACCATGCCCTGAAGGTACTCAAAAAGTTTTGTGATAGCACCACCTTGTGGTCTAAAATTTTAATCAAATGTCAAACAAAAGCTAATAACTTTAGATTAATTTTGCCTATTCATGAGACTCTTGATAGATTTCCTTGGATCATGCCGAGAATATTGATGCCAATTATGCCATAATCAGCTAAACCTCCTGCCCACCATTTATGTTGAAAACCTACTTTTTAGAACTCCTCCTAAACCATTTGTCCAATTTTCACCAAATTTAATCCAAATCATCTTCAGCATAACAGTGGCACCTTTTGGTCAAAATTGATAAACCATTAAATCATGTTACTACTGACTGAATTTATGTTTGTGTAAAATCACATTAGAATGTCTTTAATTACTCATTGCATTTTGTCTGATGCTCCCTGCTATGCTCCTCATACCTCTCTTGTATTGGCCCCTTAATTGCTGTTTTCATCTATATTTATTTTTGTTCTTTCCCAAATTTGCAGCTCTGTTGAAGTCATTCAAATACACCATTGACATAAAAATCAGTGCTTCAAGAGAAGCTGTGATAGAGCGCTTGAAGGCTTTGATTCATGGACAAAAATTTCCCACATGCATCAAAAAAGGCATGAAAGTGTCTGGTGCGAACATCACAACTGGTAAGTGACACAAAGTGCCATAATGCCATTCTGTTTATCTGAAAATCACTTCTCCATGGGTTCTCTAATACTTTTCCAATTTGTTGAATTTTCAGTGTGTCTCTCAAAATCAAACAAAACCCAGTGTAAGTGTGAGAATCAATATGTTTGGTCCTCTGAACAATGCTCTAAACATGGCGTTTGTGGCCCCAATCAAAATGATACCTGCGGATGCGTTGCTTCTCTTCCAAATGTGTGGACATTGTGCCGGCCACCACCTGGTAAGGAAGGATCTCTTGATTTCAAATCCAAGGTGACACTTCATGTGATTGTAAAGTCTGGTGCAGATTTTTGACCAGTAAATAATTTTTGTCATTGCCCAAATTTGCAGCTCCACTAAAACTATTTAAATACACCATCAACATAAAAATCATTGCTTCAAGAGAAGCTGTGATAAAGCGCTTGAGGTCTTTGATTCATGGACAGAAATTTCCCACCTGTGTCAAAAAAGGCATAAAAATCTCTGGTGTAAACATCACTACAGGTAAGAGAAATATAAGCAGTGTAATGCCATTCTGTCCACATTAATAAACATAATATCTATTTGTTCTCTGATGTCTTAATAATTTCTTGAATTTTCAGTGTGTCTCTCAAATGTGAACAAAACCCAGTGTAAGTGTGAGAATCAATATGTTTGGTCCTCTGAACAATGCTCTAAACATGGCGCTTGTGGCCCCAATCAAAATGACACCTGTGGATGCATCACTTCTCTTCCAGCTGACGGGACGTTCTGCAGGCCACCACCTGGTAAACAAGTCTTTCTTTATTTAAAAACCAAGTTGACACCTGACATGAAAATAGAAAAGTTTCTTACCGGTTGATTATTTTCAGCTCCACTGAAATCATTCAAATACACCATTGACATAAAAATCAATGTTTCAAGAGAAGCTGTGATAGAGCGCTTGAGGGCTTTGATTCATAAACAGAAATTCCCTACATGCATCAAAAAAGGCATGAAAATCTCTGGTGTGAACATCACTACAGGTAAGAGAAGTATAAACTGTGTAATGTCATTCTGTCCACATTAATCTAAAAAATTATTTCTACATGGGTTCTCCAGAATGCTAATAATTTGTTTAATTTGCAGTGTGTCTATCAAATGCAAACAAAATCCAGTGTAAATGTGAGAATCAATATGTTTGGTCCTCTGAACAATGCTCTAAACATGGCATTTGTGGCCCCAATCAAAATGACACCTGCAGATGCATTATTTCTTTTCCAAATGATAGGACATTCTGCCGGCCACCACCTGGTAAAGAAAAATCTCTTTATTTAAATTCCAAATTCACACTGGCATGCAAATAAATATTCAATAGAGTTTTTTACCAGTTGATTTTTATATCTTTGCATAATTTTTGCAGCTCCGCTGAAGACATTCAAATACACCATTGGCATAAAAATCAATGCTTCAAGAGAAGCTGTGATAGAGCGCTTGAGGTCTTTAATTTACAGACAGAAATTCCCAGTTTGCATCAAAAAAGGCATGAAAATCTCTGGTACGAACATCACTACTGGTAAGAGAAGTCTAACCTGTGTGATGCCATTCTGTCCACATTAACTAGAAATTATTTTCTGTGTGTGTTCTCCAGTATCTGAACAATTTGTTTTATTTTCAGTGTGTCACTCAAATGTGAACAAAACCCAGTGTAAGTGTGAGAATCAATATGTTTGGTCCTCTGAACAATGCTCTAAACATGGCATTTGTGGCCTCAATCAAAATGACACCTGCAGATGCATCACTTCTCTTCCAGATGACGGGACGTTCTGCAGGCCACCACCTGGTAAACAAGTCTTTCTTTGTTAAAAGGTTGATAGCTGACATCATTGTAAAACCTGATGCAGATTTTGACCAGTAAATTATTTTTGTCTTTTACGAAATTTGCAGCTCTACTGAAGTCGTTCAAATACACCATTGACATAAAAATCAATGCTTCAAGAGAAGCTGTGATAGAGCGCTTGAGGGCTTTGATTCATGGACAGAAATTCCCCACTTGCGTCAAAAAAGGCATGAAAATCTTTGGTGCAAACATCACTACAGGTAAGACAAATATAAGCAGTGTAATGTCATTTTGTTCACAGTAATCTGATTTTTTTTTCTATATTGGTTCTGCAGTATCCTAACAGTTTGTTTAATTTGCAGTGTGTTTTTCAAATGCAAACAAAACACAGTGCAAGTGTGAGAATCAATATGTTTGGTCCTCTGAACAATGCTCTAAACATGGCGCTTGTGGCCTCAATCAAAATGACACCTGCAGATGCATTGCTTCTCTTCCAACTGACAGGGCGTTCTGCAGGCCACCACCTGGTAAAGAAGACTGTCTTTATTTAACATCTAAGCTTAAAACTGTCATGAAAATAAAAGTCCAATGAAGTTTTATACTGGTTGATTATTTTCATCTTTGTACAATTTTTGCAGCTCCACTCAAGTCGTTCAAATACACCATTGACATAAAAATCAATGCTTCAAGAGAAACTGTGATAGAGCGCTTGAGGGATTTGATTCATGGTCAGAAATTCCCCATGTGCATCAAAAAAGGCATGAAAGTGTCTGGTGTAAACATCACTACAGGTAAGTGGAGTATAACCTGTGTAATGCCATTCTGTCCACATTAATCTGAAAAAAATTATTATATAACATATTTCTACATGGATTCTCCAGTATCCTAACAAATTGTTGAATTTTCAGCGTGTCTCTCAAATCTGAACAAAACCCAGTGCAAGTGTGAGAATCAATATGTTTGGTCCTCTGAACAATGCTCTAAACATGGCGCTTGTGGCCTCAATCAAAATGACACCTGCAAATGCATCACTTCTCTTCCAGCTGACGGGACGTTCTGCAGGCCACCACCTGGTAAAGAAGACTCTCTTTGTTAAAAATCCAACTTGATAGCTGACATCACTGTAAAACCTGATGCAGATTTTGACCAGTAAATTATTTTTGTCTTTTACGAAATTTGCAGCTCTACTGAAGTCGTTCAAATACACCATTGACATAAAAATCAATGCTTCAAGAGAAGCTGTGATAGAGCGCTTGAGGGCTTTGATTCATGGACAAAAATTCCCCATGTGTATCAAAAAAGGCATGAAAGTGTCTGGTGTAAATATCATTACAGGTAAGAGGAGTATAACCTGTGTAATGCCATTCTGTCCACATTAATCTGAAAAATATTTCTACATGGATTCTCCAGTATCCTAACAAATTGTTGAATTTTCAGTGTGTCTCTCAAATCTGAACAAAACCCAGTGCAAATGTGAGAATCAATATGTTTGGTCCTCTGAACAATGCTCTAAACATGGCGCTTGTGGCCTCAATCAAAATGACACCTGCAAATGCATCACTTCTCTTCCAGCTGGTGGGACGTTCTGCAGGCCACCACCTGGTAAGAAACTCTCTTTTTATTTAAAATCCAAACTGACAATTTGTGTAATCACAAAGTCTGATGCAGTTTTTAACCGGTTGATTTTTTTCGTATTTTACGAAATTTGCAGCTCCACTGAAGTCATTCAAATACACCATTGACATAAAAATCAATGCTTCAAGAGAAGCTGTGATAGAGCGCTTGAGGGCTTTGATTCATGGACAGAAATTCCCCACTTGCATCAAAAAAGGCATGAAAATCTTTGGTGCAAACATCACTACAGGTAAGAGAAATATAAGCAGTGTAATGCCATTTTGTTCACAGTAATCTGATTTTTTTTTCTATATTGGTTCTGCAGTATCCTAACAGTTTGTTTAATTTGCAGTGTGTTTTTCAAATGCAAACAAAACACAGTGCAAGTGTGAGAATCAATATGTTTGGTCCTCTGAACAATGCTCTAAACATGGCGTTTGTGGCCTCAATCAAAATGACACCTGCAGATGCATTGCTTCTCTTCCAACTGACAGGGCGTTCTGCAGGCCACCACCTGGTAAAGAAGACTGTCTTTATTTAACATCTAAGCTTAAAACTGTCATGAAAATAAAAGTCCAATGAAGTTTTATACTGGTTGATTATTTTCATCTTTGTACAATTTTTGCAGCTCCACTCAAGTCGTTCAAATACACCATTGACATAAAAATCAATGCTTCAAGAGAAGCTGTGATAGAGCGCTTGAGGGATTTGATTCATGGTCAGAAATTCCCCATGTGCATCAAAAAAGGCATGAAAGTGTCTGGTGTAAACATCACTACAGGTAAGTGGAGTATAACCTGTGTAATGCCATTCTGTCCACATTAATCTGAAAAAAATTATTATATAACATATTTCTACATGGATTCTCCATTATCCTAACAAATTGTTGAATTTTCAGTGTGTCTCTCAAATCTGAACAAAACCCAGTGCAAGTGTGAGAATCAATATGTTTGGTCCTCTGAACAATGCTCTAAACATGGCGCTTGTGGCCCCAATCAAAATGACACCTGCAGATGCATCACTTCTCTTCCAACTGACAGGGCGTTCTGCAGGCCACCACCTGGTAAGAAACTCTCTTTTTATTTAAAATCCAAACTGACAATTTGTGTAATCATAAAGTCTGATGCAGTTTTTTATCGGTTGATTTTTTTCGTATTTTACGAAATTTGCAGCTCCACTGAAGTCATTCAAATTCACCATTGACATAAAAATCAATGCTTCAAGAGAAGCTGTGATAGAGCGCTTGAGGGCTTTGATTCATGGACAAAAATTCCCCATGTGTATCAAAAAAGGCATGAAAGTGTCTGGTGTAAATATCATTACAGGTAAGAGGAGTATAACCTGTGTAATGCCATTCTGTCCACATTAATCTGAAAAATATTTCTACATGGATTCTCCAGTATCCTAACAAATTGTTGAATTTTCAGTGTGTCTCTCAAATCTGAACAAAACCCAGTGCAAATGTGAGAATCAATATGTTTGGTCCTCTGAACAATGCTCTAAACATGGCGCTTGTGGCCCCAATCAAAATGACACCTGCAGATGCATTGCTTCTCTTCCAACTGACAGGGCGTTCTGCAGGCCACCACCTGGTAAGAAACTCTCTTTTTATTTAAAATCCAAACTGACAATTTGTGTAATCATAAAGTCTGATGCAGTTTTTTACCGGTTGATTTTTTTCGTATTTTACGAAATTTGCAGCTCCATTGAAGTCATTCAAATACACCATTGACATAAAAATCAATGCTTCAAGAGAAGCTGTGATAGAGCGCTTGAGGGCTTTGATTCATGGACAAAAATTCCCCATGTGTATCAAAAAAGGCATGAAAGTGTCTGGTGTAAATATCACTACAAGTAAGAGGAGTATAACCTGTGTAATGCCATTCTGTCCACATTAATCTGAAAAATATTGCTACATGGATTCTCCAGTATCCTAACAAATTGTTGAATTTTCAGTGTGTCTCTCAAATCTGAACAAAACCCAGTGCAAATGTGAGAATCAATATGTTTGGTCCTCTGAACAATTCTCTAAACATGGCGCTTGTGGCCTCAATCAAAATGACACCTGCAGATGCATCACTTCTTTTCCAGCTGACGGGACGTTCTGCCGGCCACCACCTGGTAAACAAGTCTTTCTTTGTTAAAAATCCAACTTGATAGCTGACATCATTGTAAAACCTGATGCAGATTTTGACCAGTAAATTATTTTTGTCTTTTACGAAATTTGCAGCTCTACTGAAGTCGTTCAAATACACCATTGACATAAAAATCAATGCTTCAAGAGAAGCTGTGATAGAGCGCTTGAGGGCTTTGATTCATGGACAGAAATTCCCCACTTGCGTCAAAAAAGGCATGAAAATCTTTGGTGCAAACATCACTACAGGTAAGAGAAATATAAGCAGTGTAATGCCATTTTGTTCACAGTAATCTGATTTTTTTTTCTATATTGGTTCTGCAGTATCCTAACAGTTTGTTTAATTTGCAGTGTGTTTTTCAAATGCAAACAAAACACAGTGCAAGTGTGAGAATCAATATGTTTGGTCCTCTGAACAATGCTCTAAACATGGCGCTTGTGGCCCCAATCAAAATGACACCTGCAGATGCATCACTTCTTTTCCAGCTGACGGGGCGTTCTGCAGGCCACCACCTGGTAAGAAGCTCTCTTTTTATTTAAAATCCAAACTGACAATTTGTGTAATCATAAAGTCTGATGCAGTTTTTAACCGGTTGATTTTTTTCGTCTTTTACGAAATTTGCAGCTCCACTGAAGTCATTCAAATACACCATTGACATAAAAATCAATGCTTCAAGAGAAGCTGTGATAGAGCGCTTGAGGGCTTTGATTCATGGACAGAAATTCCCCACTTGCATCAAAAAAGGCATGAAAATCTTTGGTGCAAACATCACTACAGGTAAGAGAAATATAAGCAGTGTAATGCCATTTTGTTCACAGTAATCTGATTTTTTTTTCTATATTGGTTCTGCAGTATCCTAACAGTTTGTTTAATTTGCAGTGTGTTTTTCAAATGCAAACAAAACACAGTGCAAGTGTGAGAATCAATATGTTTGGTCCTCTGAACAATGCTCTAAACATGGCGTTTGTGGCCTCAATCAAAATGACACCTGCAGATGCATTGCTTCTCTTCCAACTGACAGGGCGTTCTGCAGGCCACCACCTGGTAAAGAAGACTGTCTTTATTTAACATCTAAGCTTAAAACTGTCATGAAAATAAAAGTCCAATGAAGTTTTATACTGGTTGATTATTTTCATCTTTGTACAATTTTTGCAGCTCCACTCAAGTCGTTCAAATACACCATTGACATAAAAATCAATGCTTCAAGAGAAGCTGTGATAGAGCGCTTGAGGGCTTTGATTCATGGACAAAAATTCCCCATGTGTATCAAAAAAGGCATGAAAGTGTCTGGTGTAAATATCACTACAAGTAAGAGGAGTATAACCTGTGTAATGCCATTCTGTCCACATTAATCTGAAAAATATTGCTACATGGATTCTCCAGTATCCTAACAAATTGTTGAATTTTCAGTGTGTCTCTCAAATCTGAACAAAACCCAGTGCAAATGTGAGAATCAATATGTTTGGTCCTCTGAACAATGCTCTAAACATGGCGCTTGTGGCCCCAATCAAAATGACACCTGCAGATGCATCACTTCTTTTCCAGCTGACGGGACGTTCTGCCGGCCACCACCTGGTAAACAAGTCTTTCTTTGTTAAAAATCCAACTTGATAGCTGACATCATTGTAAAACCTGATGCAGATTTTGACCAGTAAATTATTTTTGTCTTTTACGAAATTTGCAGCTCTACTGAAGTCGTTCAAATACACCATTGACATAAAAATCAATGCTTCAAGAGAAGCTGTGATAGAGCGCTTGAGGGCTTTGATTCATGGACAGAAATTCCCCACTTGCGTCAAAAAAGGCATGAAAATCTTTGGTGCAAACATCACTACAGGTAAGAGAAATATAAGCAGTGTAATGTCATTTTGTTCACAGTAATCTGATTTTTTTTTCTATATTGGTTCTGCAGTATCCTAACAGTTTGTTTAATTTGCAGTGTGTTTCTCAAATGCAAACAAAACCCAGTGCAAGTGTGAGAATCAATATGTTTGGTCCTCTGAACAATGCTCTAAACATGGCGCTTGTGGCCCCAATCAAAATGACACCTGCAGATGCATCACTTCCCTTCAAGCTGACGGGACGTTCTGCAGGCCACCACCTGGTAAAGAAGACTCTCTTTGTTAAAAATCCAACTTGATAGCTGACATCACTGTAAAACCTGATGCAGATTTTGACCAGTAAATTATTTTTGTCTTTTACGAAATTTGCAGCTCCACTGAAGTCATTCAAATACACCATTGACATAAAAATCAATGCTTCAAGAGAAGCTGTGATAGAGCGCTTGAGGGCTTTGATTCATGGACAAAAATTCCCCATGTGTATCAAAAAAGGCATGAAAGTGTCTGGTGTAAATATCATTACAGGTAAGAGGAGTATAACCTGTGTAATGCCATTCTGTCCACATTAATCTGAAAAATATTTCTACATGGATTCTCCAGTATCCTAACAAATTGTTGAATTTTCAGTGTGTCTCTCAAATCTGAACAAAACCCAGTGCAAATGTGAGAATCAATATGTTTGGTCCTCTGAACAATGCTCTAAACATGGCGCTTGTGGCCCCAATCAAAATGACACCTGCAGATGCATTGCTTCTCTTCCAACTGACAGGGCGTTCTGCAGGCCACCACCTGGTAAGAAACTCTCTTTTTATTTAAAATCCAAACTGACAATTTGTGTAATCATAAAGTCTAATGCAGTTTTTAACCGGTTGATTTTTTTCGTCTTTTACGAAATTTGCAGCTCCACTGAAGTCATTCAAATACACCATTGACATAAAAATCAATGCTTCAAGAGAAGCTGTGATAGAGCGCTTGAGGGCTTTGATTCATGGACAGAAATTCCCCACTTGCATCAAAAAAGGCATGAAAATCTTTGGTGCAAACATCACTACAGGTAAGAGAAATATAAGCAGTGTAATGCCATTTTGTTCACAGTAATCTGATTTTTTTTTCTATATTGGTTCTGCAGTATCCTAACAGTTTGTTTAATTTGCAGTGTGTTTTTCAAATGCAAACAAAACACAGTGCAAGTGTGAGAATCAATATGTTTGGTCCTCTGAACAATGCTCTAAACATGGCGCTTGTGGCCTCAATCAAAATGACACCTGCAGATGCATTGCTTCTCTTCCAACTGACAGGGCGTTCTGCAGGCCACCACCTGGTAAAGAAGACTGTCTTTATTTAACATCTAAGCTTAAAACTGTCATGAAAATAAAAGTCCAATGAAGTTTTATACTGGTTGATTATTTTCATCTTTGTACAATTTTTGCAGCTCCACTCAAGTCGTTCAAATACACCATTGACATAAAAATCAATGCTTCAAGAGAAACTGTGATAGAGCGCTTGAGGGATTTGATTCATGGTCAGAAATTCCCCATGTGCATCAAAAAAGGCATGAAAGTGTCTGGTGTAAACATCACTACAGGTAAGTGGAGTATAACCTGTGTAATGCCATTCTGTCCACATTAATCTGAAAAAAATTATTATATAACATATTTCTACATGGATTCTCCAGTATCCTAACAAATTGTTGAATTTTCAGTGTGTCTCTCAAATCTGAACAAAACCCAGTGCAAATGTGAGAATCAATATGTTTGGTCCTCTGAACAATGCTCTAAACATGGCATTTGTGGCCTCAATCAAAATGACACCTGCAGATGCATCACTTCTCTTCCAGATGACGGGACGTTCTGCAGGCCACCACCTGGTAAACAAGTCTTTCTTTGTTAAAAGGTTGATAGCTGACATCATTGTAAAACCTGATGCAGATTTTGACCAGTAAATTATTTTTGTCTTTTACGAAATTTGCAGCTCTACTGAAGTCGTTCAAATACACCATTGACATAAAAATCAATGCTTCAAGAGAAGCTGTGATAGAGCGCTTGAGGGCTTTGATTCATGGACAGAAATTCCCCACTTGCGTCAAAAAAGGCATGAAAATCTTTGGTGCAAACATCACTACAGGTAAGACAAATATAAGCAGTGTAATGTCATTTTGTTCACAGTAATCTGATTTTTTTTTCTATATTGGTTCTGCAGTATCCTAACAGTTTGTTTAATTTGCAGTGTGTTTCTCAAATGCAAACAAAACCCAGTGTAAGTGTGAAAATCAATATGTTTGGTCCTCTGAACAATGCTCTAAACATGGCGCTTGTGGCCCCAATCAAAATGACACCTGCAGATGCATTGCTTCTCTTCCAACTGACAGGGCGTTCTGCAGGCCACCACCTGGTAAGAAACTCTCTTTTTATTTAAAATCCAAACTGACAATTTGTGTAATCATAAAGTCTGATGCAGTTTTTTACCGGTTGATTTTTTTCGTCTTTTACGAAATTTGCAGCTCCACTGAAGTCATTCAAATACACCATTGGTATAAAAATCAATGCTTCGAGAGATGCTGTGACAGAGCACTTGAGGGCTTTGATTCACGGACAGAAATTCCCAGTTTGCATCAAAAAAGGCATGAAAATCTCTGGTGCGAACATCACTACTGGTAAGAGAAATATAAGCAGTGTAATGCCATTCTGTCCGCATTACCTGGAAATTATTTTCTATATGTGTTCTCCAGTATCTGAACAATTTGTTTCATTTTCAGTGTGTCACTCAAATGTGAACAAAACCCAGTGTAAGTGTGAGAATCAATATGTTTGGTCCTCTGAACAATGCTCTAAACATGGCGTTTGCGGCCCCAATCAAAATGGCACCTGTAGATGCATCACTTCTCTTCCAACTGACCGGGTGTTCTGCAGGCCACCACTTGGTAAAGAAGTTTCTCTTTATTTAAAATGCAAGCTGACAATGAGTGTGATCGCAAAGTCACAGTGCAGTTTTTTAACCGGTTGATTTTAGGTCTTTACAGGAATTGCAGCTCACTGAAGTCATTCAAATACACAAATTGACATAAAATCAATGCTTCAAGGAAGCTGTGATAGAAGCTTGAGGAGCTTTGATTCATGGACAGAAATTCCCCACTTGCATCAAAAAAGGCATGAAAATCTTTGGTGCAAACATCACTACAGGTAAGAGAAATATAAGCAGTGTAATGTCATTTTGTTCACAGTAATCTGATTTTTTTTTCTATATTGGTTCTGCAGTATCCTAACAGTTTGTTTAATTTGCAGTGTGTTTCTCAAATGCAAACAAAACCCAGTGCAAGTGTGAGAATCAATATGTTTGGTCCTCTGAACAATGCTCTAAACATGGCGCTTGTGGCCCCAATCAAAATGACACCTGCAGATGCATTGCTTCTCTTCCAACTGACAGGGCGTTCTGCAGGCCACCACCTGGTAAGAAACTCTCTTTTTATTTAAAATCCAAACTGACAATTTGTGTAATCATAAAGTCTGATGCAGTTTTTAACCGGTTGATTTTTTTCGTATTTTACGAAATTTGCAGCTCCACTGAAGTCATTCAAATACACCATTGACATAAAAATCAATGCTTCAAGAGAAGCTGTGATAGAGCGCTTGAGGGCTTTGATTCATGGACAAAAATTCCCCATGTGTATCAAAAAAGGCATGAAAGTGTCTGGTGTAAATATCACTACAAGTAAGAGGAGTATAACCTGTATAATGCCATTCTGTCCACATTAATCTGAAAAATATTGCTACATGGATTCTCCAGTATCCTAACAAATTGTTGAATTTTCAGTGTGTCTCTCAAATCTGAACAAAACCCAGTGCAAGTGTGAGAATCAGTATGTTTGGTCCTCTGAACAATGCTCTAAACATGGCGCTTGTGGCCCCAATCAAAATGACACCTGCAGATGCATCACTTCTCTTCCAGATGACGGGACGTTCTGCAGGCCACCACCTGGTAAACAAGTCTTTCTTTGTTAAAAGGTTGATAGCTGACATCATTGTAAAACCTGATGCAGATTTTGACCAGTAAATTATTTTTTGTCTTTTACAGAGTTGCAGCTCTACTGGAGTTCAAATACACCATTGACATAAAATCAATGCTTCAGAGAAGCTGTGATAGAAGCGCTTGAGGGCTTTGATTCATGGACGAGAAATTCCCCACTTAAAATTAAAAGGCATGAAAATCTTTGGGTGCAAACATCACTACAGGTAGAGAAATATAAGCAGTGTAATGCCATTTTGTTCACAGTAATCTGAAAAATTATTATATAACATATTTCTACCTTGGATTCTCCAGTATCTAACAAATTGAATTTTCAGTGATGTCTCTCAAATCTGAACAAAACCAGTGCAAGTGTGAGAATCAATATGTTTGGTCCTGAACAATGCTCTAAACCTTAAAACTTGTGGCCCCCAATCAAAAATGAAAGCACCTGTGGTCATCACTTCTCTTCCAGCTGGCGGAATGCGTTTGCAGGCCACCACCTGGTAAAGAAGACTCTCTTTGTTAAAGATAAAACTTGATGGCTGACATCATTGTAAAACCAGTGCAGATTTTTGAATGATAAATTATTTTTGTCTTTTTCTGAAATTTGCAGCTCTATAAGAGTACGTTCAAATGCACCATTGACATAAAATCAATGCTTCAAAGAGAGCTGTGATAGAAGCTTGAGGCTTTGATTCATGGACAGAAATTCCCCACTAGCGTCAAAAAGGCATGAAATCTTTGAATTTAAACATCACTACAGGTAAAGAGAAATATAAGCAGTGTAATACCATTTTGTTCACAGTAATCTGATTTTTTTTTTTCTATATTGGTTCTGCAGTATCCTAACAGGTTTGTTTAGTTGCAGTGTGTTTCTCAAGTACAAAATAAAACCCAGTGTAGTGTTGAGAATCAATATGTTTGGTCACTCTGAACAATGCTACAAACATGGCTTGTGGCCCCAATCAAAATGACACCTGCAGATGCATCACTTCTCTTCCAGATGACGGGACGTTCTGCAGGCCACCACCTGGTAAACAAGTCTTTCTTTGTTAAAAGGTTGATAGCTGACATCATTGTAAAACCTGATGCAGATTTTGACCAGTAAATTATTTTTGTCTTTTACGAAATTTGCAGCTCTACTGAAGTCGTTCAAATACACCATTGACATAAAAATCAATGCTTCAAGAGAAGCTGTGATAGAGCGCTTGAGGGCTTTGATTCATGGACAGAAATTCCCCACTTGCGTCAAAAAAGGCATGAAAATCTTTGGTGCAAACATCACTACAGGTAAGACAAATATAAGCAGTGTAATGTCATTTTGTTCACAGTAATCTGATTTTTTTTTCTATATTGGTTCTGCAGTATCCTAACAGTTTGTTTAATTTGCAGTGTGTTTTTCAAATGCAAACAAAACCCAGTGCAAGTGTGAGAATCAATATGTTTGGTCCTCTGAACAATGCTCTAAACATGGCGTTTGTGGCCTCAATCAAAATGACACCTGCAGATGCATTGCTTCTCTTCCAACTGACAGGGCGTTCTGCAGGCCACCACCTGGTAAAGAAGACTGTCTTTATTTAACATCTAAGCTTAAAACTGTCATGAAAATAAAAGTCCAATGAAGTTTTATACTGGTTGATTATTTTCATCTTTGTACAATTTTTGCAGCTCCACTCAAGTCGTTCAAATACACCATTGACATAAAAATCAATGCTTCAAGAGAAACTGTGATAGAGCGCTTGAGGGATTTGATTCATGGTCAGAAATTCCCCATGTGCATCAGAAAAGGCATGAAAGTGTCTGGTGTAAACATCACTACAGGTAAGTGGAGTATAACCTGTGTAATGCCATT
>VONZ01001010.1:0-251844 GCA_012976165.1 Labeo catla | reverse complement strand
CCCTCAATCGCGCCCTCCGCCCTGTGAACCTCTGAAACCCCCTCGCTGGACCCCCATCGAGGATGGTGGAGGAGGAGAAGTTGGACTATCACGTCCCACCCGTTTTCTCTTTTTTAAACGGACTTTCTGCGATACCATCAACCTCTCGTGCACCTTCGGAAAACAGGCACTGGAAACGATCATACCGGTCGTTACCCAGATGTCTATTAACCAGCCCTTCCATGACCGCCATATTAGCGTCTGCCTCCAACTGAGAATCAACGCTCCACAGAGGTTTGCTCAGCGGAAGCTTCAGCTTTAAACAGTACACGCCCTCCTAGCGATGCTGCCGCTAACCTTTTCCGCCCATTTAGAAGCTCCGAATAAGAAAGTCAGCTGTACTGAGACAGACTAACAAACTCGTCCGAAAGCTCGACCGCGGGACGCGAGGAGCGAGAGGTTCGCGGGGTTTCACCCGGCGAAACCATCCGTGCTTCCTAATACTCGCCACTGACGCCCCTAGCAACGGCCTCGTACCCGGAGATAGAAGGACCGTAGCGGAAAGCAGTCAGGGTGAGCCGCGGCTTCGTGAAAAGCACACGGCTCGCGAGCAAGCGCGTCCATGATCATGTTCTCGCCAGCAAAACATGAATCAACAACAAAGGCTGTATCAGCGTGCGCATAACTTCAGACTGAACACAACCGTCGTGTTTGATCGTACGGGAAGGTAAGCCGCAACCAGGATGGCACGGAGGGAAAGATATGTTAACCAACACACAATCCCACCGCGCTAGCTCTTTCAGAGAAATACCTTCTTAGAAGGAAGATTCCTCCTCAAGATCGCCGGCGACGCACGCAGGGGAACTCTCACAACACTTATCTGTGTATGAGAGGGAGAGACCGCTGCCTGTGCTGCTGATCCAACGACGAAAGAGGTGAATGTTGCCGCTTCTCACGCAGAGACGCTGCATTCGGCTCCGAAGAACAGAACGAGTGAACAGATGCACAGGCTGCCCTACTTGTACCCGGATGGCCGGGGCGTGGCCAGCTGTGAAATCTGCACACCCAATTTCATTGGCCTGTTTTCTATACTGTCAGAGGTGTTTGGGCTCTCAAGAGCGACCCCTAGTGTCGTACACTACTCGACACAACTCGGAGTGTACGACAGATAGGGAACTATAGATATATTTCCGAAATGATTTCCCTTTAACTTGGCTTTTCTGAAAAACAGCAGTCATCGTGCAATTGCTTAGTAAAACTCTCAATATGAGTCACCAATGCATATGAATTTGGGTGTTTCAGCAAGAGATCACAAGGTCTTTTTTAAGCAGCACAGCAATGCTCCTGGGATCAGGGAATGATTCAGACCTCTTATTCAGGCGTGTTTTTAAAGGAATAGTTCACCCCAAAATGTAAATTCTGTCATCATTTACTCACTCTCATGTCATTTCAAACTTCCATCTGTGGAACATAAAAGATGTTCAGCGGGAGATATTTTCCAATGTTCCAGTTATTTCAGTGATAAAATCACATTCAGACTTGAGTTGTGCAAGTTTTTGCACGACACAAAAAATATATATGCTGTCAGCAGGTTTAAAATACAGCACAGTGGTCTGAACTGCTATTATTTTGTATTATTACCTTCTTATAAAAGCTTGTTTTCACCACTGAATAAAAACTAGAAAATAAATGAATTCTGCATTTTTAGACAATGAACTTTTTTAAATTCACAATTCAGACTTTTCTTATAAGAACTGTCAGTTTATATCAGGCAATTCTGAGATTTAAAAAAAATCTGAATTGTGATAAAATAAAGACAAATTAAAAATAAAGACAATTAACTTTTTTTTTCTTTCAGTGAAAAAAATCCAGATGTAAACTTAGAATTGCGAGATGTAAAAGAAATGCAAGATATTAAAATCAGGATTCTGAGAAAAATGTCAAAATAGCAAGATGCACAGTCAGAATTCGAAGTTAAAAAATTCAAATTGCATTTTTGAGAAAAAACTACACTGAGAGTTCAGAAGAAAAAAGTCAAATTTGAGATGTAAACTTTGAATACGGAGTCTTTAAAACTTACAGCTGTGAAATACAAACTTGCAATTCTGAGAAGAAAGATAAATGTGCAATAAAAAGTTTATTTTTTATTCTGTGGTGGAAAAAAGCTTTCATATTTTCTTGTCTATTTTGGAGCTTCACAGAATAAATCACCATCTGTTGTTGTAGAAAAGAGCGTCATTAATATCCTGCTAAACATGTTTTCTGTCGTACAGGTTTTGGAATGACATGAGGGTGAGTAAATGACACAACGGTTCTTGGATGAACCATTATTTTGCATGATGAATTGTGCACAGTAAGACCAGTGTATTAATAAAGTAAACAGAGTTTTGATCTCCTGTTGACTTACAATCTTCACTGAGGATCGGGTGACGTCAGGTCTTATCTATTGCCAAATTTATGCAGAGGAGGCACAGAAGCGCTTCTGAGGTGGTATGTTTAATGCTGCTCAGATGTGGCATAACTGCATTTTTATGCATTTTATATTGCAGATACAAATACAACTGCATGCTTTGATACTAGCTGCTGACGCAGGTCAGAGCAGCCTTAACTAAAGATGCCTTCATCGCAGCTCTATTTCAGTTACAGCTCTAGCAAAGAGCAGAAACAGGTCAAAAGAACAGCATCTCTGTGCTGGTGGGGCTCCCAGGAGCCCGGGGCCCTAATCTCTGCAGGCGCCGGGTAAGGGTCGCGCAAACGCCGAAGCTGAATGTCAACGAGGATATGCAAATCCACCATGACAACTGGTGCAGGAAACATGTTCTCCCTGACTCCGAGACCCTTGATATTTCACAAAGTCAAACGGGACGAGGCAGTCGCCGCCCCAGGGGATTCAGATCGGATTATTTGCACGTACAAACACACACACCGAGGGGCCGCACGGGTCACGCCACGGCTCCCCGAGGTTCACGCCTCCTTCGCACACGCTCACACACCTTGACCGTCTCCAGCCGCGAGCGGAGAATTGGCCATCTGCAGGAACAGAGGAACAAGCGGAGAGTGTAAAGCGACTGACGGGTCAAGCTGTGATGCTTTTCACAGGGGCAGAAATGGCAGATGCTATTTGCACCTCAGTGTAAATGGGAATATATATATATATATATATATATATGGGTCATTGATGTATAAGGACTTTTAAAACAAAAAATAATCTCTGTTGTAATTTTTCAAACATTAAGAATGTTGTGTACACATAAACTCATATTAAAATTTTAAATTCTCTATGAATTAACCATAGCCTTAAATAATGTCATGTGGTGCGACCATGATTTATATTGAAATTCATTCATTGCCTTAACGTGCTTAACATTTTTAGATATTCTCTGTAATTAAAGTGTTTAGAAACAAAGTATTTGCATTTATTTTGAGTTTTTGTAAATAATCTCATATTTTTGTTTTATAATTTCAACGTTGCCTTCTTAAATGTAGTTAGTAGACTTATTTTTTCTGTAAATTGCATAAAACTGATAAAACTGTTAAATAAATACCATTTACTTAAGCATGCAGTAGCAGTGATTCATATTTCAACCACAGAAATTAGATAATTTTATTTTATTTTAATACAGTTATTTCTATTATTGGTCGCACCACATGATGAGTGGTCGCTCCAAATGACACATGAGCCTTATATCATCAAAAATCTATTTAAAGAGACATGTGAAAAGTGCAGCACTATTTTACTTTGCTTGGCAGTGGAATCTGGTAAAATAGATGAAAATATTTATTAATAAACACATAATAAATTACTAATAAATGCATAATTAAGTTTAAACATAAACTGTGTAAAATGACCCAAATTGCATAAAAATCTGTTCCAAATGACACTAAAAGAAAGTATTTTATGTACACGAACTATCAATTGAATATAAAAGCAGAAAAACCACCAATCTGGGACATATATGTATAATGGGAAACACTTTGCAGTGGTCGCACCACATGACATTTCAAATTCAGTCAAAATTTACAAGCACAGAATTGGCTACCTAAACAAACAAGCTAGCTTCCGACAAAAGGTCACTCGGAAATTTATAATAAAAATAAATACTTGTAGAAATAACTTAAAATGCATTGCTTTTTTCTGAGGTCATACCACATGATATCCAAATGTGGTGACTACATTCCAGCTGCTAAAAAGGTTATTTTTTTCCAAACTTGAAAGAGATTTACAAACCTATTTGATGCTTCCATGGGTCACTGGAAAATTGGTATAAGCCCTATCTTTGAATGGATTTCAACATAAAAGTCCCTTGATAGCCGCACCACATGATATTCTATAAAATGGAAATAATAGGACAAAGTTTGTTCGTATATTATAATGGAAATATAAACACAAATGCTTTGCCGTTTTATGCAGGATTACAAACACTTTGGAAATGATGCCAAATAGTGCAGGAAATTAATCTGAATAAATTTAGGGTCATTTCAGAGACGTTTTCAAAACAACAGTTATGGCTGGACGGTCGCACCACATGATATTTTGACACTTTGAATAATAGAAAAATTACAAATAACTCATTGTTTTTGAAAAGTTAAAGTGGGTCCATACATAGAAGAGCTACTTCACATGTATGGCTTCATATATATTTTTGATGCATTTAAACCAATTTTAAACTGAAAAAATGCAATCGGACAGAAAATCTGGGTGTCACGTGATGACCCATATATATATATATAAGTATATATATTAACTTCCTGATGCTAGCGAGCCAATAGTACTGAGAGGTCATAAGGGTCAGAGGTCAGAAACAGGTCAGAAGTGAAGGTCAGGCTGAATGTGTGTTTTCATTGGTCTCATACCTCCAGATCACGTCTTGAGTTGCCCCGAGAGGATTTGCGATAAATCCGCCGCCTGGAGTGTGTGTGAGATTGGGGTTTGTGTGCTGTATTTCTCATTTCATGACTCTCGGGGAGGGGAGGCTAATAACACGCGCAAACGCTGACGTCAGTGGTGTGATACGGCATGTCAGGGCTGAACGCTGCGCGCGTGTGTGTGTGTGTGTGTGTAAGTGAGCCGCTCACAGGCTGATGGAGTTTTTGTCTCCAAGGTCGAGCGCCCTGCTAAACTCAACTACGGCTAATGTGAGAGCGCTGCACATACAACACTGCATAAAACCACTGAGAATATCCATGAGGACACGTAATGTAGAACACAAAATTTTGACAAAATTGCAGAATCCAGTCATAAAAATGAAATTTACTGTAGAATGCAGAATTTGGCAAATTTTGAATAAATAAATCAGAAGTAGAACTGTAAACTTACATGAATGAATGTCTGTGAATATTAACTGATGTGAAAAAACTGCTGCTGTGCTTTGTTTCCTATACATACTGAAGGAATTTTTAATAAAAGAAAAATGTTACATTTTCATTTTATTTCATTTTAAAAGATTTAATAAATAATTAACATTTTATGGCATTTTTTGATAATTAAAACAGAATTTTCAAAAAAATTAAAGTGTAAAAATTGCAATAAATTATGAAAGTGTTCAAGGTTCATGAATTCACATAATTAGACTTTCTTTTTGATTATTTAACTTTAATTAGACCATTAAAATGGAATTCAGGACAAAATAAATTAAAAACTAAAAAACACAGAAATATTTAAATGAAAAGATAATAAATAAATACATAAAAATAAAAATAAATGGCCATATATATATATATATATATATATATATATTTATGTTAAGTTGCATACGTTTCATGATTTCAATTAGACATGCTTTTTGATTCCTAAAATTTAACTGAACCATTAAACAGCTTCCAAAATAAATAACTAAATAAATCCAGAAGAATTAAAATGAATTTAGAAAAAAATAAATATGGTCCTAAAATTACATTTTTGTTTTGTTAAATTGTAAATGTTTTATGATTTAATTGAATTGGTTTTTGATGACTAAAATGTCATTTGACCATTAAAACAGAATCCACAGAAATTAAAATGGAAAATTTAGGAATAAAATAAAATAAAATGAATTTCTTATGGCCCTAAAAATGTATTTTTGCTTTTAATAAATTGTTGTTAAATTGTAAGTGTTATGATTTAAATGAATTATACCTGCTTTGTAGTAAAATTTTATGTAACCATTAAAATGGAATTCAGAACATTTAAATAAACAAATAAAACTAAATCCAGAAAAATTCAAATGAAATGAAATGTAATAAATAAATAAATAAAAGAATTTGGGACAAAAAAAACTCTTAGTAAACTTATATTAAATTTCATTTAATATCAGTTAATAATGAATTTATAATAATGATATTAAATTTCATTTATTACAAATTTCATTAAATTTCCTTTCATGATTTAATTTAATTAGACATGCTTTTTGATTACTAATAATTAAAATGCCATCCAGAAAAATTAAAATGGAAAAAAAAAGGAATCCAGAAAAATTAAAATTAATTTAAGAAAAACAAAGTATATATTTTTAAATTTGATTCAATCATTTTTTTTTTTCAAATGTTACTTTTACAATTTTATATGGCCATAAAAATTAAATTTTTATTTTGTTGAATTGTAAAAGTTTCATGATTGAATTTAATTAGACATGTTTTTGATCACTAAAATTTTTAAATAAAAATAAAAATGTTTGGGAAAAACAACACAGATTTCTTATGGCCCTAAAAAAATAATAATAATAAATTGTTGTTAAATTGTAAATGTTTCATGATTTACTTTAATGACACACTTTTTGATTACTAAAATTTAATTTAACCATTAAAACAGAATCTAAAACAATAACACAGATTTTATAGAGCTCTATTAACGCACAAACCCAGCCGAGGAGATTCCCATTTTGCGCAGATCCAAACGGCAATTAGTCTCATGCTTCAGAGCAAACAAGCACATTACATAAGCCAATGACACACAGCTGAAGAAAGCAAAGCTACCATTAACATCCACCGTCAAATGAGATTCAGCACAGACGTGACCGCGGGGAGACGGATCCGCAAACCGCGTCGGCGGTCCTCCAGACCGGCGGCTCACGGACGGCCAGAGGTCAAAGGTCAAAGCCCGAATGGAACCTCCGGCCGCGCCCGCGCGCTCGCACCAAACGAAAGCGTGTTTTCAGGATATAAACAGAAGGAAGGCTTTATCTGACGCTGGGCAGGGCAGACATCCGTGACGGAAATGCAAATTTGGCTGTCTGCGCACGCGGCCCTGAATAGACGCTAATTGTGGTGGAAGCGTCAGCTGAGATGGCGGCGTATTTTTAGGGCGGCTCACAGAAGCGCTCGCTCGAGTAGCGCTCGTGTGTGTGTGTGTGTGTTTGAGTTAATAAAGAGATTTGCAAGCAAGGAAAGAGCCTTCGCTCACAGATCACGATGACATGATCCCAAAACTACACCAGACTCAAAAAAATCTCTTGAAATTCAGCTTTAAATCCAGTATTAGACCGACTGCAGGTAGAACAATCGCTCTTTCACTGATAATAACACAGCGTGCAAAAGCCTCCTCAGTTAGCACCTTCTAGAAACCAACCTTAAAATCCTGAGCGACACAATTCCACGTAACCTACTCTACACTGAATGGACGTATTATAATTACTACTGATGGTGAACGCAGGCTAATGGCAGATGCAAAGCGTGTCGTGTTAATAAGGCAGAAACGGTAATTCGTAAACACCAACACAAACCGCTTCAGCAGGAGTTTAAGCTCTGATTTCTGTTTTGAAAAGCTGATTAGGAAAAGCTTCTTCCACAAGATCAAGTTAATGAAGATGTAGGTGTCCGTCGGGATTAAAACGACTTATTAATGAGCCTCGCACAAAATACACAACCAGAAAAAACAGGAAGTTCATCTATAAAATGAACAATCTTCAACTTTAAAACTAGCTTTTTTATTTTTAAATATTATTTAATATTTATTTGAATATTATTTTAATATTACATTTAGCTTTAACTTTAAAAAAATACAATTAAAAAATTACAATGTAGAACTAGCATTTGCAAAATATTTTAGTAAATTTGTTAGCAATTTCTAAGCTTTCTAAACTAATAAGCTTTAGTATTTTAATATTATTTATATGGTATTTATTAATATTTTTAAATGAGTTTATATATATATATATAAAAACATTTAGTTTTATTTAGCTTTAATTTATATTTATCTAGTTATTAACAACTAAGGCAGCATTTCTCATTTTAATTCTAATTTTAAATCATATCTAATATTTTATTTTTATTTTAATTATTTTTCATGTAATATTTTATTTTGTGGCTTGATGCTGAATATGGTTCAGTAAAATGGGACACGTAAAATAAAATAAAAGTAAATAAATAAATATTTATTGAAATATTATTTTTAATATTACATTTAACTTTATGAGCTTTATTAAATAAAAAATATATTTTTTAAAATTTGTAATAATCTAATATTTACATTAGCTTTTTTAATTACACTACTACTGCATGTAGATTTTTGTTAACATTTATGGCAGCATTTCTAATTTTAATTGCAATTATATATATATATATATATATATTAGCTATATTAGCTATATATATATATAAACATTTACTTTTATTTAGCTTTAATTTATATTTATTTAGTCATTTTAGTACTTAAACAGTCCTTAACTTATTTCTTAACTTCATTAGTTGCTAAGGCAGCATTTCTAATTTTAACTAAGTTTAAAAATTTAAATTTTAATAAAAATGTAAATCATTTCCAATTTTTGTTTTTTAATTTATTTTTCATGTTTGGTTTGGAATTTGGTTTAGTAAAATGGGACAAATAAAAATAAAATAAAATAAAAAATTAATTAAATATTATTTTAATATTACATTTAACTTTCTTAGCTTTATTAAATTAAAAATATAATCTAATATTTACATTTCAGCTTCTGCATGTGGATTTTCTTTTGTCAACATTTACAATGTAAAACTAGTGAAGGCATTAAATTTGTAAATCATTTTATTAAATTTGTCAGTAATTTCTTTAGTAATTAATATTAGCTTTTTAAAAGTATTTTAATATTATTTCTATAGTATTACAGTATTTATTATTTTATTTTTGTATTTTCAGTTTTCATTGTAATTTTAGTTTTGGCTCAAGCTATTTTTTGTGCTTATATATATAAACATTTAGTTTTATTAAGCTTGAATTTATATTTCTTTAAATTGTAGTCATTTTAGTACTTGAACAAACCCTGACTTATTTCCGAACTTAGTTACTAAGGCAGCATTTTTTTTTATTTTAATTTTTTAAATTTTAAATAATTTCCATTTTTTGTTTTGTAAAATTCCTTTTTCATGTAATTTTTTTTTTGTGGTCTGCTGCTCATTTTGGTTCTGTAAAATGGGATGAATAAAATAAAATAAAATGACTGGATTCTCTATAAAAGTGACCTTGTGGATTTTCTGAGGTTCAACACTAAAACGTCTTTCATCGTTGTGTTTCCAGCTCATAACCCTCGCCTGAATGCAAACGATAATGAAACAATAATTAATAATGTGCATTTGACTGGTTTGTCCATTGATGAATATTATTATATGATTGAATACTGACCTTTAATCTCAACACAACACATTCTCATTCTCAGAAACACGATCCAGAATCACGGTCAGCGGCCGGAGCGTTTGTGTCTCAAATGCCAGGAGGAAACTCGAGCTGTCGGCAGTTAATTACTAAATAAGGGTGTTAATTTAAAAGTTAATGAATATGAAAAGGCTACGGCGATGCACGAGCGCAGGCGTGTGTGTGTGTGTGTGTGTGTGTTCAGCGCTGAACTCACAGTCGCTGCAGGTCAGACTTACATAAACGGCCCAGTGTCAGAGTCACATCAGGGTCAAACACATGAACAACACAAACACACAAACCTGAACCTAAACCACCAATTACAAGACATTTCTCTGGTTGATCTCGATCTGCATGAGCCGTACTTTATTTTGAAGCCGTGAGGAGCCGCACGACGCTCGGCAGATTTCCAGAGCGATGCTTTCACTCGTGCGTCAGATCCTGCTGCGAGACACGGAAACACTGTGATGGAATCATTCTTCACTTTACACAAACCCACATTCAGCTCCAAACACGCCTCGAAAACACACAGACGCTCGGCATCTGTTTGCAGGACTTAACGGGATTACAACGGCCCGGTCCAACTGCTATTCACCAACGCCACAATCGTGAGACCGGAAGAGCCTTGCATCATCCTGCAAGATGTATACTATTAATGCATAACATTTAAAAAACATCCTACATTATCGTCAACTCACCTGCTCAATTACTACATCAATTCCTCAAGTCATTTGATCCGTGTTCTCATTGTTAACTAAAGCTGAAACTAGCACAAATATTTCTTATTAATTGAAATTAGGTTCAGATCAAATTAGAAATGCATAAAGGAGAAAATTTGATATTATTTTTTCTCCAAGAAATATAAGTTAGAGTTAAGATTAGTTGAAGTACTAAAATGACAAACTAAAAAACTAATTGGGGCTAAATAAATCATTTTAAAAATATATAAAAATTAGAACAGCACAAAACAAAAATCTAGAAAAAAAGGCTCCACAATAGAAAAATAATAAAATAAAATAAAATAAAATAGACTAAGACTAAAATAAACATACAGCTAAATAGAAACTTCACTTAGAAATGTGAAAAGCATAAAATGAACGAAAAGAAAAATACATAAATTAATAAATAAATAAAAAAGCTAAATAAAAATATAATGAAAAACAAAAAATAAAATTGAAACAAAATTTAATGTTATTAAATTTTTGTTGTTATTTGATGCAAAATGCTAGAGCTAAAATAAAAAAAAATCTGAAATTTAATTAAATAAATAAAAATAATAAAACTGTCAAAAGCACACACACACACACACACACACACACACACACACATATATATATATATATATATATATATAAAAAAATATCAGAAGCACAATACAAAATATCTGGAAAATCTGAAAAAGTTAAAAACAAACAAACAAACAAACAAAAAATAATTAAAAACTGAAACAAAATTTAGTGTTAAGGTTATTTGAAGCAAAATGCTAGAGCTACAAAAAAAATAAAAATAAAAAAAAATAAAATAAAATAAAACCTGTCAAAAGCTAAACTAAAATTAAAACAAAAGTACCATGACAAATATAATAAAATAAATTTAAGGTTAAGATTAGTTGAAGCAAATTGACTAAGACGAAAATAAAAATACAGACAGGAATTTAATTTAACATTCAGAAGCATAAAACAAAATGACAAAAAAAACTAAAAAATAAATTAGAGCTAAATAAAAATGTAATAAAAAAAAAAATTAAAAAGAAAAAGAAAAAAAAAACCCTAAAAACTGAAACAAAATTTAGTGTTACGGTTATTTAAAGTAAAAAAAAAAATCTAAAATCTAAAAAAAAATGTAACTAAATAAAATTTAAATAATACAATTGCAAAAAGCACAAAAATCTAAACTAATATTAAAACGAAATATTAAAATAAAATGTATTTAAAAAAATATGAATAAATACCACAATAGTAACACCTGCACCACAGGGAATAAAATATATTAATTAAAATTCAAGTCAAGAATGAAACTGTGGTGTTTGTCAAGTCAATCAGCAGCATGTGTGTTGTACATATGGACAAATGTAGTAACTCATCCAGAACGTTCAGCACACGGAACGTGTTGATACTGAACACACACGTGATGCGGAAACAGCGTGAAGGTTTGGCTTTGTGTGATCATCATCATCATCATCATCATTTGCTGCTGCTGGAGTTCAGCTGATTGGAGGCGTCTGGATACGATCCAACATTCAGTCTCGTTCAGTCTCACCTCTCAGATAAAACACAGCGAGTGTGAGACGCTTGGTTTCTGTGAAACGCACCGAAATAGATCTCAGCGGCTCCCTGACGGGCAGGACAAATCTTTAATGGAGATCTTCAGCACTGACAAAAGACAGCAGACGCCAAAACCTTCCACTGATCTGAAGCGCTCCGCTTCACTCCTGCAACGGCGATTCATTACAAACTCACTGAACTCACGACAAAACAAACATCAGCGCTGACAGTCGTTCAGTACATCAAAAGTTCACGTTTGCTAAGGATTAATTCCTCTTTGATTCACATAAAAGCCTTCACTATTTTCCATTTGTAAATGGTCCTGCTTTTGTCACTAATTAATTTATATGCAAAAAATAAAATGAAAATATAGACCAAAATCTCACACTTAACTGTAAAAATTAAACTTAGAATAATTTAAAATTGGAAATTATAATTAAAATATGAACTATAGATGGTTCCTCAGTAGCTGAAGTACTAGAATTAGTAAAACAGAAAAAAATTAATTCAAGCTAAATCGAAATAAAAAAAGCAAAAACACAAAAAAGTACTAAAACCTAAACTAAAAAAAAAACAAAAACTGAAAATTAACGTAAATATTACTACAAAATATTAACAATAAATATATAATAAAATAAAAAATATAATATAAAAATAATTTTAAAAATAATAATACTAAAACCAAGAAAATACTCAGTACCTTTTGGTAAAGCGTGGGTAATTTTGTTAAAACATTAATTCTAATTCTGTTTACCTGAGTTTCATCCATGCAAACAAATGTGCAAATTAAATTCAAGGCCTCACTATTTGCAAACTGTAAATAATCCTGTTTATGGCAAATTCACATATGAAATATAAATATTAGACGATAACCTTAAATTTAGACGTACACATGATTTAAAATTAGAAATTAGAATTAAAATGAGAAATGTTGCCAAAATAAAACTTTAAAATTAAACATAAATAAAACATAAAAAGCTAAATAAAATAAACAAAACCTATTAAAAATGACAAAAACAAAACGACTACTGAGAAACTGAAAAAAAAAAGAATAAATACTATTAAAGTACAAAAATTAAAATACAAAATAATAATAACCAAATGAAAGTGCTGTTTAAAATATTTGCAAGTTAAATTAAAGGCCTCACTATTTTTATACTGTAAATAATCCTGTGTCTTTAACAAATTCACATGCAGAAAATAAAATATAAATATTAGATGAAAATCGTAAAAAGACCTACAAATGCTTTAGAATTAAAAATTAGAATTAAAATGAGAAATGCTGCCAAAATAAAACTTTAAGCACTAAAATGACCAAAACATAAAAAGCGAAATAAAAATAAACAAAACCTATTAAAAATGACAAAAACAAAACAATTACTAAAACCTAAAATAACACTAAAATGAAAACTGAAAAAAGATTAAATACTATTAAAGTACAGAAATTAAAATCTGAAATAATAATAAAGAAATGAAAGTGATTTAAAATGTTTATGCAAATTCATGAATTTGCAATCCAATTTAATTTGTTAAAGGCCTGACTATTTTATATTTTAAATAATTGTGTTTATGACAAAATCACATGCAGAAATTAAAATAGAAATATTAGATAAAAACCTTAAACTTAGACCTACACATGATTTAAATTAGAAACTAGAATTAAAATTGTAGAAATATTGCTGAAATAGCTAAAAATACACCTTAATAATAATAAAAAAAAAATAAAAAGTAATAAAAAAAATAATCAAAACCTATCAAAATGACAAAAACAAAACAATGACTAAAACCTAAATTAAAATGAAAGGGAAACCTGAAAATATACAAAACAAAAACATGATGAAATACTATTATAGTGCAGAAAATAAAACACAATAATAATAAACAAATGAAAGTGCTGTTTTAAAATATATTTGTTTACCCAAATGCATGAATGTGCATGTATTTTACAGTGTGAGGAATGACCAGAAATCATTTGCTCATCAACAGCTCCTCAGATGCCAAATTCCTTCAAGAAACGTCTTTTACTGAGCCGCCGAGACCGCGTGAACGTGAACTGTTTGAAAGACGCGACGCTCATCGAGAGCGACGAGGTCACTTCCTGCCGCCGGCTCCGCCCCCCAGCGACCACGCACACGCTCTGCGCTGGTCAGATGGAATGATTTATTCATAATCATGGCAGAATATTAAAACAATGAACATTGAAAGCACTGACACGTTACTCAAGGCCTCTCTGAGCATGCATGAGTCCGTCTGAACGCTCACTTCTTAAATATATTTTAATATAAAACAGGCCGACGCAGCAAGAGTTCCGATGGACTGACCCTCCCAGTCCACTAGAGGGAGTGTGTGTGACTGTCAGTGAACGTGTGTGTGTGCGTGCGTGAGTGTGTGTGATGGCAGGCACATGAGCTCAGCTGGGAAGTGTGTGTGTGTCAGTGTGTTTGTGTTTCCCAGCTCATTGCCTCAGTTCAGTCTGGCGCTAGTGAACACAAACCCCCGTCTTGATGCAGATGACAAATAACAGATACAAACATTAAAAAAAGACCGGTTTAAAAAAGAAAAGAATAAAAAGACAGGCGTCGAGTCTGATGTCAGAGGAACACAGGCACTGCTCTGTCAACTCCAGCAGGCACTTTGACACACACACACACACACACACACACACACACTCAGAATGACAGCGGATGAATCTCGTGAAGATCACGTGCAGGTCACATTACACCACAAATCAAAAGGAAAACAATTCTTGCATTAAAAAAATTAAGCCCATTAGACACATTCAGATTTTTTTTTGCATTTTAACTGTTAATTATATCTTATTTAGGTAATGCAAAAAAATCATTTTTATGACTGATGCAAAAAAAAAAAAGATGATGGCAGCCAAAAAAAAGTGAAAAAATTATGCAAACAACAACAACAAAAAAACTAAATCTCACAATTCAGACTTTTTTTTTTGTTTGTTTTAAATTGCAAGATTGAAATTCAGAATTGCATGATAAAAAGTTGCAATTACCTTTTTTATGCTGTGGCAGAAACACACAGACATAAGTCTGAAATGTGACATAAAAATGTGTAATTAGCTTTTTATTTTTTAATTCTAAAGTGGAAACAAAAAACTGAATTGCATTGGATTTATAACACAGTTCTGAAAATTTTCTTGCAATTCTAGGAATTAAATTCAGACTTTCTCACAAATATAACGTCTGAATTATGAGATTAAAAAGTTGCAGTTACCCTTTTATTTTTTATTTATTTATTTACTTATTTTTTACCAATTTTGGAAACAAAAACATTTGAGAAATTAACTCAGAATTGCAATTCTAGGAATTTAATCCAGACTTTCTCACAAATATAAAGCCAGATATAAAGTCTGAATTGTGAGATTAAAAAGTTGCAATTACCTTTTTTATTTATTTATTAACCAATTTTGGGGAAAAAATAATTGTGAGATAAAAGTAATGCTTTTTTACAATTTTAATTCTATGGTGGAAACAAAAAAACTGAATTGTAACATGTAAACTTGGATTTGCATGAATTTCGAATTTTTCTTGCAACTCTGAGGTTTAAATTCTGAATTTCTTTCAAATATAAGGTCAGATATAAAGTCTGAATTGTGAGATTAAAAAGTTTCAACTACCTTTCTCTTTTTTTTTAATCTATTGTGAGATATAGAATTGTAAGAAATAAACTCAGAATTGCAAGAAACAAATAAAAAAAAAGTAACAAGTTAAAACAAGATAAAAGTAACAATTAGCTTTTTTACTTTTTAATTCTATGGTGGAAACAAAAAAAAATTGCAATTGCAAGACATAAATTCAAGAAACTCAGAATTTATCCTGCAATTCAGAATTTTTGCTAGCAATTCTGAGGATTAAATTCTGACTTTCTTACAAATATAACATCAGATATAAAGTCTGAATTGTGAGATTAAAAAGTTGCAATTACCTTTTTTATTTATTTATTAACCAATTTTGGGGAAAAAATAATTGTGAGATAAAAGTAATGCTTTTTTACAATTTTAATTCTATGGTGGAAACAAAAAAACTGAATTGTAACATGTAAACTTGGATTTGCATGAATTTCGAATTTTTCTTGCAACTCTGAGGTTTAAATTCTGAATTTCTTTCAAATATAAGGTCAGATATAAAGTCTGAATTGTGAGATTAAAAAGTTTCAACTACCTTTCTCTTTTTTTTTAATCTATTGTGAGATATAGAATTGTAAGAAATAAACTCAGAATTGCAAGAAACAAATAAAAAAAAAGTAACAAGTTAAAACAAGATAAAAGTAACAATTAGCTTTTTTACTTTTTAATTCTATGGTGGAAACAAAAAAAAATTGCAATTGCAAGACATAAATTCAAGAAACTCAGAATTTATCCTGCAATTCAGAATTTTTGCTAGCAATTCTGAGGATTAAATTCTGACTTTCTTACAAATATAACATCAGATATAAAGTCTGAATTGTGAGATTAAAAAGTTGCAATTACCTTTTTTATTTATTTATTAACCAATTTTGGGGAAAAAATAATTGTGAGATAAAAGTAATGCTTTTTTACAATTTTAATTCTATGGTGGAAACAAAAAAACTGAATTGTAACATGTAAACTTGGATTTGCATGAATTTCGAATTTTTCTTGCAACTCTGAGGTTTAAATTCTGAATTTCTTTCAAATATAAGGTCAGATATAAAGTCTGAATTGTGAGATTAAAAAGTTTCAACTACCTTTCTCTTTTTTTTTAATCTATTGTGAGATATAGAATTGTAAGAAATAAACTCAGAATTGCAAGAAACAAATAAAAAAAAAGTAACAAGTTAAAACAAGATAAAAGTAACAATTAGCTTTTTTACTTTTTAATTCTATGGTGGAAACAAAAAAAAATTGCAATTGCAAGACATAAATTCAAGAAACTCAGAATTTATCCTGCAATTCAGAATTTTTGCTAGCAATTCTGAGGATTAAATTCTGACTTTCTTACAAATATAACATCAGATATAAAGTCTGAATTGTGAGATTAAAAAGTTGCAATTACCTTTTTTATTTATTTATTAACCAATTTTGGGGAAAAAATAATTGTGAGATAAAAGTAATGCTTTTTTACAATTTTAATTCTATGGTGGAAACAAAAAAACTGAATTGTAACATGTAAACTTGGATTTGCATGAATTTCGAATTTTTCTTGCAACTCTGAGGTTTAAATTCTGAATTTCTTTCAAATATAAGGTCAGATATAAAGTCTGAATTGTGAGATTAAAAAGTTTCAACTACCTTTCTCTTTTTTTTTAATCTATTGTGAGATATAGAATTGTAAGAAATAAACTCAGAATTGCAAGAAACAAATAAAAAAAAAGTAACAAGTTAAAACAAGATAAAAGTAACAATTAGCTTTTTTACTTTTTAATTCTATGGTGGAAACAAAAAAAAATTGCAATTGCAAGACATAAATTCAAGAAACTCAGAATTTATCCTGCAATTCAGAATTTTTGCTAGCAATTCTGAGGATTAAATTCTGACTTTCTTACAAATATAACATCAGATATAAAGTCTGAATTGTGAGATTAAAAAGTTGCAATGACCTTTTAAACACTTTTAACCCATTGTGAAAAAAATATAACTGTGAGAAATAAACTAAGAATTGCAAGAAAAAAAGTGGTGGAAACAAAAAATAATACCATCATTATGTCTTATATGATCTAAAAAGAAATTTTTTTAGGAATTTTTGCATTAAATTAATGAAAATTGCATTTTTGCTAATTTATATTATGCCAACTTAAATTTTTTTTATGCTCATTTAATTTTTTTCTGTTTTGTTTTGCTTTTAAATCTTGGTAATAGAATGATTTTTACTAGGAACACAGTAACAGTGTAACAATCTTAACCGAGAATAAGAGTTACAAAATAAATCTGGATGTGCTACATTAGTGACTATTAAAAATTATGTAAAACTTAAATGTTCCATCAATTCGGCTTTGTTATTTAAATGCAAAATAGAACTTTTATTTCTTTAAATTTTGATTTTGGTGTGAACTATGACTTGCGTGTTTTCACGAGACGTTTTTAACAGGAGCGAGAGAGAAAAACAGCAGCAGAGGAAAAGACCAGCCCTCCTCACTGATGCCATGAGCAGAACGGAGAACCAAACCAGAAGAGGAGCAAATACTGCTGCACACACACACACACACACACACACACACACACACGCGTCAGTGTGTTCCTCCTCTCACGTCACGGATCACGAGAGAGCGTCCAGATCAACAGTCCACGTCCGAGTACACAAAAGAGTGTGTGGAGCCACAGTAAAAGGTTTGGTTTGTGATGCAGAGGGTCTGGGTCGTCCCCGGGCCCCGCGGCCCTCACAGGTACAGCTCCTTGGCTCTGATGTGCTGCAGCTTCTCACGCAGCAGACGGAAGGAGGGCCGTCCGGCCGGGTCCAGCGTCCAGCACTGCTTCATCAGGTCGTAGACGGCGGCCGGGCAGCCGTCGGGAGCGTCCATCTTATAGCCCTTCTCCACACGCGGCACCACCTCCTTCAGCGGCTGCGGAGACACGAGACACACGAGCTCAGACTGCCCTCTCATGGACACACGCGCAACTACACCACTGCACTCACACTGACATAACACAAACACTACAGCGGATCACAGGGAGAACCAGAGTCACACACACACTCACACAATCAATGACTTACTAACGCACACCTAAAAGAACCGGAAAGAAACTGAAATGCTATTGAAACTTATTATTATTATTTTGAGACTAAACTTTCAAACTCTAACTCGTCCTAGAGCTTCAACTCTACAAACCCCAAACTCAGTCCAGATCTTCAGACTGATGTGACCGAGTGTGCTGTGTCTTTTCTAACTGATCGGACTTACGGTTTTCCTAAAAATGACAATTAAAACTGTGAAAAATCCCATAGACTTACATTGACGGAATGTTCAAATGAGCCAAAACTATTCAAACCCATCTATCGATCTATATCTCTAGTAACTTAGCTTAACACATGCTATCAATGTACTAATTCAAGCTAGCAACGTGATAATCAAGGTGTCAATGTACTAAAACATGCTAACAATATGCTATCGATATGTTAATCATGTTAAAAATAAGCTAATCATGCAAGAAATATGTTAGCAACATGCTAACTACATGTTAATTATGTTAGAACCATGCTGGCAACATGCTAGTAACTTGCTATTCATATTAGCAACATGATAGTAGCTTGCTTATAATGCTAGAAACATGTTAACAACATGCTAATCATGTTAGAAACATGCTAGTGACTTGCTAAGCATGCTAGAAACATGTTAACATGTTACTTGCTACTACAACATGCTAGTAACTTGTTAATATCTTAATCATGTTAAAACATGCTAACAACATTCTAGTGACATGCTAATCATGCTTGCAACATGGTAGTAACTTGTTAATCATGCAAGAAACATGTTAACAACATGCTAACTACATGTTAATCATGTTAGAAACATGCTAGCAACATGCTAGTAACTTGCTAATCATATTAGCAACATGCTAATAATGCTAGAAACATGCTAACAACATGCTAGTAACTTGCTAATCATATTAGCAACATGCTAATAATGCTAGAAACATGCTAACAACATCTAGTAACATGCCTCATCTAACAACATGCTAGTAACTATCACTATTAGCAACATCTAATAATGCTAGAAACATGTTAACAACATTCTGCAACATCTAATCATGCTAACAACATGCTAGTAACATATTAATACATAACATAGTTAACAACATGTTAACAACATCTAGTAACATGCTAATCATGCTAACAACATGCTAGTAACTTGCTGTTCATATTAGCAACATGCTAATAATGCTAGTAACATGCTAATCATGCTAACAACATGCTAGTAACTTGCTAATCATGCTACAAATATGTTAACAACATGCTAATCATATTAAAACATGCTAATAACAAGTTAGTGACATGTTAATCATGCTAATAGCATTCTAGCAACATGCTAATGTTAGAAACATGCTAGCAACATGCTACTCATGCTAGTAAAATGTTATCTATCTATCTTGTTGTATTATATTATTATTATTATAGTATAATATTTTTTTCTTGAATTTATTTCTTAAATATATTCTGAAATATATTCTCTAGTACAAAAATAATAGATTTAAAATGCACATATTTTATACTAAGTATAGTTTAAGTCTTTTCACATGTGACCCTGGACCACAAAACCAGTGATGGGGTCAATTTGTAAATGTTTGGTTTGTTATATTAGGACAATATTTGGCTACAACTATTTGAAAATCTGGAATCTGAGGGTGCAACAACAACAAAAAAAACTGAGAAATTCGCCTTAAAATGAAGTTCTTAATGCATATTACTAATCAAAAAGTTTTGATATATTTATTTATATTTTGTTTAAAGCAATGAAATCCTTACAATTCTGGGGTACGGCACGCGTCCGAAAGAGTAAATCTCCCACAGCAGAATGCCGTAACTCCACACGTCAGATTTAGTAGAAAACCTCTGTGAAAACACAAGAAAAAAATCTATTTATGACATAAAACAAGTAATGATGAGAGTTTTTTAACATCAGGAATGATGTGACAAAGCGTCTTGAATCACTGACGGAATGAAAGTCAATCATTCATATGCTTTAAATGCAAAATCTGATCTATTGCACACAGATTTCCAAACACAAGCCTCAATCTTACTGTGAGTTTGTCTTTGATTTTTTTCTTGAAATACGTAAAGCTATACCTTCTCTCGCAGCGCCTCAGGCGAGGTCCATTTGACGGGCAGTTTTGCCGTGTCCTGTGTGGACGAGGCCTCTTTGGTCAGTCCGAAGTCGCTGACTTTGGCGATGTTGTCGTCGGACACCAGCACGTTGCGAGCCGCCAGATCTCTGTGCACGAAGTTATTGGCCTCCAGATACTCCATGGCCTCACAGACGTTACTGCGACAGACACAAACACGCTAAAGATCCCCACAGACAGACACGCAGCTGACCGACGTGTGGAATGAGACGTTTACTCACAGAGAAAACTTCAGCAGACACTCGCCGCCCAACACGGTCCGACCTCGAGAGCGCAGGTAATCCACCAGACTGCCCTGTTCAACACACACACACACACACACACACACACGCGATGACTACATAAATCAGGTGATTAAACTGCTTTCATCAAACAGGCTGCTGCACACATTTAACCAAGATCTGAGGATTTCACAACGTTGTTGCTTAAATTAACCCTTATAATGCATCTAAAAAAAATACATAATTTTTAGTAAGGGAATGAAACTTTGCAAATGTAGTTGCAAAAATAGTTTTTTTAAACATTAATTAATTTTTTATTTTTTAAGATTTACTACTATTTAAAAAAAAAAAAAAAAGTTTCACATTTTATACTCGGGATATTTTGACCCGGTGTGTATGGAGCACCATTAGCGTCAAAAAAAAAACCTTTCTGTACAATTATCTATGGAGTTAGATTAGTGTCAGATGCCTGTAAAATATATTTATTCATCCTTTTGGACTGAATTTTGTTGTTGAACAAACATGTACTTCTGTTGACAAACCACTGCAGCATGAAAAATTACCATTTTTTCATCTGAAAGTGACATTTTAAATAAGTAAATAGAATTTACTTTGTTCAAAAACTTGTTTTACTGTTGTTTTGTTTGAAATAATATATAAGTTTAATAAAATTGGATTGTTAAATAAATAATTAGGCCAATAATTAGATGATAATAAATCATTATGATATTAAGTAAAGATCATGTTCCATAAAGATATTTTGTAAATTTCCTACTGTAAATATATTAAAATGTAATTTTTGAATAGTAATATGCATTGCTAAAAACTTAATTTGAACAACTTTAAAGGTGATTTTCTCAATATTTTCCGATTTTTTCAGATTCCAGATTTTCAAATATTGTCCTGTCCTAACAAACCATACATCAATGCAAAGCTTATTTATTCAACTTTCAGATGATGTATAAATCTCAATTTTAAAAAATTGACCTTTATGACTAGTTTTGTGGTCCAGGGTCATATTTTGCATATTCCTCATATCTCTCACACTTTTGGACTGAATTTTATTGATTAACATATGTCAGTATGACAAACCATTACAGCATGAAAAATGATCACTTTTTCAAGCAAGTGAAAGTTTAAATAAGCAAAACGAATTTATTTTGTTTGCAAACACTTCAGAGTACTATATATGTTGTTTCCATGTTGTTTTGTTAGAAAAAAACATATAGGTTTATTAAAATTGGACTAATTTTGAGCAATCATGAGTAATACATTTGAACACTGCTGATTCTCAGATACAACGCAGAACTTATTATTATTATTAAAAAGCCCAAAACACACTGTTTTTCTTATTTTGAAATCTTTCTGTTTTATTATTTACAACTGCACATAAAAAAAATAAAGAGATTAAACATGCACTTTATTAATTTAACATGTCAAGATTTTTCTTTTATGCCAAAAATCATTAGGATATTAAGTAAAGATCATGTTCCATTCCAGATATTTTGTAAATTTTTCATCAAAACATAATTTTTGATTAGTAACATACATTGCTAAAAACTTAATTTGGACAACTTTAAAGGTGATTTTCTCAATATTTTGATTTTTTTGCACCCTCAGATTCCAGATTTTCAAATATTGTCTTATCCTAACAAACCACACATCAATGGAAATCTTATTTATTCAGCGTTCAGATGACGTATAAAGCTCAATTTCACCAAATTGATCCTTATGTCTAGTTTTGTGGTCCAGGGTCACATATTACAATATAAAAGCAATACAGTAAGCATTGTCACAATTAATCAACAGATTAAAAGCAATTTACTGGCCTAAATGAGTTCACGGTTTAACTTTTAACACCAATACAGAGAGAAACACCACTGACCTTGGCCATGTATTCAGTCACGATGAACAAACTGCCTTGTTCCTCCACGATCACCCCTAATAACTGCACCAGGTTAGTGTGTCTCATCTGACTACAACACACACACACACACACACACACACACACACAGATTTAACATGCTTGCAATGTAAATCAATGAGATCTTTATAGCAGATACTGACATAAAATGATGTAAATATCAGTGGTTGTTCTATATCTCTGATAATATGTCTTAGTAATTAATTACAGATTTGATTGTCATGAAGTACAGGTGAAGGTCAGTGTGATCATTTGCACTCACGTCATGACTGAAGCTTCAGCGAGGAAAGCCTGAGCCGTGGCGTCGTGTTTGATGCACTTCACTGCGACCTTCGTCCCTCTGTAATCTCCCACCATCACATCTGAACACACACACACACACACAGATTACATACAGATTCACCAACCTTAAACACAGCATCACACGGATCTTCACGCACCTCCAAACTCTCCTTTGCCGATGATCTGTAGGAGTTTGAGATCTTTCATGTTCAGAGACCATCCACCTGTCAAGACAAACATCAAGATGAAGCAGTTTTCACTTCTGCTTTATTTCCCTCAGTCCTGAACATTTCTAAAGCCCTGGACTGCAATCTGCTAAGATTCATCTTGCACTTGTGTTTTCCTTCATTCTGTAGTTTGAAAATAAACTAAAAACTAAAATGGAAAAAAAAAAAATTAATAATAAAATTACACCCAAATTTTAAAAAGTAAATAAATAAATAAAAAAAAAAAATGACAAAAGCACAATAACAAAATGACATATATTGTAACTAATTTTGTAAAAACCAAAAAATACTTTAAAATATAAATAAAAACTATAATAGCATATAAATAATATTAAAATGAAATTGCTAACTGGAAATAAAATAAATAATGAAAACTGAAATAATAAATTATAAATGAATAAAGAATTATTAAATTAAACCTAAATAGAAATTACTATCTGGAAATAAAATAATAAAAACTGGAAATAAACTAAATAAAAACTAAAATGGAAGTAGTACTAAAAATGAAAAAAAAAAAAACATTTTAAATAATAAATTATACACAAATTTTAAAAAGGTAAACAAATAAATAAAAATGACAAAAGCACAATAACAAAATGACAAATATTGTAACTAATTTTGTTAAAACAAAAAAGTACTTTTAAATATAAATAAAAACTATAATAGCATATAAATAATATGAAATTGCTAACAGGAAATAAAATAAATAAATAATGAAAATGTATAAAATACATTTAATACATTAAAAACGTTAAATACAAATTACTATCTGGAAACGAAAAACTGAAATAATAAATTAATAATAAATGAAACCTAAAGGATGATATCTTGAATAAACAAAAACAAAAAACATAAAATAAAATAAATTGACAAATGCACATGTGAAATTACTAAAACTTTAATTAGAATTAAATTTAAACCTGAAAGTGTAAATTAAAAACTACTTCAGAATATAAGCAAATCTACAATAGCAAATAAATACTATTAAAATAGCACTGGTTTGATGCCTGTACAGGGTTTCTGCAGGTTTTACGAGGGTAAATTTAAGACTTTTTTAAAGACATTTTTAAGACCAACTAAAGAAAATTAAAACAAAAAGTCGAAGGGAAAACAATACAGCAATATGTTCTCTTAGTATAGTTCGAGTTTTACTTTCACTTTCAAATGAGCAGCAATTCACTGTCTAGCAATTGTTTGTTTTTAGTTTTCCTCACTTTCCTTCAGTTTTAAGTAGTTTATAAAAGCGTCCTGTGCATTTTACTTTCACTTTACTTTTGAATGAGCGGCATTACGAACTTTTATAAACACAACGAATAATAATACACCAAGTTATATGCCTAATATAAAATAGTAACTTACACAAAGTTTAAACAGGTGTACAAAACTGAAAATCAGTGAACACTGTGTAACCAAATCAATAAGAAACGCAAGACTTTTAAGACTTTTTTGCACTGAAGCTCAATGAGACACTCACTCCTGGAGAACTCGTCCTGCGCCGCCACCGTCCCCTCCATCAGCTTGGGTTTGATGAGTCTCGTGCAAAGACCGTCAGCATCTTTGGTGTAATGCTGCAAACACACACACACGCATTAATATGCGTTATTGATAGCCATGTTTCACACAGAAACGGTTATGAAGTGTGCTCAGGGGTCAGCGCAGCAGTCAGAGCACTTCCTGTGAACATGTGAAAGAGGAAACGCACAGAGACTGTGGGCCCAAAATTAGGAGGACGGAGGGGAAGAGTGAAGGACAGCAGCCCGAGGGAGCAGAGCATGCTGGGATAGAGGTCACACTCGTCTCACGGCGCTCTGATGAGATGTTTCCGGTAGAAACAAAACATGCCTTTCTGAGTTGATGCAGAATGAGTTTTCATGCCACTAACAGAAAACATCAAATCATGAACAACACTAATGATTAATGAATCAAACTTACTCAAATCACTACAGCTCAAATCAACAGTGAAATGCAAAATTAATAAATGTTCCTAACTAGACACATCTAGACTGCATCACTAATCATTGCTGCCTTTTTAATATCCTGCACAGTAGAATAATTCTCTATCATAAACTCATTTAGATGATCATTTGAGTTTCACAGACACACAGGAGCCACTAGAGGGCAGAAAAAAACTCTTAACGAATCACTTTCATGAAGCACACACACACACACACACACACACACACAGGTCGGCTCTTGTTTACAGCAGTTTCACAAGATGTGTGTGACGTTGAATCATGAGCAGCTTGTTATGACATGCCATCGAGAGAAAACGAGACAAGAATGAGACACAAGACAAGAGAATGTGAGGAATGCTTCAAAACACACACACACACACACAACACACACACACACACAGAAACATGCACTTCAAACACGCTAATGCTCACACACACATGCATGCTCACGCACTCACACATACCACACTAATGGACACGTAGGGTTCGTGACTCAAACTGAAACTCACGACACTCACACACACATGTTGGATTAAACACACGATGTTCTCACACACATTCACACACGGAAACACACACACACACACACACACACAACATTTCATGCTATTTCACACTCACACACATGCACAAACTCACTTTCACTTACATGCACACAAACTCACCTATGTACTACAAATGTAATTTCACACACACACATGTGATGATGTGACACATGCTCACACACACACAAATACCACACAAACACACACACACACACATGTATCATTATTGCATGATAACGCACTTTCACTTGCACACTCACAAGTACTCTCACAAACATACTCTCACACACACTCAAAGTTCTTGCACACATGCATAACCTACACGCCACACATTCATCCTGTACTCCCGCATGCTCACAAACACACAAATACTCACAAATGTACTTACACTCAATGCTCTTGCACACATGCATGATAACACACACACAAACTCATGCACTTAAAATAAATACACACAAATGTACTCACACACACACTTGCACACATGCATTGATAACACACACACAAACTCACACACACACACACACTTCACACAAGTAATTCACAAAATGTACCACACATCTTCTGCACAGCCATGCATGATAACACACACACAAACCCCACACACACACACACACACACTTCCACACAAGTACTCACAAAATTTATTCACACACATTCTGCACACATGCATGATAACACACACACACAAACTCACTCACACACACACTTACATTAAGTACTCACAAATGTACTCACACACATTCTGTATCACACATGCATGATAACACACACACAATAATACATGTTGTTTACATGTTTTATGGGACATTCCATAGGGCGCAATGGTTTTATAATTGTACAAACCAGATTTCTATCAGCCTCTACACCTAAACTCAGCCCTGTATAGGAGACTGTGTACACTTTACTCTTTGTCAAAACCCATTAGAAAATGATTTATAAGTCTACTGCTGGGACCCTACAAATGTCCCTATTACATCAAAATTTACTTGGTATTATTTATCCCAGGGACATTTGGTCCCCATAACGTGATAAATGTACCTTACAGGTACACACACACACACACACACACACACACAATACTACTACTACTACTAAACTCTCACTTGGGTACTACTACTACTGTAAGAACACACAAATGTAATTTCACACACATTCTTTGCACACATGCATGATAACACACACACAAACTCACACACACACACACTCACATTAAGTACTCACAAATGTACTCCACACACACATTCTGTGACAATGCATGATAACACACACAATAATAACACACACACACACACAATAATAATACCAATAATACTACTAATACTACTACTACTACTACTATCAATACTACTAAACCTAATTTTGGTAATTACACACAAGAAATCACTACTGTAAATGTAATTCTCACACACATTCTCTTGCACACATGCATAACACATACCACAAACTCATCACTGACACACACACTCACACAAGTACTCACAAATGCCTCCACACATTCTTGCACACATGCATGATAAACAACACACACACAATAATACTACTGGCACTACAAATGCGGCTCACACACATTCTTAAAATAATACGCATGATAAACAACACACAAACCCACATCATCATCAATATCACCTCACACAAGTAATTCACAAATGTACTCACACACATCTTGCACACATGTACATAACACACACACACACACACGCTATTTCCATATTGCTCTTTATGGGGACATCCATAGGCTTAATGGTTTTACAATGTACAAACCCTATTTTCTATTCTACACCCACCCTCTACACTCTAAACCTAGCCCTCTGAGCAGGAGACTGCACACTTTTACTTCTTGAAAAAGTCATTGTGCATGATTTATAAGCTCTGAGCTCTCAAGGACCACAAATGTCCCCAATAAGGTCAAACCACTGGTATTATTTATCCCAGGGGACATTTGTCCCATAATCTGATGAATGTCTAGGCCACACACACACACACACACACACACACAAACCCACTTGCACACACACAAGAACACACAAATGTACTCACACACATTCCATGATAACACACACACACACACACACACACACACACACACACAAACCCACTTGCACACACAAGAAATCACAATAAACGTAATTTTTCACTACTAATATCTCTTGCAATTACCAATGCATGATAACACACACAAACCACACACACACACTCACACAAGTACTCACAAAATGTACTCACACACATTCTGCACACATGTACGATAAATGACACAATAACAATAACACACACACACACACAATAATATCATCAATAACACACAAACCACTTCCCAGTAATAACACACAAGAACACACTAAAATGTACTCCCCACACACATTCTGTATCACATGTACGATAACACCACACACACACAAACCCGCACTTGCACACCACACACACACAAAATGTACCCCACACACACACACACACCCTGTACGATAACACACACACCTCACGCCTGCACACCCACATGCACACACAAACATCCACTTCACAAATGTACTCATACCTGCACACTCACACGTTCTTGCACACATGCATGATAACGCACACACATGCACACACAAACACTCACTTGCGCACACACACACACACACACACACATGTTGGGTTTACATGTTTTATGGGGACATTCCATAGGCGTAATGGTTTTTATACTGTACAAACCGTATTTTCTATCGCCCTACACCTACCCTACAACTAAACCTAGTCCTCACAGGAGACTGTGCACACTTTTACTTTCTGAAAAAAAGTCATTGTGCATGATTTATAAGCCTGTTTCCTCATGGGGACCTCACAAATGTCCCCACAAGGTCAAAATTTACTGGTATTACTATCCTTGTGGGGACATTTGGTCCCCATAACGTGATGAATACCAGGTGCACACACCCCACTCACACAAGTGCTCACAAATGTACTCTCACACACACTCAAATGTTCTTGCACACATGCATAACCCGTACTCGCGCTTGCACACTCACATACACACAAAAACACTCACTCACGCACACTCACACAAGTACTCACAAATGTACTCACCCACGTGCACACTCATACATTCTTGCACAAATGCATGATAACGCACACACATGCACACAAGTACTCACAAATGTACTCTCTTACACACACACTCAAATTTTCTTGCACACATACATGACACGCATGATAACGCACACCCATGCACACACAAACTCACTCTCACTTGCACACACACTCACACAAGTACTCATAAATGTACTGTCTTACACACACAATCAAATGTTCTTCCACACATGCAAAACATGCACGCACGCTCACACACTCACCTCCACCAGCTGCATGAGGTTGTCGAAGTACTCCTCCTCGTCGATGGACAGTTTCCCGCCGTGATAGATGATGCGGTAATGCTCCACCTTGCCGTCACAGCTCACACACAGCGTGTAGTCGCCGGGGTAATTCGTGCTCTCGCGTACCAGGAACAGCCCCGTCTCCGGCGGATACAGCAGCCGCTCCGCCTGGTCACGTGTGATCTTACCGTGAAACCATCTGACAAACACGCAAACAATGAGAAAACAGTTAGATCCATTTATCTGTTTGGCTTTTCTATCCTCAGATCATACAGTATGTACAGTATAGAGAGATTTCAGGTGAGACTCAAACTTGAATTGTCATTAAGTCATATTAGTCTAATCCAGCAGACATTCAGTTTGCATTATTTGACATTCTTTTGATTTCATGTTACTTCCTGATGAATGAAACATCATTCTCTTCGGCTCTCATGTCATCAAAAATAGTCTTTTACTGAAATTATGCTAAAATAAAATATTACTTTAAAATCTTTTTAGAATAAAAAAGAGAACTAAAAACGCAAAACTGAATCAGCGACACCAAGACAGCTGTAAGTGACTGCACTGTAAGTTTTTCTATATTTGACTCTGGACTTGTGAAGCAGTTTTGAGGAAGCAGTAGAAGTTATATTTTCTGATGAAAGCGGATGATGTCACAGCTCTGCCGAGACACACTGATGCGTCACTGTATTTCACTTCAGCATTTCACTCATTTACTGAGAAACTCCATGAGTAACAATCATCAGAACACAGTTTCATACTGACAAAACTACAATCTGACACCATCTCATGACACATGAGGAACCAATGAGCTTCATCACATGAAATCAGACTGACACGTTTACACTCACACAGATTTTAGCAATAAACCACATGCAGAAACACTCAACGCCACTGAATTGATTCTTGGTTTTTGGCTCCAGAAAGTCAACTGCACGAAGCAAAACGTACAGATCAGTGAGAACAACGAGTGTAGCTAAAGTGATGTTTTCTGCAGAGGTCAGAGGTCATTATAAGGGACCGTAGTGTCACATGAGAGAGTGTGAGACAAAGATTCAGTATGTTACTGAAATCAAATCATGCAAACAGAATCACACAAAATGATGATTGTTCAAATCAAATCAGGCTAGAGAACAACAATGTTGTGTTTGAGAAGAATCAGCAAACGCTGAGAATTGTGGGTCATGAGCTCTGCGCTGAACACACAACCTTTATCCAAAAATACAGAAACTATGACAACAGGAATGTATCATGAGAAACTACATTATCCTGCGTTTGGGAGTCAGTAAGTGTTTTTGTGAGTTAGTGAGTGAGAGTGTGTTTGTGAACAAGTGTGTGAGTTAGTGAGTGTTTGTGAGTTAGTGCGTTAGTGAATGCGTTTGTGAGTGTCAGTGTGTGTGTGTTTGTGAGTGTGTTTCTGAGTGAGAGCGTGTTTGTGAGTTAGTGTGTTAGTGTGTTAGTGTGTGTGTTTGTGAGAGAGTCAGTGTGAGTGTATACATCTGTGTGAGTGTGTTTCTGAGTGAGTGAGAGTGTGTTTGTGAGTTAGTGAATATTTGTGAGCAAGTGTGTGTGAGTTAGTGGGTAGTAGGGATGTCACAATTCTCAATATAATATCGAACCGTTCGGTACGACATCCACGGTTCAATACGCGCTTGTGAATTGCGGTTTTTTGGTTTTGCATTTAAATAACTTCCTTGTTTTATTTCTCTCAGAATTTGCTGTATGTGTGCCCGCGATTTCACATGCTGAAATGAGGAAACGCTTCCCCGCTTAGATTTGAAAAAGCAACACACGCAGAGCAACTTCCATTATAATGTCATGAAATGATAAGCCTTTCTAAACCTGCTGTCCAACTAGAGTTATAAAAACAAAAGTTTTCAAAAACATTATAACTTTTTAATTCACAACATCAGTCGAGTGTTTGAAATAACTTCCTTATGTGATCTGATGTGGATTCTTATCACAGAATGAGGCAGACAATAAATTCTACGCTCATATTCAATGTATGTCGATTAGCAATGGCTTATGAAAATACCCGAGATGGCTTAAAGAACACAGATAAACCATATATTACTGCAGAGGAGTGTTTATTGTCCTTACATTTTGTCATTCAAAACGTTTAACGTTATATCTTGTTTTAATCAGTTACAGCAATAGTGATGCTTTTATCCATATTAGAGAAGCTGGAACAGAATGTAATCAGTGCTACTTCTTTGACGCTGTGGATTTTCTGCACTAGGGCGCCCTCTGCTGTCCAGTATGAATGAAACCCATTCTATTTTGCGAAAAAATCGAAAAAATAATACCTCTCTCCAAAGAAAAATTAAGCAGACATATGCTAAACTAGGGCTGCACGATATATCGAAAAATTATTGTTATTGCGATAATAGTATACGCGATATCTGTATCGCAAAGAGTTGCGATAAATGAAATTTAATTTATGTGCCAAGCATACCCACAGGGAGCTATATGAAGACTTCCGAAAGTGTAAGGCCAAATCTGCTAACGAAAAGCCAAGTAACAATAATGGAGTCGTACAGACAACCATCAATTAAAGTTTTACAAATGCAACGCCTTACGGAAAAACGTCGAAACTAGGGATGCTCATTTTAACGGGTTAACCGTTAACTGACAGAAAGAATTTTGACCGATTAATACAATCAGTTAAACGGTTTAAAAGGTCTTTTTTTTTAGTAATTCATAATCAAAATATTTTAAAACGTTTTCTGGATGGTTAAAATAAAATGAAATTGCATTTTTGAGAGAAAAAAAAAGATCAATCGCGTAGGCCTATAACGTTAAGTCGCATTTTATTAGTACATTCAGAAAGACCTGGTGTCGACGCAAAATAATTACAATACACTATAAACACAGGCTAGGCTATTTTAGTTCCCCTCACTCCACAAAAAATCCTTTCAATTCAACAGTATGTAGAAAAGAACAAGAATGAAAAATATAAGAAGCTCGGCGACAAGCCAAAACCAAACCATTTAGGCTAAAGCGAAACTGAAACTAACATCGGGTCTCATACGACACAAATCCAAATGTCTCCGTATTCAAGATGTATTTGAATGCTAAAATATTATTTGTTATGTAAACCTGGTTTTGTACTTCTCGCATTACAATATCCACATAAAAAAATGTTTGGCGTAATATCACGGCAGTACGTTGATAACGATTAAGCAGTGTGATTTTTTCCCATATGTTTGGCTGATTGTGCGTGCGCGTGCGACGCCGGCGCAATCACTTGATTTTTTTCTTCTAACAGGGGAAACGACTCTTTACAGATAATCGAAACTGTAAACGGTTTGCTGTTTGTAAAATAAAGAAAAACAGGATGCCGCTTTCAGCCGTCTTCCTTTCGCGCAGCACAAAAATGAACCAAAACTCTGCATACTAGCTACTTGTTGCACTTTTTTTGTTTGTTTGTTTTATTAAGTAAAAAGATTTATCTTATAGGCCTATTCATTCATTATATATATATAGCCTAGCTTTATGTTTTTCTCCATTCGCAGAAGCGCTGCAGGTGATGCGACGTGTCCATGTGAATCCTCATGTTTTGTTGTTTGCTGCTTTTTGCGCATGTAAAATTAATTCTGGAAAACAAATGTTAGTATTTTAATGGGTCACAGACACTTATCCTTTCTAAAATAATTAAATTCTAATTTAAAATAATCTTGTCAGTTAACGGTTAATAATCGGTTAACAAGCGTCGGCTGTCGCTGTCGGTTAGGAAAAATAACCGAAATGAACATCCCTAGTCGAAACGCCACAAGGAATTAACAGATGCTACCACAGGCTTTTAGCTATAGACATGATGCCTGTTAACACCGTGAGCAAAGAAGGCTTTGTGGGTCTAATTAACAAATTGGACCGAAGATGTCAGCTGCCATCGAGAAATTATTAAAAAAAAACAGGCAAGGCAAGGAAATATTTTGTTTAAAAGATGCTCTTGTTTTAAGACACTCTTGATGAGTGTATGGTTACATGTGAATAAAAAGTAATGTTTGAAAGTGATTCATATTGTGTTGGCAGGTCTATGGTAATAGCAAAGCAGAAATCAGAATATCTGCTGAGGGTTTTAAGTCATTCATAGTGTTTTTAAGTCTAAATATTAACTTCCTTGACACATTTTTTCTTTTTTGCCTGAATTAGATTTAATTAGATCAGACAAATATCTATTACCTGTTTATTTTAGTATGATCATTACATATATAAATGATTTTTAAAAAACAGCTAATAATAATAATAATAATAATAATATTAAAAAAAAGCATTTCTCTAGGGAAATGCTATATCGCAAGAAATATCGTTATCGCAATATTCAACAACAATATCGCATATTTTCCCAATATCGTGCAGCCCTATGCTAAACCACGTTTTTTCTAGTGTACAGAGGTTTACGGGAGTATTTTGTTAATTTGTTCCAAAAAAACCCCACACTGAAGTGGCAAGATATCAGAACCAAACCGAACCGAAAACCGTGGTTAAAAACCGAGGTACGTATTGAACTGTATTGTTGCATCCCTAATGGGTAGTGAATGTTTGTGAATTAGTGAGTGTCAGTGTAAGTGAGTGAGCAGGTGTGAGTGTATAACATCTGTGTGTGAGTTACTAGTTTTGTGAGTATTTGTGTGTTTGTGAGTGTGAGTTAGTGTGTTAGTGAATGCGTTTGTGAGTGTCAGTGTGTGTGTGTTTGTGAGAGAGTCAGTGTGAGCGAGCGAGCAAGTGTATACATCTGTGTGTGTGTTTCTGAGTGAGTGAGAGTTAGTGGGTGTTTGTGAGTTAGTGTGTGTGTTTGTGAGAGAGTCAGTGTGAGAATGAGTTTGTGTGTTTGAGGTGGATTTGAATAATGACTTCATGTGTTCTGTGTGTGTGTGTGTGTGTGTGTGTGTGTGTGTGTGTGTGTGCACCTGGTATTTATCACGTTATGGGGACCAAATGTCCCCACAAGGATAGTAATACCAGTAAATTTTGACCTTGTGGGGACATTTGTGAGGTCCCCATGAGGAAACAGGCTTATAAATCATGCACAATGAGTTTTTTTGAGAAAGTAAAAGTGTGCACAGTCTCCTGTGAGGGCTAGGTTTAGGTTTAGGTGTAGGGCGATAGAAAATAGGGTTTGTACAGTATAAAACCATTACGCCTATGGAATGTCCCCATAAAACATGTAAACACAACGTGTGTGTGTGTGTGTGTGTGTGTGTGTGTGTGTGTGTTAGATTGTGGAGCATCAAACATCTGATTCAGACATGTTTCCAGCAGCAGAAACACAGAAACAGACTCCAGCTCATGTAAGCTTCCATTCTCAAAACCATCATCAACCGAACCAACACCACAGACAACCATTACCCACAATTCAGCAGGGCTCGAGTCCTCTGTGACCATAACTGGATCTAGAGTTATTGATCTGAAAGCTGACACACTGAATAAAGATCATGAACTCACGGCATCAGACTGAGTTTTCCTCCGGATTTGACGCCTTCTCTCTTCTGGACGTAGTTTGCAGGAATCATTCCCTCCCGACCAACAGTGTTCTTCGCTTTGTACCAGTTTGGGTCCTGAATCAATAAATCGATCCATCAATCACTGAAGAATATGAGCACGACAACACGACTGACAGAGCTGAAATTATAACTGAAGATGTTTGTTGTAGTTTGATGATGGTTCAACATACACACAAGCACAATTTCATTCAAACAGCCAAGAAGTTTCAAAATGCAATTCATAGAAACACTTAAAAAGCACGTTACGATCACTGCAACAATCATGATTTTGTTACATAAATTATATAATTAATTTATTTAATGTCACTGCAGAAAAAAAAATAATTTTTTAATGCAAACTCACAGTAAAGATTCTAAAAAATTAACTTTACATACAATATTTACCATTTTTTCTTACAACAATATAGTCAAAAGTTTAATATTTGAGAGTAAAAAGTCTGAAAAAATCTCCATTAATGACATTTCCGCTAATCAATATTGAGTGACTAACAGACGTGTCACTCGGTCCTACAGGACATTCGGAGACATTAAAGGTCCACGTGACATCAGCAGGTGTTTGCTGATTGGCTGTTACCTTGGTTACGCCGATGATGGTCAGCAGGTCTCCTTTGCAGAAGGGCAGGTCCTGCTCTGTGCTGCCCTGGAAATTATACTTGGCCACACACTCGGTGCCGGGCGGCCATGATGTCTGAGAGAGAAGAAACAGTTCACTTTAAAGATGCGCTTGTTCATTCTTATGCTTAAGAATAAAGAAACTAATTAACATTTTGAGATATTATTTATTTTGCCAAAAAAAGATCTATTTCAGAACTATCCAAAACATTCTTGTTACTGTAACGACAGTTATTTTAATATTACTTTTTATCACGTAAATCAACAAAGTATTATAAATTAAGAAAGTGATTTGGCACAATTAGCAAAAAATTCAAACAAATATCAATTACAGTCATTAGAATGTTGATGCAAAAATATTTCCATGAAAATGGTCGCAATGAAAAAATAAGTAAAAATAAAGAAAAAGCATTCAACATCGTTGACCTTGACAAATATATGCAGGTCCGTTAAATAAATAAATACTCATAATAAATTAAGTAAAATAAATAAAACATTTATACATTAAATACATACCAAATACCACATAAACTATTATAACTGTAATTAAAAAAAATAATCCATCAATGAAGAACAAATATTGATTAGACCACAAACTATTAAGAAAAAAAAAAAAACATACTACTAAAGTTTATTTTGGGGTTGACTGAAATAAAGATTAAAAGCATTAAAAATAAAACAATAATAAAAATTAAGAGCTATAATAATTAAAATGAAAGAAAATAGAATTATAAAAAAAACTAATAAAAATGAATGACAAAGACATAAAATTATTAAGATGCAAACTAAAATCAAAATAAAGCTGAAATAAAATTTAAATGATAAATATATAAATGCATTTATGTAAAATTAATGTAAATGAAAAATGTTGCCTTGGTAAATAAATGCTTCTAATAAATTACATAAAAAAATATAATAATAATAATAATAATAATAATTATATATATATATATATATATATATATATTAAACCAGATACCACATTCTAAAAATAGATTATTTAAAACAATAATAATTATTTAAAAAAAAAAAAAAAAATCAAATAAATGCATTAATTAAATAAAATAAAAAATAAGGTGGGTGAGGAAAGTTGAACTGATATGTCATTTCATGTAATTAAAAATGAACGAAAAAAAAAAAAATCAATCAACACTCCCAGACTAAAATAGGGTTCATTTACTTCATGCAAAATATAACTTATTTATTTTTTATTAAATGCATAACTAAAATAAATTAATAAATGAATGAATTAAAATAAATACCACCCTCCCTCCCAAAAAACAGGCTTCATTTACCTCATGCAAAATACACATATATTTAAATAAATAAATAAACATTAATTAATTAAATAAATAACCAACCCTCCCTAAAATAGGGTTTTTATTTCAGTTATGCAAACATAATTTGTCTTTGTCAGGTGTGTGGTGTACCTGTAGAGCAGACATGATGAGCGCTGATGCTGGAGTCTCTGAGTGTCACAGGCTGACGACAATCATCAGAGCTGAAGAGACAAAGCACACATTCAGTCACTCAGAGAGTGTGTGTGTGTGTGTGTGTGTGTGTGTGTGTGAGACAGAGCCACAGGGTCAAATCAGACATTTACTGCAGTAAATGTTATTGACAGCGAATAACCGTCTGAGAAACGGCCGAATGCGAGTGTGATGTGAAGTCCATCATGACGGCCCTCAAACCATTAGGAACAGGAAGCGAAAACGAGAAAAAAACCCTCTGAGAACCGAACTGACACAGATTTTCCATCAAACTGCTGAGTAGGAGGAGTGTGAGTGTGTGTTTAGGTCAAGAGTGAGGTTGTGGGTAAAGCGTCTAAATTTGGTCTCTGCTCTGAAAACTGTCGACACACATTCATCGACAGCAACAAACCACATTATATTATAACACGCAGAAGATCAAAGAGCTTAATTCTGATTATCAATCACTCACTGAACATTATGACTAATAAAAACAATCAATCCATCAGTGGAGATCAAATACTGATTAGATCATGAATTAAGAACAAGAACGGACTATTACAGGTTGTTTTTGGTGACTGAAAAAGATTAAAAGCTTAAAAAAAACCTGGAAACTAACTGAAAATTAGCATATGTAATAAAATGACTAAAACTGAAATAATTTAAGCAAAATTTCTTTTCTAATAAACTAATAAAAAAATGACAAAAGCACATAAAACTCCTAAAATGTAAACCAAAATTGAACCTGGAATGAAATATAAATATTAAATATAAAAAAAAACATAACAGTAAATGAAAAATGTTCCATTTTTACTAAAATGTCAAAAATAAAGCTAAATAGAAATATATATATAAAAAAAAATAATAATAATAGTAATAATAATAATGACAAAAATCACATAAAATTCCTAAAATGTAAAGCAAAATGTAAACTGGAATGAAATATAAATATTAAATATAGAATAAACATGACAGTAAATGAAAAAAAGTTCAACTTTTACTAATAAGCTAAACAGAAATATTTAGAGAAAATAAAACAAATGAATAAAAAAAAAATAAAGAAAACAAACAGAACCGTAAATGAAAAATGTTCCTTTTTTCTTATGTCATTAAAAATAAAGCTAAAAAGAAATTTAGAAAAAATAAAAAACTAATAAAAACATCAAAAGCACACAAAAAATAAAATCCCAAAATGTAAACCAAAATCAAACATTTTTAATTTTTATTAAAACTTCAATAAAAATAAAGATTAACAGAAATAATCTGAAAAAAGAAAAAGTAATAAAAATGATAAATGCACAACAATTCTATTACAATTACAAAAAAACTGAATGAAATAAATTACAGCTAAATAGAAACATAGAAATAATTGTAAATAAAAATGACAAAAGCAATATGACAAAAAGTCATTGAAACATGAATTAAAATGAAAATGAAAAAGCGAACAGTTCAAAACAATAAATCCAATAATACATAAATAATACAAAAGTAACATGAGAATGAGCTGAGACGAGAAGAAGCGATCAGACATGAATCAGATTGACTGAACGGCTGTCAAATATTAATGAATGACATTACTGATGATTTACATGATGTTTGTAACCTGCGACAGAAACAGAATCAGCTCAGATCAACACGACGGGACTAAACAATGAAGCTCATCCAAACCGACAGATACACGAAACAACCGCAAACTCCTTTAATAGTACGGATGACGAGAATATCAGTATCAGAATAAAACATCACTGAAACAGAAGTGAAAGAGAGCGATGAGGAAAATTCACTCAAACCACAAAACGTCCAACCACAGAAAGAGAAACGCTCACCAGATCAAACACTGACACTCAATGTCACTATACGGAATATGGTCAAAGACGAAAAAGGGTTTAAGCATAAAAGCTGCTTTAAATTGTTGTTTTTCCAAAAAAAAAAAAAAAAAAGAAAAGTGTAACATTTTTCATTCAGTGTAACAATCTTGTCAGGCATATTTACAACAAAAATCAATTTATGACATATTAAAAGACAAATTACTTTCACCCCAAATACTAATTAGTTGTAATTCTACATTTTAAAAATTTTCCACTATCCTAGGTTTTGCCCATTTGTCAATAATACATTTTTTTAATTTAATATGCCGCCTTATTCTTATACGTACAAGTAAAAATAAGCACGCTGTCTGAATGTTTACATAAATATTGTGCCACACTGAATGATAGTGTAACATTATTTCAAACAAATATTGACATTTTACTCTCCAAAAACATATTTGAAACTTTAAAAGTAGACATTTGTAAAATCACATTACAATGTTGATGCAAAAATATTTTCATGAAAATGATCAAAATGAAAAAAAAAGTAAAACTAAAGAAAAAGCAATAAACAATCTTGACCTTGAAAAATCTATGCACGTAATTTTAATACATAAATACTTATAATAAATTAAGTAAAAATAAATAAAATATTTATACATGAATACAAACCAAATATCACATTCTAAAAAATAGGGTTATTTAAAATAATAACAAATAATTATAAACAGAATGAACTGAAATAAATACATTCATTAAAATAAAGAAAAATAAACAACTAATCGGTCAACCAGCTCAGCCTAAAATAGGGTTTATTTACCTTGTGCAAAATATAATTTATTTTATGAAATACATAAAAATGAATATAAATTTAAATGAATGAATAAAAATAAATAAACCACCCCAAATTTTATTCTCCAAAAACCTATTTAAAACCTTAACAGTACTTTTACATTTAATCTGCTTTCTATGGACAAAAAAAAAAAAAGAAATCACTTTTGTAAAATCACATTAGAATGTTGATGCAAAAATATTTTCATGAAAATGATCACAATTAAATTACGTAAAAATAAAGAAAGCGCAATAAACAATCTTGACCTTGAAAAATCAATGCAAGTAATTTTAATAAACAAATTAAGTAAGAATAAATACAACATTTATACCTGAATACAAACCAAATATCACATTCCAAAAAACAGGGTTTATTTAAAATAATAACAAATAATTATAAAATGAATTGAAATAAATACATTCATTAAAATAAAGAAAAATAAACAACTAAAATAGGGTTCATTTACCACATGCAAAATATAATTTCTTTTTTTTAATGAAACACAGAAAAACTAATAGAAATTTAAATGAATAAAAATAAATAAACCACCCTAAATTTTATTCTCCAAAAACTTATTTGAAACCTTAAAAGTAGACTCAGACATTTAATGTGCTTTCTATGGACATAAAATCACTTCTGTAGATTTCTTTTGAATATATAATGCATACGTATAAAATGTAATATAATACAATATAACATAATATGAGAACTAGACACACCAAAAATGACCAGTGACTAATGAAAATGAAATCAAAGCAATTATTTGTTAATTTAGTCGATGAAATGTGAGTATTAGTTATGGTTGAAATGAAGCAGATTAAGCAGTGAAACTAAACTGTGTTGAAAACGACAGATAAGGAGCGTCTCTGAATGACTGACACTGTGCAATATGGAAATGTGACCTTACTGAACATGCAAATGACGAGTTAATGGTCAACAGAGCAGAAACACTTTCCCGTCGGTCTGAGGATCACAGAGTCTCAAGCGTGAATATTCTGACTGATCTCAGAGCTGCAGCTGTAAAACCCTGCAGAATGGGAACGAGAAAAACACATGAGCTGCTAGAGATCAGCCTCAGTCTCTCCAAGAAACAGCACGTCTGACGGAGTATAACACGCTAACAGCGTGAGGAAAGAGCATTCAAGCCTACATCCCGTCATTCATAACGCATAAGATCACACCGCTTCACCTGATGAGCGTTTCATCCTCAGCGCAGCACACGCTTCACTCACACACACCTATTTATATCAGAGAGAGTGTGAATGTGTGTGCGCTGGCGTACATTACTTCATCCCTGTGATAGAGAGAGCGAGAGATGTAGAGAAAGGGCGCAGAGGATTTCCCTAAATAGACACGAGGAGAAAATCATCTATTGAGCTGCGAAATAAAGAGCAGATGCAGAATGAGAGAGAGATTAGAGAAACCAATCCAGTGCTTGTGTGGATCACTGTTATTTTAGTATCTATTATAGTTTCTGTTACAGCTGAGATACTATTACACTTCTTATAAATATTTTGAATATTTTTGTTTCAATTTTAAGAAATTTTCAAAGACATTTTGAGAGTAATGATTTACACAGTGGGACAGAATCACCGAATCCTGTCATAAAAATGACATTTTCTGTGTAAAAAGGAATGGCACAGAATTTGCACAGACTGGATGAATAAGTCAAAACTAGGGCTGAACATTTAATCATAATAATGATAATAATAACATTTATTTAAACACACAGAAACGCAATGATCTTCACTACAACTCCTCAAAAGAAAAGTTTGGGGTTAAGTTAAAGATATTATTACAGAAATATAATACAGATTATAATTTTTTTTTTTTTAAAAGTGATGAGTCACTTTATTTGAAAATTCAAAAATAAATAAATAAATAAATAAATAATACAATGTTTCATTTTTCTTTTTTATTCAAAGGAACTGACATATTCAAATTTGATTACAACTGAATGCAACAAAATTATTTTTGGGTTTTGTTTTCATTTTAAAAAGTTTTGAAAAAAAATTCACTTTTAATTTTTGCACATCTTTAATTTCATTTCAGTTTTAAATATTTTAGTGCATCGAGTTATATATTATATATATTTAAAAAAAAAGTAAAGCACTTTTTTTATATATATATTATTCTATTCCAGTTAATGTTTAAGTAACTTCAAAAAAGGCCTAAGTTTTAGTTTTAGTATAATAACCCTGGTGTGGATTAGTGTTTTAGACAGTATAAAATGTAAAAAATAAAATAACATTTATAGTATGTATGTGTATATATATATATATATATATATATATATATATAATATTATTTAAAAAAATTAAACTAGAATTTCTAGAATTTACCTACATTCTAAAACATTAAACTTTTTTTTTTATTATTTATTTATTATTTTTATTATTATTATTTTATTATTTGTCATTATACAAGTTCTCTAGGCATGCATTTTATCATTAAAATTTATTTAACCCATAAAATTGGATCCAGAAACTGATTTGAAACTGAAAAAAAAAAAAAAATGAATTTGGGGGAAAAAAAAATACAACCAAAATCTGAAATAAAATAAAATAAATAACATAAAATAAAATAAAATAAAATAAAATAAAATAAAATAAAATAAAATAAAATAAAATGTCACAGTATAAAATATATATGAAAGAAAAAATAAGAAAAACATTTTGGAAGAAAACAAAACAAAACAAAACAAAACAAAACAAAACAAAACAAAACAAAACAGGTTCAAAAGCAGCCAAATGCTCAATTGATGTATATGTTCAGACAGACAATTAAAAAAATAAATAATTAAAAAAACAACAAGTTAAATGTTTTTAACAGTCAATCTATTTCCTCACTGATTTCTATGGTTTGCTGTGATCTCAGCAGTATATGGCGTGATGTCAGCAGCAGTTTTCCTGTTTTCAGCAGATATGAATAATGAAGCTGAACTCCACACACACCAAACACTAAATAATTAAAAGAGCTACAATATTCACAAACACACACACACACACACAGAGCTCTAAAATACACTCTCAGATTCCAACATCTGTTTCTAGTGAGCAGCTTCACAGCCACATCTTTATTATAAGCACTTGTTTAATATCAAAGTGTTATTAAACTACGCCAGAATCAACCCTGAGAAACTGCAGCACAATGATTTACACAATGGGACTGATCCAACACTGATCCAACACTGATCAGACTGAACACTGGAATGACAGAAATGATCCTCAACACAGTCAAACTAATTCTGCTCATTATGGTGCTTGTGTTCTTATGTCAGTTTCTCTTTCTCTAAAGCTCCACTGACTCACAGGAAGACATTTCAGCTGCAAGAAGTCATGCAGCATTTATTCAAGCTCTGAGACACAATAAAACACGATAACCATCAGACACACAGACTGGATTTTTAACATCTGAACTGGTGCTTCAAGGTTAAAGACGAAACCAAAGAAGGTCAGAGAAAGACAGAAAGTATCCGTTTCCCCGTCCCAAGAGGTTTCGAATAAAGCCATGACACTGGAGATGGAGGATACAATTTACAATCTGCATGAAAAATCATCAAGTGAAAGCGGATCAGAAAACTCCAGTTAAAGGAACAGTTCACCTAAAAATTAAACTGAGCTAAAGAAAAAAAAGTACTCATCCTCAGGTCATCCAATTTGTAGAAATGTGTCATTCCATCACTTGCTTACCAATGGATGTGAATGGGTGCCGTCAGAATGAGAGTTGAAACAGCTGATAAAAATATTCACAATAACCCACACCACTCCAGTCCTTCAGTTAACATCTTGGGAAGACAAAAGTGTTAAAGTATAGAGCTGTTTTGGCTTGTAAACGTTGCTTGATCAGTGCAGATTTCTCTCCTAATTCAGGAGGAAGTGTTATTACGGATTATGGATTCTTAATGATGGATTTGTTTCAGCTTTTGTCTTCTCAACATGTGAACTGATGGACTGGAGTGGTGTGGATTACTTGTGGATTATTGTGATGTTTTTATCAGATGTTTGGATTCTCATTCTGACGGCACCCATTCACATCCAATGGTGAGCAAGTGATGGAATGACACATTTCTACAAATCTGATGAACAAACAAACTCATCCTAATCTTGTATCACTAATGATCTGAAAAGATGACATTTAATAGCAAAAGAAATATGTCATTCCATCACTTGCTCACCAATAGATTTGAATGGGTGCCATCAGAATGAGAGTCCAAACAGCTGATAAAAACATCACAATAATCCACAGTAATCCACACCACTCCAGTCCATCAGTTCACATCTTGAGAAGACGTTTTTAACTAAAAGTCCACAATCCATAATAACGCTTCCTCCAGCGAAAAGGTCCATCTCTTGTTGTCTCTCACATCAAATCTGGGCAAATATTTGTTTTTACAGCCATTTTGGACTGTTTTGGTGTTTGATCTGTGAAGATTTCTCTCGTGATTCAGACCAGACCACTGTTTCACTGGATCATGGACTTGTATTTTAGTTAAAAATGTCTTAATGATGGATTTGTTTCAGCTTTTGTCTTCTCAAGATGTGAACTGATGGACTGGAGTGGTGTGGATTACTTGTGGATTATTGTGATGTTTTTATCAGCTGTTTAGACTCTCGTTCTGACGGCACCCATTCACTGCAGAGGATCCACTGGTGAGACAGTGATGCAATGACACATTTCTAGAAAACTGATGAGCAAACAAACTGAGGGGGAGCACATTTTTAGCACATTTCATTCCATTTTTGGCTGAACTAGTCCTTTAACCATAACACAAAAACAACTTGAGCCGCAGAGCGCAGAGAGATCCAGCAAACATCTAAACGCTTTATGATGCACCTCAGATACACAAATCAATCTCCTTCAGAGATCCACGACTCGTTCATTTCATTACAAACAGGACAAAATCAATCCTAATCTGTCTGTCTTTCAAACTGCGAGACTCAAAAGCGAATCCAATTCTCTCAAATGCAACAGCTTGAACATGTTTAAACATGAGACGATGACAAACTCCACCGTACACATGAAGAGTCAGCGGAGAATCACGCAGGAGAAAAACACCACTGCATGGACAAGTCGATCAGGTGAGAGACGGAGAGACATTCAGAGCGTCCGTCCCGTGAGACGGAAGTGACCTTCAGCGTCCGTCATGGACCGTTATCTTCAGCTGATTAATTCAAATGAGCGGCTGGATCATCTCAGGACATTTGAATAGAGCAGCTTCGCATGAACAGTTTCAGTGCGAGCGAAAATACGGGACCCGCTGATGCAAACGAGCTGACAACATGACATCATCACTGGAAATAAAACACTGACCGCAGCGTTGGCGTTTCTAGTGCAGGTGCTCGCGATTCTACTTCCTGTTCACACACCTGCGACGATCCCTAGAGGACCGTATGACGGCTTCTGTTTTCTGTCCGTTCGCACTGAAGAGTCTCATTGGGTTACAGAGATCAGAAACACAAGAACGACATACAGAGACACGCAAACTACAAAATCAACACAAAACCAGTATCAAAACTGGGTCAAATCAACCAAATTTTAGAAACTTCTCTAGCTAAAATGTTTGATTTTATTCATATTTTTTCTGAAGAAAGACAAACATAAATAGCGATCAAAGCCAAAATATGAAATTTCATAGATATGTATTTATTGAGTAATGCACTATTTTGTAGAGGAGGCTCAAAATGACAGCTTTCGCCTGAGATTCGAAGCCAAATTACTGAGGGTAAAAATGACTTTAGAAAGATGACAGCATCATTATATTATTTTTTACACAGAGATTATTATATAAATGAGTAAAATCAGTTGACTTCAGCAATCTTTATTGCATTATATGCCAATGGTGACAGTTCAAAAATGGGATAAAAGCACTTTTCATGTTCTTTTCCCCAAGGTTTGTGTGCCTGTAACTCAAGAAGTATTAAAGATATCTTAATGCCCTTTTAAATAGTGGGTCTCAACAAACATTTCTTTTGGTAACTTTTTATTATTAAATTTTTAAGGCCCTATAAGGTTTGGTTTCAGAGATATTGGAATTTTAATATGGCTCTCGGAGTAAATCGTTAAGTTGTACACATTTTCAGTGGTGGATCATTTTGCAATATATGATACTTATTTTCTTTTAAAGAGGAATGTCTGAACAGCAAATAATGTTGAAAATAGAAATGTATCTCGTTTCCTTCTGTCAGAACAACTGCATTGAATATACCTGTCTGAGTGCCATAAATACTCTTTTTCCAAAGTTTGCATTTCTATAACTCAGGAAGTATTAAAGATTTCGCAATATGATTTTAGATTCTAGTTCTTAATAAACTTTTCTTTCAGAATCTGCATTTTCAAGACCCTACATCATTCAGTCCCAGAGATATGAAGAAACTCAATGATGCTCCATGTCCAGATTGTTGAATATTACCCATTTTCAGTGGTTGAAAACCAAATGTTGGTCACTTTGTAATTAAACGATCACCATTGGCACACGATGCAACAAAGATTGAACAAAACAATGGATTATTCAGCAAATATTCATCCTTGACATTTAATGTTTTGGCTTTCATCACTATCACATTTCTGTTTCTTCAAAAATAATATTAGCAAAATCAAAAATTTGAGCTGGCGACCTCTGGTTGCGTTGACACAGAATGACTCTTTCCCAAAGTTTGGATGCCTGTAACTCAAGAAATATTAAAGATATCTTAACAGTCCTTAACATGTTGGTTCTTAACAAACTTTTCTTCTGGTATCTTCCATTTAAAGACTCAGTATGGTTTGTTTCCAGAGATAATGAGCTCTCAATGTGGCTCCAACTAATACATTTTACACATTTTTGTTCGGTAGAATAACCCAGTGTGGGTCAGTTTGCATACAGCTGATACTTATTTACTTCTTTTTTCATTTAAACCTAAACATTATTTTAGCTTTTTGAAAAAAAAAACAGTATTATGATATAAAACATGAATCGTGATAACCAAAAATAAATAAATAAATAAGTAAACACAACATGCAAAATGATTCAAAACGAATTCCAAGGAACACTCAAAATAAGTGTTCATGCTCCAAAGCTGTTTGTCTTTTGTTCTTTCCTCCTTCAAACACAAAAGATCTTTTAAAGAATCTTAAAACTATTTCACTGTGTGAACAAAAGAAACTGAGACAAAACATCTTCTTTTGTGTTCAGCAAAAGAAAGAAAATCATACAGGTTTAAACAACACGAGGGCGAGTAAATGATGACAGAATGCTGATCACTTTAACTCACTTTATCAGAACAATGTGCCTGAATGAAAGCAGCTCTTGTTCTCTGAGAAAAATCATGATGCAACAGAGTTTCTGGTGCTGTATGTCATTTTATGACTGTGTTAAACAAAAACGCCACAATATGTTTGCAGACATTTAGAAAACATTAAGTTCACATACTTGTTTATCCAAAAAAAATAACAACATACAGCAAGTTATTCTGCTTTGAAATGTGCATTCTGTATCGGAATGTCTGTTTTTGTTTTGGTTCTTGTGACTCCGCCCACTGCCAGTTCACCCAATAGTATTTCAACACCCCGGGTTGCCAGTTGGTGGAAAACACAGCAGTCATGCAAGTGAGCAAACGAACTGGGGTGCGTTTCCCGTACAACGACGTAACTCGCTGATTAACCTCCATAGTACGAAGCATTGTTGTCGAAACGAACTAGCTTTTCACAACTGTTTCCCGAACACGGTCGCATCTCCGTCGTTTGAACCACATTAGTTCAACAATGTAGGGCCGTTGTTAACGACGTCACAGAGTAATAACGTCTGCTGTTTAACTGATTATAGATCTCTAAAATGACTAATGACTAATTTACTATTTTTTGCTCCCTGTCATTTTGCTCTATTTGATGTTTGATTCATCGCGATTTTCCTCTTACGTCATACTCCGGGGTTCCCCTTCATTTATATTTAAATAGAATGGAAGATATAGATTGCACTGCATGTTAGCTTGCTTACTGTGCCCAAGAGCATAATTTACTGAACTTATATGTCTTACTAACAAGGAACTATGCCTTTAACCACAGGTCGAGAGCTGTAGTTCCAACCACGCAAGTTTGTGACGTTGTTTGCAAATGTGCGTTTGAACTATGGTTTCAGGAAACACTGAACTGTTGAACCATGTTGGTAATGACAGAACTTACTAACTAACTTACCAACGTTGCTTTTGGGAAACGCACCCCTGGACCAGAGATCACAGATTCTACCAGACCTAAAAAGCCTATACCAAATCATCTACTTATAGTGTAAGGCTCATCCTGTTGGGTGTTCTCAATCTGGCAACCCATGTGAGCATCAAGTCTAAAAAAAACAACACTCTCATTTTGGACATTTGGGACTGCAGTACTCAACCACTAGCTTTAAATACTTCATACTGCATCTTTAATGACAAACCAGTGACCAAAAACCACCACAGGGGAAGCATCACATGAGACCACCTGAGGAGAGCGCATGTGTGTGCGTGTGTGTATTAGACTAAAGACTCTCTCCAGAGCAATATGGTTGTCCATGCGCTCAGCAGATGGAGGCGCCCACTGCGTTCATGCCCGGTCATCAGGCCACAATGCTGCTATTCTACTGGACACACACAGGGCAGCTGCAGAAACACACACATAGCCGTCTGCCACAACACTGATGTACCACTCAACTGGCGACAAAACACTATCATGGTATCACCACAGCCATTTGCACACTAATAACATATCTGTGCATGTGTGAAGGGCAATGCACTGTGACACATGATGATGTAAATATGAGGTTGCATGATTATGGTAATCATTCTGTACCATGAAATACATCTAAATACTGGATTATACAATACTGTTGATTTCCAGATGCAGCATTTACAGTAAATCCACTCTGAAGCAATATGCATTGCCTAAAGCGCTATATATACATAAAACATGACCTCTGATCAGAGTAACTTATATCATATCTCAGCAGCAGGACGGTGGCGATACCCAAAACTGGGCCACGAGCGCAAGCAACGCAGGTTCAGTCTCATCTAGGTGTGACCCAAAAACGAAAGACATGGTAAAAAAAAAAAATCTCACACAGCCTTGGGAAAATCAATGTCAAAACACTCGTCACATCACTGACAGATACTTACAGTAACTCGCTGTGTTATATGGAACTAAATACGCCAAGGCCACGTATCTCAACAACGTATTTGGCAAACAACATGGTACCGCTTTGTTTTCTGTTAGTGGAAAATAACAAAATATACAAACATGTGAACTCACGTTCAGCTTCAGTCTGTATTTCACATGTCAGAAATATGTCAACATGCAACTCAATGTTGTACAGCGTGAAAAGCAACACCAGAGTCATGGGTTCAACGGGTTTGAAAACACTAAAAAAAAAAATAGTGTTTACTTCTGTGTTCAGTCATTTTTATTACAACAGAAGTATCAGATGCATCACTGCAGATGTTTATATGATTACAGACCACAGGAAGAACATCAGCTCACAACATGAACCACAATGGACAAACCCATCCTGAGACCAAACCTGAACTCTTTAGGGATTCCGCTCACATTAGACTGATTCAATCAGTGTTAATTCTCCTCAGCATCAGCACAGGTTTAATATGTTCACCAGAACAACACGGCACAAAGTCCACAACGATAAAACGTCCCACAAATCCACTGGAAGCTCTCAATCTGCTCAAAGGTTTGATGAAGTCACTCTCATAAAGGCATAAATACGGTTTATGAGATCAAACGTCTGTATGTGTGCGTCTGTATGTGTGAGGATCTTTCCTCTTCACTAATGTCATTTTTCTTCATTACGCTAAAGCATCTTTTAGGTTGCATCCACACTCTTAAAAATAAAGCTTCTTTATTAGCATCAATGGTTGCATGAAAAACCTTCAACATCTATTAAATCTTTACATTGGACAAAAGCATATCTAAGAAATTTGAAGGATGTATCGAGTATATATGCACAGGTCAATGACGTTAAGATGTCCACATCAAAAGAAATTTACAAAAAGTGATTTTATGTCCATAGAAAGCACATAAAAAGTAAGTAACTACATTGTCATTCAGTGTAACACAATATTAAAGTAAAAAAAAATAAAAATAAAATAATAATAATAATAATATCAAACAACATGCTTATTCTGACTTGTACATAATAAAAATTATATATATAAAAAATAAGGAGGCATATTACATTTTATTGGGCTTTACATGAGTATTAATGTATTACTGACAAACAGGCAAAACCTAGGATAGTGGGAAATTTAAAAAAAAATGTAGAATTACAACTAATTAGTATTTGGGGTGAAAGTAATTTGTCATATGTCATAAATTGATTTTTGTCGCCTGACAAGATTGTTACACTGAATGACATTTTAGAGGGTGTCTTCTGTAAATTAAATGAGTATATATGTATGATATTTGAGTATACATGTATGATATTTATTTTTTGCTGAGAAAAACAAAAACAAAAAAGCAATTAAATTAAACAGAAAACGTTTTAATATTTTTTCTGGAACAACAACAACAATTTAAAGCACTTATTGTTTTTATGCTTAAACCCTTTTTCGTCTTTGATCCATATATATATATATATTTACAGACAAATATATATAAACTACAAACCTTCCACGACTTTTAAGGGAACTACAAGCAAACTCATTTTTTTATGCACTGGGCAATTTAGAGTTTTGAGGTCTATTTTGCTTGCATATTATGTCTTCTTTCAGACTAGTAGAATGAAAGCATACAAAATACTCAAGTGTGTGTTTTATTGCACTTAGTCTATTTGTGCCTGTAGATTTTTAATTGCAATTAGAGTAACTTTTGTGTAAAATGAAGATTATACGAAGTGACATTCATCTATTTATTGTTATTGGACACTCAACACAAAAACAGCATTCTCAAACTTATCCAATTCTTGTCATTTTGTGAAAAGTAAATGTGGTTTAGGTGGAGGCTTTAAATAAGCTCACATGGGTTTTCTACGACTTCCTGCACAATTGTACTTTCTTGCTTTTTACTGTATATAATTTATATCATGGAAAATAAACTACAAACTAAAACACTCAAAAAGCTCAGTTTTTGCTGGGTAAAAACAGCATCTGAGTGTGAACACAGCCTTTATCATCTGGTTTTGTGGTGATTTTCAGAGAATGCTACCAACTAATTTTTAGCCACTAACATCAGCCACTAACTAACCACAAACATACACAGTACTGACTGACTTCATTTTCAACACCGCATCTATTACATTTTGAACTGAACATGCCAAGGAAAGATGCACAAACTTTTTATTATTTTGCATTATTTCTTAAATTAAACGCCATTTACAGGGTTGCCAGGTCTGCATAACAAAACCAGCCCAATTGCTAATACAAAAACTATTCCAACTGCATTTTCTGTCCAGTCAAAGGGGAAACTGGAAAAAAAACAACAACAACCAACAGCTCCAGTGTAATAGTAGTACCACAGACTTAGCAACACTGCATTCAGATATTTAAAGTGTGTTAAACATCCAAACACTTTGCATGGCTGCTTCTAACAGCAAAACAGCCGTTTAAAACGAAAAGGTGACAGCACGTCAATGAACTGAACATACCAGATCTGACTGAACCGGCCTGCTGTGATCCACCCGTCAATCACATAGAGCGCTGAAGGCCGCAGGGGTTCGAATGCACGTGAATCCTGAAAACTAATGGAGTTTAATCAATGCACTCCACATCAGCCGACCATCAGAGTCCTTGTGAACACACTGGAGCCCCACAAACAGATCAGAGCCATCAAAAGAAATGTTTTGATGTCGCTAAAGAGACTAAAGACACAGTCACTGATGAAACCGAGAGTTTTGCTTTCAAACGCAACTGAGATGTTCCTCAAATGAGCAGATTAAAACATGAAGCTACAGCAGATCAGATCCACAGATCACAGGGTTTCCACAGTCATGATTCCTGCAATGACAACTCAAATCAATCCACTCACAAAAGAGCAATTTCCATATGACTAACTATAGACTACAGAAATGTCCATGACTTTTAACGCAAGAAACTACAGGCAAACACCCTGCTTGTTCATGAACTGGCCAATATTGAGTTTTAAGGTGTATTTTGCTTCCATAATATGTCTTTCCAGCCCAGTGGAAAGAAAACATGCAAAATACACTTTAAGTGCGTGTTTTATTGCACATTTATCTTTTTGCACCTGTAGATTTTTAATTGTAATTCATATCTTTAAAAGTTTTTCTTCCAATTCAGCAGCACTTACAAAAACCAAAACTTACAGTTTTATTCCTCTCCATATTCTGAAGATTTTTACTGAGGGGTTTGTTCATTAATCATTTACACTGATTTACATAACCGATTTATATTTTTTATTCATAAAAACCTGGTAAAGCATATATTTAAAGACTTAGAGTTTTTTCTCCACTTCAGAAGCACTTACAAACACAAAACCTAGAGTTTTATTCCTCTCTATATTCTAAAATTTTTTTCTGAAGGGTTTGTTTATATATCATTGACCTGTTTTTATTATTTCCCTTCATCTATTTAAATCTGTAGATTAAACTTAGAATACACATCTTTAAGAGGTGTTTTCTCAAAATGAGTTTGTTTCTTCCCTTCAGCAGGACTTGCATACACCAAAATTTAGTGTTTTATTCCTCTCTATATTCTGAAGGTTTTTACTAAGGGGTTTGTTCATAAATCATTCACACTGACTTATATAACTAATTTATATGTTTTATTCATAAAAATGTGGTGAAAATGCATACATTTAAAGACTGTGAGTTTTTTCTCCACTTCAGTAGCACTTACAAACACAAAAACTTAGAGTTATATTCCTCTCTATATTCTGAACATTTTTACTGAAGGGTTTCTTCATATAACATTCGGCTGGTTTTAATTATGCACTTCATCTATTTGCATCTGTAGATTTAACTTACAATACATATTTTTAAGGCCTTTTTCTGAAAATGAGTTTGTTTCTCCACTTCACCAGCAGTTACATACACCAAAACTTAGTTTTATTCCTCTCCATATTCTGAAAGTTTTTACTAAGGGGTTTGTTCATAAATCAAACTAAATGATATAAGTGATTTTAATTTTATATTTATAAAAACGTGGTAAAAAAAAAAGCATATATTTAAAGGCTGTGAGTTTTTTCTCCACTTTAGTAGCACTTACAAACACAAAAACTTAGAGTTATATTCCTCTTTATATTCTGAACGTTTTTACTGAAGGGTTTGTTCATATATCATTCGCCTGGTTTTATTATTGCACTTCATCTATCTGCAGCTGCAGATTAAACTTTACATTTTTTAAGCCTTTTTTTCCTCAAAATGAGTTTGTTTCTCCACTTCAGCAGCAGTTACATACACCAAAACTTAGAGGTGTATTCTTCACTATATTCTGAAGTATTTTACTGAAGGGTTTGTTCATATATAATTTGCCTGGTTTTATTATTGCACTTAATTTATCTGCATCTGTAGATTAAACTTATCATTTTTTAAGCCTTTTTTCTCAAAATGAGTTTGTTTCTCCACTTCAGCAGCATTTGCATACACCAAAACTTACAGATTTATTCCTCTCTATATTCTGAAAGTTTCTACCGAGGGGTTTGTTTATACATCATTCACATTAACTCTGATATGGCAACAAAAATCAAACAAGAATTACGAACCTGGCTTTGTCCATATGTTGATATGCAAATATTTACTCACAAAACAACTTAAATATACCATGATTAATCCACTGAGGAAAGCATGGTGATACCTATTAGTTAATAACTCTACGCTACACACTTGTAGTGTCTTGCCTTAAGTATTTATGTTTTCCAAGCCAAAAAAAAAAAAAAACAAACACTTTGGTTTGGCATGGCTGTGGAAACCCTGCTGAATGAGCAAGTGTCTCCTCAAGCCGTCTGCAATCAGACGTGTGCGTTTCCAAAAGCTCATCCCAGAATGCTCCTGCACGTCCGGGTCGGGTATCTTGGCACACGGACGTCCGGCGGCAGACGCGACAGACGGTCTCCTCGCGTGCTGCTGTCTGGCTCTTTAAACTCCTGAGGCCGGATCTCCTCACCTCGTTTCACAACACGCTCGTTAGCATCGTCTGCACACTATGTTTTCTGGACTAGGGTATTTCCAAGTTATTCTTTACAGTATTTTGGAGTGCCGTGCAAATATTATGGCATATAAACATTGTATGAATATGGTACTATGGTTCATTTAGGATGAATTCTGGTAGATTGGGACTTTATCCTTTATTAATTTTACTATAATATGGCAATATTATAAAAGACATACCATAATACTACGTTTTTTAGACAGATACCACCGTACTATAATTTTGCATGTAAATGCCATGATGTATGACCATAATAATCATTCAGATGTGTGAAAGCACCACAGTGCACTATAGTAAATGATGAATGTCATCTTCCAGAGTAAAACAAGCAGATGCAACAGATCTCAACAAGAATAGAAATCAGAGCTTCAACTGTATGGTTATGCAAATAAGTCGTGCATGATAAATACAGATGAATTATGTGCATCTGTGATCTGAGATGTTGAGAGAACCACGCCTGCAAAACTCCACATGCACATCACCTGTGATCAGCAGCTTTATTAAACGCGCTGCAGTCTTCAGACGCATCTGAGTCTTCACATGCAATCAGCAGAAACGCAATGTGTGAAATCACTAATGCACGAGCACCAACACACAACGAGCAGAGGGAAGAACACGGGCGATCAGCTGATAGCAATCGCTCAATAATCAGTGTGAAATGAGATCGGATGATAGATGCATTAAACGTCTCGATGACCGGACACTCACCCAGCGAATATCGCACACGAGCCTCTGCTTCTCTTCTGCTGCTTTAAGCTCCGGGTTATTCCGAGCATCCAGTTGTTGTGGGTTTGAGATCAGACAGTCCGAATCGGGCCTGTGGATGAAGAGGAAATGAAATGAGATGAAAATGTCGCTGCGCTTCGACGCGGCGCTGGAGCTTCTAGCGCTTCCACTCCGGTTCACTGCAGCTCCGTGACGTCACGCATGAGACGCGCCGCACTGGACCGCATTCTCAAGATGGGCTTATTAATTTAATGTGCAGCCACTTGACTTATTATAACGTTGACAATTAAGATTGTAATTTCCTTATAAATGGTAAAAATGTATTTGATAAAAAATGTACTAACAAAGATATAAGACTAGTTTTTAATGAAAAAAAGAGAGTTATGCCAAGAGGAAAATTTTTTTGGAATTCCATCCTTAGGGATGTTAATTGGAGAAAAGCATGGCTGCTTCCTTATAAGTTTTGTATTTCAGATAAGGTAAGAGAAATTCACCTGAAGATTTTACACAAAATATACCCAACCAATATGCTGCTCTCTAACTTTATGGATATTGGGAAAGAATGTTCTTTTTGTAACAGCTGTGAGGAATCTTTATGTCATTTGTTTGTTGATTGTCAGAATGTACAATCCTTTTGGAAAGACTGTTTTTCTGCTTTTTCAGTTAAAATTAATCTAATGATAACACTGAATGTGAAAGAAATTATTTGTTATTTTGAAAATGATGATACAAATATTCATAATTTTGTCAATTTTATCATCCTGAATGGCAAATTTTTCATTCATTGTCAAAATCCCCTCCTTTATACAAGGTTTTCTCTAACGAACTCACCTTTTTAATGAAGTCTCTTAAAATTGTGTAAAAATGTAAAAGCTACATCTATTGTAAGTTATTACGAATCTGTATTTGGCGTCCTGTGAATGTCTTCCTTTTTGTTTTGTTTTTGTTCTTTAAACATCTTTGGAGCTTCTGTTTTTTGATGCCTGTTTTCTGTAATAATGTTGTTTACATGTTCTTCAATAATAATAATAATAATAATAATAAAAAAAAACAAACAAAAAAAAAAACGCATTCTCAAGATGATTTTTGTATTTCTGCAGACTTTTTTGTTCAAAAATGTAGGTGCAATCATATATCAATTACTAAAAGTGGTATCCGCATAGTAACTTCTAAAGAAAACACTTTTAGTGTTTACTTTTACTATAGTAAACTTGCAGGACTTTTATGGCAGAAAATCTGTGAATTGTCCCATAAATATTATTACTCAGTAAAAAAACATATTTCGTTATTTTGGAGCTGTCTCCAGTTTTTAGTGTTAAATCTAACTTGCTTTGAATGTCACAAATGCACATCAAAATATTGTCAGCACAAACTTTTTTTTCCCCATAAATAAATAAATAACTAAAAATTAAAAATCTGTAAAATATGTCCACACATATAACATATATAAGATAATTATTTCATTTAGAATTTATTTTGTATCCCCTGGCAGTCCTGGGTGTTTGTTCTGTAACGTGCATTATTTATATTTCATATAACAACAACAACAACAACAACAATAATCCCATGTTAGTATTACAAATGACAAATAAATAATTTATTTCAGAAAGTATTCAGAAGAAAATAATACTACTGCTGCATTATTAGAGTGAGATTTGTTTTACATTCATTGCAAAGAACTTAAATTAATTGCATTTATTTGTTTACTTTGACTTGTATTTTATGCTTACTGCAATATGTTAAACATCTGATTCGATATTCATACTAAATTAATAGTATTTTGGTTTTAAACTACATTTTGTTACTACAAATAATGTTACATACTGTGGCTTTACTCGCGTAATCTAAAAATTGAATTAAATAAAAAAAAGGTTCTTTCATAACGCGGATACTTTTTGAATAATTCTCATTCTGAGCTCTAAAGGTTTTGTATTAAATAATTAATGTGAGGTAACTACATATTCATTAAAATAAGCGAAACCAATCAGAAGCTCCTTTGTCACGTGACGTTGGCCGAACGCGGAAGCAGCGCTGGGGTGGAATCGCTCGACTCTCGAAACACTCTTCAGCTTCCAGCGCCGCCTCTGCGCATGCGCGAAAGCTCCACGCCACACCGCGGCGTCGGGAGGCTCCGTGTCACTGAAACGCTTCAAATCTGAATAGAAATCGATAACTTTCACCACATGATGGAGTTCAGAAATGCACCGTGTCAAAGTTCGATGGTGGCTGGTCAATAAAATGAAAGGTTTTCTTCAGTTAGATCACAGATGGACATTCGAGAGCTTTGCGACACCTGCTGGTGACAGAGAGGAACTGCAGCGGCGGTGAAGCGACTGTGATTTATTACAAACACACCTACTGTACAAACAGATCAAACTACAACTGCAAACAGGATCCAGATCACTTTGATCAAAGGTTCTATTAACTTTACCAGAAGAATGTTCCCTGTTAGACACTTAAAGTTTTAAAACCTGAATGAACACAAGAAATAACTGCAAAACAGGATTTATTCACAAACAGTTCAGAAACACAGAGACTCAAAAGAGAGTTCTCAAATCAAAGCCATTCTCAACTGATGAATGAATCCACTTCATTCCTAAATCCATGTCTTAAAGCAACAAGGATTTTCTATACAAGTAAAAATTGTCTTGTTTTCAGAAAAAAGAATCAAATTTAAGTGAGTTTTTGCTTGAAACAAGCTAAATTATCTACCAAGATTATGTTTTTATTTGCTTACCCCATTGGCAGATTATTTTGCTTGTTTCAATCAAAAACTCACTTCATTTCAACTTCTTTTTTTCTGAAAACAATACTTTTTTAAAAACTATTTTTACTTGTTTAGAAAGTCCTTCTTGATTTAAGAATTTTTAGATATTTTGGCTGGAAACACGACAAAAAAAACTAAGTAGGAAAAGCATTTGTTTGCAGTGTAAGACATTTTGCATAAAGAAAATAATGTCTAATATTATAACTACTCTTATTTTTGGCACTGTGACATAATTTTCATAATTTTAAACACACTTTCCCCTGAATGTCATTACTGTAATGCAAAATACAAAAGAATTAAACTACCAGTCTAAATGTTTTTTATTAAAGAAGTCTCTTCCGCTCACCAATCCTGCATTTATTTGATCCAAAATACAGCAAAAACAGTAATATTGTGAAATATTTTTACTATTTAAAATAACTCTTTTCTATGTGAATATCTGTTAAACTGTAATTTATTTCTGTGATGCGCAGCTGAATTTTCAGCATCATTACTCCAGTCTTCAGTGTCACATGATCCTTCAGAAATCATTCTAATATGCTGATTTGCTGCTCAACAAACATTTATGATTGTTATTATCAATATTTAAAACAGGATTCTTTAATGACCAAAAAGATGCAAAGATCAGCATTTATCTGAAATAAAAAGCTTTTGTAAAATTATACACCGTAAGTTTATTTATTTATGAGGATTATAGAAATAAATACTTTAGCAAGGATGCTTTAAATGAATCAAAAGTGATGATAAAGACATTTATAATGCTACAAACGATTTCTATTTCAGATAAATGCTGTTCTTTTGAACTTTGTAGTCATTCAAGAAACCTGAAAAAAATTCTACTCAGCTGTTTTCAACAACAACAATAATAATAATAATAGTTTTTTGAGCAGCAAATTAGAATATTAGTATGATTTCTGTGACTGGAGTAATGATGCTAAAAATTCAGCTTTAAAATCACAGGAATAAATTACATTTTAAAATATATTTTAATAGAAAACAGTTATTTAAAAAAAAAAATACTGTATTTTGGATGAAATAAATGCAAGGCTTGGTGAGCAGAAGAGACTTCTTTAAAAAAAAAAAACGTAAAAATTTTACTACTCAAAATCGTTTGACTAGTAATGTACATACAGTTTAAACGGTAAAGTATTTATAAATTGTACTGCCTACATTAAATGGTCAAAAAGTGTTGTTGGTGTGTCTTTGTGTCCGGCAGAGGGCGACACAGCATCACTGTAATAATGAAGAATCACTGAGACAGACCAGACATTCACTCAAGACACTCCAGAAATTAACTTAACACTCATTCATTTACTCATCACACACTTTCATGATGACACCATGATAACCTGTCTAACCACACACACACACGATACAACTGTAAAACTTCCCCAGCTTGTTCAAGAGCAGAAAATGTCATTTTACATCCTTATGTAATTAAATGCTGTTCAGTTCTAGAGCTTTTAACTATATAAATAAATGAATTACATTTATATAGTTTAATTAACATTAATCATATAATTACAGAAAGTCCATAAATATTAGGGCTGTGGAGCAATTAACATTTTTAAAAAGAAATTTCCCACAAAAGATCATTTAAAGTCATTATTGTGTTGTTAAATCAGCATTGAATAGACATTTCAAAAAGAAGCTTTAGAAAGAAATATGAGTAATGATTATATATATAGGTATGTTTTTTTTTTAGTAATATTGAAATGTAACATAATAATAAAAAAAAATGAAATGATACTCTTTAAATAAAACTAAAAGCACCCGGTGTCTTAATGAGTGAGTCACTGAATCATTCACTCAGCCGATTCATTCAAACAGCTGATTCATTCAGAAACCTAGCAAGTGACTGTCTTAATGAATGAGTCACTGACTCACTTGATTCATTCAAAAACATTTAAGATGCATTGGATCAGCGTATGACATCAAAGTGCCGTAAAAGTGAACGGAGGGCAGATGATTCTTTACACTTTTGAATCACTCTCGCAGTACTTTGATGTTATATGGCAATCGATCTGCGCATCGCTGATGCATCTATGAACGTGTCACTGAATCACTGACTCACTTGATTTGTTCAAATGGCTGGTTCATTCAGAAACGAAGCAAGCGACTGTCTTACTGAATCATTGACTCACTTGATTCATTCGAAACCGCAGAATCGTGCTGCAGCTTTAAGACCACAACCTCCAAAAGCACTAAAGACTTGATTACGACTCGAGTTCCTGGTTTTACTGATTCATCAGTGACAGAGAAAGTCACTCCCTACACTTTTTTCTCACATCTTGTTTTATTTGGAAATGCATCACACTACAGAAGTCAAATCAACTGCAAACATAAAAACAAACAAAAACAAAAAGCACGCACAACACTGGAAAAAAAACAACCTCTCAAACATCCTGCTCGACAAAAAAGTATGGATAATCAAAACAGAAAAAAGTCGGCACATCTAGGCTCCAAAAATACAAAAATTCAATAGTCTGTTATTACATTTTGATATTTTTAGAGCCTGTGTGTGCTGGAAAACATTTACTTACACTTACAATTACTTTTACATTTTAATTGAGTTAAATTAAGCTAAAGTTTTAGTATTTTTTTGTCATTTTTATTAGTTTTTTTTTTTTTTTTTTAAATGTTTTAAAAAAAATAATAACATTATCAAAAATCATGTTTATTTATTATGTTATAATTAGTGCTGTCAAACAATTCATCACAATTAATAAAGTTTTTGTTTACATAATATATGTATGTGTGCTGTGTATATTTATTATGTATATATATAAACACATGCATGTATATATTTAAGAACAATAAGTTATGTTTATATATTAAAAATATTTATATTTAACATAAAATATGAGAATATAAATATATAAATGTACATACATGTAAATATTTCAAAATAAATACTGTGTGTGTGTTTATATATACATAATACACATATATAATGTGTTAATTGCAATTAATCATTTGACAGCAATAATGTTTTTATTGTGTTTTACTGTGTTATGTTGTGTAAGTCAGCTGTATTTTTTATTATTTATTTTATTGTATTTTTTTTTTAAATAATCCAAAAAAAAAAAAACGCAGTTTGATTGAGATGAACTGGAATCCGCAATGAAAAAATATAATAACGGAGTTATCTGTTTTTGCAAATTAATTCTTCATATATAAACAATTAATTTCACAATTAATTTCAATTAATTTAATGAGAAACATAAATTCACACAGCATTTCATAACTGACAAAGGCTTTTATTCAATCAAAATGTTAGGTTAAAATTGACATGAGTGCCTATTTTAGGCCCTGTAACTTGTTCAGCATTTCTGTAAACTTTTACATGATGTTTAGATTGTTTAAAATAAATTAAAATAAATAAATAATATATATAGCGAAAAATAAATAGTGTCTCATGAACTGTTCACATTAGTTAAAACACAAACTAAACGGATGAACTAAAGCTTCTATTATTCTAAGTCAATGTAAATATCATAATTTCCTAATGCAATATTAAAACCAAAAGTTGCATGTAATAATATTTTTAATGCACCTGAGCTGACATGAACTTACAGCTGTATTTTCATGAGCAAACATTAACAAAGGTGAATAAATACTGTAACAGATGTATTGCTCATGGTTAGGTAATGCATTACTAATGGGAGCTTATTGTGAAGTCAAATCATTATACAAGAACGAGCAGCATGTTTCAGATTGTTTCAGATGGAGTTCAGTGACACGAACATGTTTGATGTCGTAATGAATGAAGAACAGAATCGGAGCTTTATTCTCACTGACACAGTTTTAAACACCTGAAAGCAGGACAAACAGCAAGATGACATAAGAGAGAGAGAGAGAGAGAGACACACACACAGACAGAGAGAGTGAGAGAGAGAGAGAGAGAGATGTCGTGCTAAGGCAGGATATGTTATCTCAGGTCTGTCCGTATCTCCACACCCCAAAGCCTTTTATCACACCTGCACAAAAGAAGGTAATATATCACCACACACACACACACACACACACACACACACACACACACACTCATGCACGCACACACTCATGCACACACACTTATGCATGATAAGAGCTTCATGCAACACAACGTTCTGATGCACACTTGATGACCAACACAAGTTTACTGATGACCTTAAGAGAACACACACACAAACACACAAGCACAGACCAATGCATGCCTGCTCTGACACTCACACTCACACACACCCACACACACTCACTCACACACACACACACACACCCCCACAGAGCCGTGCGGATACACACGCAAGGCCGAACCTGCTCGACAGGGTGACACGCAGCAGGTCAGCGCCGTAAAATAAACTGTGCTGGAAGCAAATCCTTCAAGCGTGACAACAGCAACTACACGCTGAAACTAATATGACCGCGCTGGAGCAGCGCCACTACACATTACACACACAGCAGCAATAAACAGCCATCTCAATAATGCACTGACCACAAACGCAATAAATCACATTAATTGAAGCACAGTAGCAGTGAGGATGCTCACTGCATTACTGACATTCACAGATGTACTAGTTCATGCACAAAGGAAAACTCAAGGCTGAAACACTGTGCAAAAGAAAGCAAACTTCACAAATCATCGCTGCAGTCTGAAACTGCATTTGCATAAATGCAATTTATAATGCAGCAATGCATGAGTGGATTTCTGTTGTGCACTTGCATTGCATTTGTTTATTTTTTAAATTTTTAAAACGCACACTAAAAAAAGTTTACCTAATATATGTGTGTGTCCTGTGTGTAATTATTATGTATATATAAATACACACAAATTAGCATCTATATTTAAGAGAAATATGTTATGTACAAAATTACACACAGTACTCACACATATTTTAGGCGAACTCAGACTTTTATTTTGCATGCGATTAATCACGATTATGCCCTATTTTATATTCATATTTATTTAAATTTTCTCTTTTTTCCCCATTTGCATCAGTTTTATTATAGCTCGTCATGTTTTTTTAAACATCAGTATTTTTAATAATTATTCTAGTTAGTTTTATTAATTTTGTTGTTTTTTGTCATGTTTTTTTAAATGTCTATATATATATTTTTGTAATTTTGTAGCTTTTCCAGATTTTAGTTTTTATTTAAATTTAAAATTTAAATTTTATTACACATAAATTTTAAAATTCTTGCAATTTTGCTGTTTTTTATTAGTTTTTGTTTTTTAATGTGTATATATACATCATATATATGCCCATATAAGTCATATAAATAAATAAATAAATAAATAAAGAGTTTAAAAAACTGTCGTTGTTTTTATGTAAGTTACTTTTAAAGGCACTATATAAAATAAATGTATTATTATTATTATTATTAAAACTCAGTTTTTAAAATTTTTAATAATCATGTTTTTATTATGTTATGTTTTTCTTTTGTTAGCTGTATTTTAAGTTATTTTTTACTTTCTATCAAAATAACTCAACTGCAGTTTGACTGAGATTAATTGGAATGCACAATGAAAAACATGATTTTTGAAAATTGTTAAAAACAGACTTATCTGTGTTTGCAAATAAACTCTTCAAATAATAATGTCAGTTTATTTCTACAGTACAATGCATGCCTGCAACTGCACATTTGAGTCCTGAGACCTGAAACACACTCATACGAATACAAACACTTCTGGCAACACAAGTTGAATTTCACATATAGTTGCATTAAAAAACGGTATGATTAAAATGCATTATATACATTTACATTTTTTACATTTACTTACAGGAGAAGCATATGCAATTTATCACAGAGCAAACAATATGCACTGTGTGCAATGTGAGGTTTATTCTAAACGCAATTCACGAGTGTGTTTCTAGATGGAGCAGCTCTGTTTATGTAAATCTGTGTGTGTGTATGTGATGTGCATTGTTTGTTCATGCACGGCGCTGTGGAACTGTTTATGTAATGTGTGGCACAGTGAGGAAAGGATAATTACAGAGTGAGACAGGACAGGATTACAGATGCCAGCCGAGCAGAATCAGACTTGTTCAGCCTGTATGTGAATGTCTGTCTCTCTGCTGGGTGGTGCAGACCAGATAACGGCCAAAAAAGGATGCACAATATCACTTATTCAGCCGTCTTTCATGCAGGTAAAGGATATCTGACTGTTACGTCGCTGCGGCCCATGATTCCCAGCATCTGCACGACGTGACAGGAACAGAAACCAAAAGACTGGAAAAATAACTTGCTGCTTGAAAAATAGTGTGCATTTGATGCAAAATAATATAAATCACACTGCAAAAGACATAAGTTTGGCAGTGATTCTTGACTTTTAGGCTGCAATGCATTGCACGGAAGTGATCACTTTTATTGTTTTTCTAAAAGAATAGCAGTTAATAGATTTTGTTAACACTGCAATGCATGTTTGTTTTTCAAAGTTCATGCACATGGGAAAACTGAAGGCCGAAACAAATCTGAAATATGGCAAAATGCAATTTGTGATGTAATGCATGAGTTTGTTTCTACTGCACCCTTATAATGAATTAGTTTTTATTTTTAGTATTTTTGTCCTATTTTAACTTCACTTGAAGTTTTAATATTTTTTTTTTATTATTATTATTATTTTTTTTTAAATGTCTGTAGTCCATTAAGCTAAATGATATATATATATATATATATATATATATATAATATTTTATTATATTTTATTTGACCAGTTTTTATGGTTTTAGTTCTCAGGTTCATATATAAGAACAACTTCAAGCAGAATCATGAGAAACATAAAGATCCCTACAGACTGCTACAGCTGTAGACAGCTTCAAAATCAGATGTCGCAATCCATTTTCCTACCATATTGTGATGTATTTCTGAGTGAAATGACTATTAAAGAATGAATATAAATGAGCTGTGGCTTGATTTTATCTCTCAGTTGTTGACTGTGTTGTGAACAGTGAGCGCCGTACACTGAAACGGAGGCGGATGTGAATCTGTCGGGCTTAACTGCAGATGCACGCGTCAAAAACATCAAGTGAGCATATCACAGGAAGAGTAAGTTCTGACATTTTGGTGAAAGATCCTGAAGGTTTAAAAAAAACTAAATTCATGGATGAATTGTTCATAATAAGACCAGGAACATGCATTAAGAAAATATGTTTTAATGTCATACACGTCTTGTACCGCATTATATTCTGGTGCTTCGTTTCATGCAGAGCAACGTTGTAGAATCAACACATTTTTGTTCGTTTTTGTTTTTTAATGTCTATATATTTCATTTTGATTTTATTTAAAGCTTTAATATTTATTTTATTTTTATTTGTTTTAGCAATTTTTTTGTTTTCAATGTCTATATATATATATATATATATATATATTAGTGGGTTTTTTTTAAGTTTTATTAATTTTGTCCCTTTTGTAATTGTTTTTTTTAAAGAAGTCTCTCATGCTCATCAAGGCTGCATTTATTTGATCAAAAATATGGAAAAAAATGTAATATTGCAAAATGTACAAATGCCAGAAGGATCTGTCTTAGGTCCTCTGTTATTTTCAATATACATGCTGCCCTTTGGTAATATTATTAGAAAATACGGGATTAGTTTCCATTGTTATGCTGATGATACTCAACTATATATCTCAACACGACCAGATGAAACTTTCAAATTATCAAAGTGTTAAAAATGTAAAAGATTTGATGATTAATAATTATCTGCTATTAAATTCAGACAAGAGAGAGATTTTACGTATTGGACCAAAAGACAATACACAGAATCTCTTGGATTACAATTTGCAATTAGACGGATGTACTGTTACTTCCTCTACAGTCAAAAATCTGGGTATTATATTAGACAGCGACTTGTCTTTTGAAACTCATATTTCTCATGTTACAAAAACAGCATTCTTCCATCTTAGAAATATTGCCAAGCTGTGAAACATGTGACCTGTTTCTGACACAGAAAAGCTAGTTCATGCATTCATGAGCTCTAGACTGGATTATTGTAATGCACTACTAGGTGTTTGTTCTGCATCTTCAATAAACAAACTACAGATAGACCAAAATGCAGCTGCTAGAGTCCTTACCAGGTCAAGAAAATATGATCATATTACCACAATTTTACAGTACATATGAGGCAACTCAACAGCACTGCACTGAACTCTACGGGTTTGATTCCCAGGGAATGCATGAATGCAATGTGAGTTGCATTGGATAAACGTATCTGCTAAATGCATGAATGTAAATGTAAATCAACAAAATTGTCAAAACTAGAAATAAGCAACTTTTTTAAAATAGCAAAGCTGCAGCTGACAAAGAATGCATGTGACATAGATATTAAAATACATATATATATATTTTAGCTGCACTGCACAGCTGCTTCATCCAGAAATAATAATGAATAAATATTATTTCATAATATTAAACTATAAAATAAAAATGTATAAAAGTCATTCATGAATATGAATTTTATTTATTATACACAACCATTCAAAAGTTTAGGGGTGCTAAGATTTTTTAACGTTTATGAAAAAAGTCTCTTCTGCTTACCAAGGCTGCATTTATGTGATCAAAAATGCTGTAAAAATATGAAATATTATTATAGTTTCAAACATCTGTTTTCTGTGTTACTACGTGTTAAGATGTAATTTATTCCTGTGATGCGCAGCTGAATTTTCAGCATCATTACTCCAGTCTTCAGTGTCACATGATCCTTCGGAAATCATTCTAATGTGCTGATTTGCTGCTCAACAAACATTTCTGATTATTAGCAATGCTATCAATATTATCATCACCATTTTATTTGTCAGAATTCACAGATGAATCGAAAGTTGTAAAGAACAGCATTTAGTTGAAACCGAAATCGCCTGTAATATTATTAACAACTTCACTGGCACTTTTCGTTCAGTTGAATGCGTCGGTGCTGAAGGCCGCTGGTTGTGTGCGTCGGGTTCGAGGGTTAAGCTGGCGGCCATCTTGGGTGTGGCGCTCGTGCTTCTTTAGGTTTTCCGGGCACGTCTTTATCTGGCCATCTTGACACGCCATGCTCGGTTGAAAGGGGAAACGGCACGACTGCACAGTTTTTGGGAGGTAATTTTCTCTTCTTGTTTATCTCTGGGATATTTTTACATCTAAACACGGCGTTCCTATTTGGTGCTGGAAGCGGATGTGTAGTGGATGATGGATTCATCAACACCCGCTCTGATAGCATCACCATAGACTACAGTACGTTTCCCAGCGCCGACACGACTGCCAGCACAACCGAGAGATCAGAGACAGAGATGAACTCTAGTGAGCTGCCTACACAGACGGCAGCAGACATAGATCGACTACAAAACTATGCAGGTATTCAAGGGCAGGCTATATGATGGTTTAGATCCTAACACTTTGTTTATCTAAACCGGGAGTCATCTCAGTTATCACCAGTAAAGTATGGAATGCCACAAGGATCTGTCCTAGGTCCTCTGTTATTTTCAATATACATGCTGCCCCTTGGTAATATTATTAGAAAACACGGGATCAGTTTCCATTGTTATGGTGATGATACTCAACTATATATCTCAACACGACCAGATGAAACGTCTAAATTATCAAAGTTAGCAGAGTGTGTTAAAAATATAAAAGATTTGATGACTATTTGCAATTTGAGAGATGTACAGTTACTTCCTCTACAGTCAAAAATTTGGGTGTTACATTAGACACGACTTGTCTTCTGAAAATCATATTTCTCATGTTACAAAAACAGCATTCTTCCATCTTAGAAACTGGAACAGCCTTCCTGATAACGTTCGGGGTTCAGACTAGAGTGCGGATCGGGCCGCATTTTTCTGTCCGAGCCCGGCCCGCGTCCGACTGAGCAGTAACCGAACCCGACCCGAGCCCGACAGGCATTAAGATATTTATGTCCGAGCCCGATCCCAGCCCGACACAGTTAAAATCTAATTTTTTTCTCATACTAATGACACATGCACTTTTTTTGTGTGGAAAGCCCGCTGTTATTAAGCAACTGTAGGAGAGCATCAGCGCACACAAGGGGCAAAAAGCGCCGTTATAACACAGGCGCACACACAAGAGGCTTATCATATAGCCAATTGAAATTAAATAAACATAGCCCAACAAAAAATGGCCCAAGCTAACAGAACAAAATCAAACAATACAAAAATAACAAAACAAAAATAAAAATTAAATAATAACACAACAGGTTTTGTGGGCCTATCGATAACATTAACAGTGTCCCCAGCGATAACATTAACGTAACACAAATGCAGCCTATTGAAATGAAAATCACTCTTACCATTTTCCTCGAAAACTGTATAGGCTACTAAAGTGCAACATGGGATCTATTTACATAATCCATCCATCAAAGTTTAGGCTAATCTACTAAGCAGTTTTAAATTTTAAATGGGCAATGCCTTATCGCGCTGATGTGACCGAGCCCGACCCGAACCCGAGCATCCTTTCTAAATATCTGTCCGAACCCGGCCCGGCCCGTCGGGTACCGTCGGGCTCAGGTCGGGTATCCATCCTCTAGTTCGGACACACTCTCTCTGTTTAAAACTAGATTAAAGACACATCTTTTTAGCCAAGCATTCAAATAATGCATCTCATAAACTTTTCCTGCAGTTATATCTGATCTAATGTTCATTATTAATCTTTTAGCTCTGGTTTAACAAATCTTCCTTTTCTTAGTTTGAACAGCAGCTACGCTAATTATGTTCCTATTTGTTCTCTGTTTTTGCCATGGGATTGACATCCTGTAGTAACTAGGAATTCACAAGCTCCAGTGTGGATCCAGAACACTTAAGAAGAGATGATACCAACCCCTCAGAGGACTTCAGATGATGCCAACCCTGAAAACACACAGCACTACCGAATTCTGCTACTAATTTATAGTGTTCTTTGTCTGTTTGATTACGTCATTAATTGATCTTTACCACACATCTCTGCCATATGTACATCAAGCTACTACTACATATATTGTAAAAATGTCAATTTGGTGTAAAGCTGCTTTGCAACGATATGTATCGTGAAAAACGCTATACAAATAAATTTGAATTGAATTGAATTGAATTGATAACTATAACGCTAAATATAACAATAACTATAACAATAAATAATAATAACATGAACTATAACAATAAACAACTATTAGAATGTTAATTATAATAATAACAATAACTATAATGATAACTGTAACAAAAATAACAATGATAACAAATAACAAAACAATAACTATGATAATGTTAACTAAATTGATAACTATAATAACTACAACAGCTATAACATGATACTGTATCGATAAATATAACAATAGATTTAACAGCTGTATATAGCTGTAATGCTAAATATATATTTATAACTATGACACATATATAGCGTTATAATGTCAACTATAACTATAAATTACTATAACAATAAATATAATGACAATGATAACTGTACTGATAACGATAACTATGATAACTACAATAATAACTATACTTAAAATAATAACTAAAATGATAACTATAGTAATAAATATAACTATGACTAAATGAAACAATAACTATAATGTTAACTTACATGGTAACTAACAATTATTATAACAATAACTATAATGGTAACTATTACGATAACTAACAATTATTATAACAATAACTATAACAGTAACTATTACGACAACTCTAACAATTATTATAACGATATCTATAATGTAACTATTGTGATAACTAGGGATTATTATAACGATAACTATAATTATACATTTTATGATGACTATAACGATTATTATAAAGACAACTATAATGGTAACTATTACGATAACTAACTATTATAACAATAACTATAATTATAAATTTTATGAATACTAAGTATTATAATAATAACTATAATTAGACATTTTATGACGACTAACGATTATAACGATAACTATAATGGTAATTATTACGATAACTAACTTTTATAAGAATAACTATAATTATAAATTTTACGACGACTATATTATTATAACGACAACTATAATGCTAACTACTACAATAACTTGAACTATTATAACTATATAATTTTTACGATGACTATAATGATTATTATCACGACAACTATAATGGTATTGCGATAACTCAAAGTATTATAACAATAACTATAATTATAAATTTTGCGATGACTATAATGATTATTATAATGACAACTATAAAGGTAACTATTACGATAACTCTAAGTATTATAACAATAACTATAATTATATATTTTGTGATGACTCTAACGATTATTATAACAATATAATGGTAAATATTATGATAACGCGAACTATTATAACAATAACTATAATTATAAATTTTACGATGACTAACAATTATTATAACGATAACTATAATGGTAACTACTGCAATATCTAAGGATTATTATAATGATAAGTTTGCTGCAGTTACATTGTCTACTGCTTTAAACGGCCGTCAGAGTTTTTATCAGATGGAAGACAGTGATTCCTGCGTTGACATCACTCCTCTGTGTCGTTATCGCTATAGTGTGATGTGTAACTCATAAATAATATTGGTTGTGCATGCACATATGAATAACAATCAACTTTTATGAGGGTCCGTTTGCATTGGCATGCTGTACAATGCTGGGTAGATTACTTACAAATTATAGTCTGTTGCTGATTACCGATTAGATGATGAAAATTGTAGTTATGCAATCTAAGTTACTCATTTTTAGGTAATGTATTCTGACTACTTTTTAGATTACTTTTAACCTAAATTGTTTCAAACTTACCATTCATAATCAATAATACCTTTCGGAATTATTTGTTTCATACATGCGTGCATGTAATCCATAAAAAAGCAACTGTAATCTGATTATACGCATTTAAAAATGTAATATAATCTAATGACAAGTACTTAATATTGGGAATCTGATTATGTCATCCAGATAATCAGTTACTACCCAGTTATTACACAATAGCTGTCTATGTAATTGGTAAAACGACTCACTATTAAACATACTAAAAATATTCCCTATTATTTAGATTTAAAATAACTATTATTTAATTATTTTAAATTATTTAATTAAAAAATCTTTTATGTAATTTTACAGTCAAATACTGTTAGAAGTACTCATTTTAGAAATAATAACAAACCTATAATTTACAGTGACAAGAAGAAAAAAAAATCATGTGTGAGGTTTCTTTTTTGTTATTACTTAATAATGTGCATTTGATTTTAGGTTACATCTTACGTTGTTTACTTGGAGTTTATTGCATTATTTTAGGTCATGTTTGTTACATATACATATACATATATATATATATATATATATATGGTTGTAACACGGGTGAGTTGTAACACTTCCAATCTCTCAAATAAGGAACAAGTTACAAATCACCTAATTCACTTCACACATTATAACATCTGTGAAACATGTGATTACTTCCTCCAAGCAATTTTATTTTGTTTTATTTATATGTTTTTATTGAATTTCAGTATGCTTAGGTCTTTGAGGAGAAAGACAAACCGAGGGGTCAATTTTATTAAGGCTAACAAACATGCTTTAACACACACACATGCACACATGATGCACATGATGCTAATGTAACACAAACACAACAATTATGTTAAAAAGTCAGTGTTGAATAAAATGGTCTTTTTGTCCTACTTCCTGTTACATAATGTTACATCTCAACCCAGGGTGTGTTACAACTAACCCAGACAATGGGGTGAAATGTTACATTTTACTCCTGGTGTTTCTCCTCAGACACTTGTATCTAGTTCGTATCGCATTTTGAACGCACTGCCTTAAAAGAACTCCAAGACAGACAGAAATGTCAAAAATGTTACAAGCATTCCCAGTCTGCCCTACTACATGTTTTATGATATTTGTCAGTATATTATATGGGTACAAAATAGATTGCTTTACTTTACATTGAATATTAACATATCAGTCAAAGACGTTTTACTGTAAATTTTATTTATTTTATTCATTTATTTATTTTTTAAGTTCTGCCACATTTACAGTGAATGCTCCAGTGCGGTGAGAGCAGCAGAAACAGATTGAGCGTCATTCATCATCACTAATAAATGACTTAATCTGTGTCACTTTCAAATCTGTGTCAGGGTTTCAACAGCGAGTGTCTGATTACATCAGTCCGATCTCTCCCAGGAAACCATTCTGAATGAGTTCATGGCGTGCCCCGTGGTCTACATCCCGACAGCGGCGGCAGCCCCGAGTCCCGTTACGCGGACCCTCGCATCATTAACGGGGCGTCTCCAGAGTGTCGCGTTCGATCGGGGTCGCACCGCAGAGATCAGGACAGCGCTGCGCTGATACATTTGTGTGCTAATGCGTGCTCAAACAAAGCAAAAACAAAAAAAGAGGCTCGGGAACAAAAAAACTGGAAAAACCTGGTGTTCAGCCCCAACCCAGCTGAGCTCTCACGCTAACACACTCTCGCACGCCAGTGTCTGGGTCAGTGCCAGCCGCGCCGCGCTCTCACGCGACACTCGCCTACCTCACGCAGCCTCACGTACTCGCGCTCGCTCCGGACGCGTCATGCATGCTGTCACGCAAGGCTCATGCTAATTAATCAATTAACCACTTAACACCTGTGATCCCTGATGTTCGCGTTATGTAAGTGCATCTGCAGCCGTCCGGATTAGATCTTCACCCCTGTCTGATAACGGCCCATCACATCGCCAAGCCGTTTCACATTCTTTCAGCCAGGGTTATTAGTTAACTAAAACAAAACAAACAAACAAAAAAAATAAATAAATATGAACTGAAATAATGTGCATTTATATAATAAATATATCAAATAAATGTGCAACAAATAATACATACAAAATAATACAAAATATGCATATACATTTTTTAAACAAATACATTTTAATAAAAAATCAAACAAATTAATATATTATATTTTTCATTTTCATTTACTCTAACTTGATAAAAACTACTAAAACTACTAAAAAAATAAAAATGAATAAAACTATATATATATATATATATATCATTAAGTGAAATAATATAAAATATACATATGTATATACATTTTTAAACAAATACATTTTAATAAAAAAACATTTTTAAATAAATAAATTAATAAACTTGATGTACTAAAACAAACCAAAAAAAAAAACATGAATAAAGCTATATATATATATATATATATATATATAAATATACTAAATTTTTCCAAGACTTTTTAATTTTCATTTAGACTAACTTGATGTACTAAAACACCTAAAAAAACTAAAATAAAAATGCACAATGCTAAATATAAATATATAAACTAAAATAAAAATGCACAACGTTAAATATAAATATATATAACATTAAGTGAAATAATATAAAATATACATATGTATATACATTTTTTAAACAAATACATTTTAATACAAGAATCATTTTTAAATAAATAAATAAATATACTACATTTTTCAAAGATTTTTTATTTGCATTTAGTTACATGTACTAAAACGACTAAAAAAACTAAAATAAAATCAATAAAGATATATAAATAAATAAAATAACAACAAAATGACTAAAACTTTAAAATATTATTATTAATAATATAAAATATGATTATTAAAAGTATTAATGAAAACTATAACATTCTTTAAAAAAACACTTTCACAACAACAAAAAAAGTCCCATTTTACCTTAAAATCAAGAGGATAATTGAAAATTATTTGCATTATGAAAACATATATTATATAACTTTACTTATAAATATATTTTTAGGACTATTATGATTTTTTGCACTGCGATGCTATTTTCATGACAATTAAACACATATCTCACATTTATGTAATGCATTTGCATGGCTTTTAAGTTTCTCATTAGATGCGCATTACTTTAATACAGTCATTTTAGCAAAACATTACTCGAATACTATGATTTTTATATTTAAATCACCTTCTGAGTTTCTTATTAGAGGATTACTGTTTTAATAATCTTTTTTACTGTATTACAGTAAAACATGACTGTAATACAGAGATTTTTATGATGAAATCACTTAAATTCAAAGGAAGCACAAAACATGATACCATGCAAAAATCATATTTCCCGTATTTTATTGTTTTTGTCACAGTACAGTAACGAAAATGGGGTTTTCTCCATCAGGTTGCTTTTTCTTTTGATTCCGGGGTGAAATGGGACCTGGACATGTTCTTGGCAGGTTTCGGTGAGATTCACCCTTTTACCAGAAGTCCAGTGATTCACTGATACTGTTACTCGAGAAAAGCTCGGATTTCATGCCGTACAGCTCAGATCGAAAGCTGGAAGTTCCCCGGAATCTCCTCGGAGAAGAAAAATATCAATAAATCAATCTGAAAGTCCTTATAGTTTCACGCTGACATCACCTGCACCTCATCCTTCCAGAAAATGTCCCACATGAGGATGCACAACCTCTGTCCTCAAACCCTTCACATGCAACTGTTAATACAGGGTTACAAGGTAAATCTGAGACTTTAATAATAAATATAATATGATAAACTGAATGCATCTCAATACATCAGCATGGTCTCTACAGGTAAATGTCCTGTGTTAGCAACACTTGCAATTACATGAGATGCAAAATGTCTTATGTTATGAGAAACTAATCAGGTTAAGGTTAAAATAATACCAAATATCTGCCAGTGGACTTTTTTGCAGTGCATGCAACATTTAATGCCACGGCTTTATCAATTTAAGACTTTCTGTCTGAAAACACAAATTAAGACTTTAAATACCTTTTTAATACCAGCGGAAAGCCTGTAATACATGAGCAGACAGCAAATTTGGCAGATGCTTTTATCAAAATTCACAGGACACGTTATTGTCGTTAACGAAGCCCACGAGCTACGGGAACACATGACATCATGTCTCTATGTAAACACGCAAACTCATGACACAACAACTGACATATTTACAAGCCTAAAATCAGTTTACAGTAAATCACACAAGAGTTCCTCATCGATACCGGAGGAGCTGCAAGAGGAGGCGTCGTGACATTTGTTGAAACACTCTCAGGTTCTCACACTCCACAGATTGACAGACAGTCGGAAAAAGGTGTCAGCCAAGAACAACGCCCACCTGACAGCGACCAATCAAGAACAGGAAGGAAGCAACTGGAATATTAGGGCAAGGGCAAAAAACACCTTAAGTAAACTTCCAGCTTCTGAAACGGAGAGATGCGTGTGAAGACAGGGCAGGAGAGGCCGTTAATGAGCTGACACAGGCCCCAAAACAGAAGAATTGAGGAATATTGCCGCAGAAAAATTGAGCTTTTCAGACAGAAGGAAGTTTGTTTATGTGCAGTAGAGCTCTTACTGTACAGTACATTAACATACATACGGTTTCAAATGTATAATCACAAGATTATCCACCTTATTTTTCAATGCGGAAGTAAACTGTTTTCTGGTAATGTGTTAGATGTCCGGTTCATAATCCACCATAGGGAAATAACGAGAAGAATATCAGGAAACGGTAAAACAGTTTGCACTACAAACCAGTGTTTTCATAATTAAGATGATACATTAAAATAATATGGTAAGACACACCAGTTTGCAATATCAAGCAGTAAAACGAGCTTTTTGTGTAGCTAAAAATAGCTGGAAGTAGATGAGACCGGAAGCCAGACACAAAAAATTTACAAATGGCTGCACCCACTCTTATGGGAAAAATAAGGTGGATATACTAGCGTGATAGAATCATTAACGGGGTCAGGTTAAATACATTTCTCCTGCCATGGAAAAAAATAATCCTCATGATCCTTCAGAAATCATTCTAATATGCTGATTTGCTGCTCAACAAACATTTCTGATTATTTGCAATGTTGAAAACAGCTGTGCTGCACAATACTTTTGTGGAAACCATTATATATGTTATAAACGCAACACTTTTGTTTTTGCCCCCATTTTTCATGAGCTGAACTCAAAGATCTAAGACTTTTTCTATGTACACAAAAGGCCTATTTCTCTCAAATATTGAAAACCAGTCAGTATCTGGTGTGACCACCATTTGCCTCACGCAGTGCAACACATCTCCTTCACATAGAGTTGATCAGGTTGTTGATTGTGGCCTGTGGAATGTTGATCCACTTCTCTTCAATGGCTGTGCGAAGTTGCTGGATATTGACAGCAACTGGAACACGCTGTCGTATACGCCGATCCAGAGCATCCCAAACATGCTCAATGGGTGACGTGTCCGATGAGTATGCTGGCTATGCAAGAACTTGGATGTTTTCAGCTTCCAGGAATTGTGCAAAGATCCTTGCAACATGGGGCTGTGCATTATCATGCTGCAACATGAGGTGATGGATGAATGGCACAACAATGGGCCTCAGAATCTCGTCACGGTATCTCTGTGCATTCAAAATGCCATCAATAAAATGCACCTGTGTTCGTTGTCCATAACATACGCCTGCACATGCAGTAACCCCACCGCCACCATGGGCCACTCGATAAAAACGTTGACATCAGCAAACCGCTCACCCACACGACACCATACACGCTGTCTGCCATCTGCCCTGTACAGTGAAAACTGGGATTCATCCGTGAAGAGAACACCTCTCCAAAGTGCCAGACGCCATTGAATGTGATCATTTGCCCACTCAAGTCGGTTACGACGACAAACTGCAGTCAGGTCGAGACCAAGATGACGACGACGAGCATGCAGATGAGCTTCCGAGACGGTTTCTGACAGTTTGTGCAGAAATTCTTTGGTTATGCAAACAGATTGTTGCAGCAGCTGTCCGGATGGCTGGTCTCAGACGATCTTGGAGGTGAAGATGCTGGATGTGGAGGTCCTGGGCTGGTGTGGTTACACGTGGTCTGCGGTTCTGAGGCCATTTGGATGTACTGCCAAATTCTTGCCTTTGGAGACGGCTTATGGTAGAGAAATGAACATTCAATTCATGGGCAACAGCTCTGGTGGACATTCCTGCAGTCAGCATGCCAATTGCAAGCTCCCTCAACACTTGCGACATCTGTGGCATTGTGCTGTGTGATAAAACTGCACATTTTAGAGTGGCCTTTTATTGTGGCCAACCTAAGGCACACCTGTGCAATAATCATGCTGTCTAATCAGCATCTTGATATGCCACACCTGTGAGGTGGATGGATTATCTTGGCAAAGAAGTGCTCACTAACACAGATTTAGACAGATTTGTGAACAATATTTGAGAGAAATAGGCCTTTTGTGTACATAGAAAAAGTCTTAGATCTTTGAGTTCAGCTCATGAAAAATGGGGGCAAAAACAAAAGTGTTGCGTTTATAACATGTATGATGGTTTCCACAAAAATATATATATATTTTTTTTATAATTTTGTAGTTTATAATTTTGGTCAGTGTATATATATATATATATATATACACACACAAATAAATATCTTTTTTTTATACTATATATATATATATATAATTATTTAAATAATTATATTTATATATAAAACGATTTTTTTTTATTTGTACAAAACAATAAATAACATAAATAAAAATAAAATTACTAACATTTTCATCCAGTTTGGTTTATTGGTTTTAAGCACAAAGAAACAATAAAAAAATTACATTTTTTTTTTATTTATGGAAAATTTAAAAATAAAAACATCCAAAATATTAATTAAAACTATATTATTATCTTATTATTAAAACAACAGGGAACTAATATACTTGGGTGAATCTCAGAAAGTTCAAAAGAACACAATTTATTTAAAAAGTAAAATCTTTTGTAAGATTACCCTAATAAAAAAAAGTAGATTTAAAATGCACTTATTTTATACTAAGTGTTTAAGTCTATTAACATATTTACTGACATATCGCTCGAGACTTGCTGATATAAAAATTGTAATTAAACTTTATTGGAGTACTACTTGTGGACAATGCACAATTCTTAATATTAAGCGTAAAATGTCTTTTAATGTCTCTATTGATGAGGATTGTATGATCTTTAAATATTATCTGATATGTTTAGTTGGACTTCAGCACTACTTCCGCACAATTAAAGTGGATTAAGACTTTAAATATACCAGTTTAGTATGCTAAAAGTATAATTGCAGGGCATTTTTATTAAGTACAAAATATGTAAATGTATTTGTAGTACATGTAGCATGAAATAAATGTATTTTAAATCCATTTTAGTATATTTATTTTGTTAAAACAGATACATTCTTGCTGAATAAAAGCAATAATTTGGTAAAAAAAAATCCTGGGCTGAACCCAAACCTTTGAACAGCAGTGTAAATAAATGATCGGGGTATTTAAAGCATGCATATTCTAATGTTTTCCTGCGTTAAATGCCTTTTGCATCTTTAAAAGTTCAGCAGCTCTCATAAGGTCAATGCCAGATCAGATGGGCATGTTTCTGTAAGAGTCCGACCCAACCTCAGACCTCCTTTGTCCCTTTGTACGCAGGACCTGGAGCGAGCAGCGGCGCAGAAGATCGCGTGTGAAAAGAGCTGCCCTGCCCCTGTCCGTCTGCACCTCGGCCCTGTGTAATTTGTGCATTAGCTGTTGGCCGGCGGCCCGCGAGGGGAGAGATTACACCAAAAAAAGGTGAACCGCCTTCTCAATCAATATCTTCTGCCTTCGCTGGCACGCTGGGACTCACTCGACTTCCTGTTGTGGGGAATTTCCTGTTCTGAGAACGAAAGAAGGAAAGAGAAAGAGAGAAGGGGAGAGAGAGAGAGAAAGGCACGTAAACGTGCAGTCTTGCATAACAGCTTCCTCTGGAGGGGAGGGGGCGCTGTTTATCAATCTTAGTCACACGCATATTATACAGAGGAACTTTGGTATAGGCCTTTAGCACGCTATGGGAATCTTTGGAGGTCGCGCTGCAAACGGGGCCGCTATCAGCAGAGGAAATGCCACCGAAGATGCCAGACGGCAACGCAACACAAAGCGGTGCTGATAACCGACCGCTCGTCCTGCGTCCTGCCAGGAGTCGTTCTCCCATTCAGGAAAAGTTCCTGGAAAAGCCTCGGAATGAAAACAGACGACCTGCTCTGAAGGGAATAAACAGCGCTGTAAAGCGTATCACTAATTCTGCTCCGTGCCAAAGGTGACCTGACCCAGATAAACACGGCGGCGGCGGCGGCCCGTTCAAAAGTCCACGGGCTTGTAAATGAACACCGGCGGCTTTAATCTTCCTCACTCATTAATGCTGCAGCGTCTATAATAACAGACTCAAAGATTTCACCGCAGATGATAGTAACGGTGGATCATGTGAACGCTGAATGCCTCTTACACAAACACCTCAACCCACACTAGATTATATTTCTGCACTTTAACAGGAATATCTGGATTCTAAATGAACACAAAGCTCATTTGAAGTGGTGTTGAATTGCATCTCATGTGATCGAGGGGAAAGTCTGTGATTTCGTGACTATGTGCATCACCTACTGTGTGTTGCTATCATGCACTTGTTCTGTTAAAGCTGCACCTGGACAGCAGAAAGCCCCATTTTGGTATCAGCGATTGCACGTTCGGTCAGCGCGAGAGAGATTTTCACCTGAACTATATTACACCTGGATCTTTTCCAGCTATTATTCCAAATAAGAAACTATATACTGCAAACAATAAAAACCATAAAGATTTCATTAGTAACACAAAAATATGTTGCTAAAAATAATATTTGTAACCTTAATAAGGTCAGTGAAATGCGTTTCAATCCATGTTAGCAATGTGTTTACAAATCTGGAAGAAATCCCTACTGCTGAGTCCTGAATAAAGAATAGAATAGAATAGAATAAAATAGAATAGAACAGAATAGAATATAGGGAACAGGATATATAAAAATAAAATAGAATAGAAGATATTATAGAACAGAACAGAATAAAATATAGAACAAAATAAAATAGAATAGGATATATCAAAATAAAATAGAACAGTACAGAACATAAGTTAGAATAGAATAAATAGAACAGAATAAAATGGAATAGAACAGAACAGGATATATCAAAATAAAATAGAATAGAACAGAAGATATTGGAATAGAATAGAATTTATCAAAACAAAATAAAACAGAACATCATATAATAAAATAGAATACAATAGAATGTAGAACAACATAGAATAGAATAGAACAGAACAGAAGATATATTAGAATAGAATAAAATATAGAACAAACAGAATAGAAGATATATCAAAACAAAAAATAGAACAGAACATAAGATATTAGAACTGAATAGAATAGAATAGAAGAGCATATATCAAAATAAAACAGAACAGTACAGAACATAAGTTAGAATAAAACAGAACAGGATATATCAAAATAAAATAGAATAAAACAAATCATGATATATTAGAATAGAATATATAAAAAATAAAATAGAACAGAAGATATTCAAATAAAATACAACAGAATAGAACAAAACAGAATAGAAAAGGATATATCAGAATAGAACTGAACAGCATATATTAAAACAATAAAATTGAACAAAATAGAATTAAATAGACTAGACTAGAATATATCAAAATAAAATAGAAGATATTCAAATAAAATACAACAGAATAGAACAAATATAGAAGAGAAGAGAACATGATATATCAGAATAGAATAGAACCTAACAGAAAATATCAAAATAAAATATAAGAATAGAACAGAATAAGACAGGACAGAACAGAATTGAATAGACTAGAGTAAATAGAATAGGATATAACAAGATAAAAGAGTACAACTGAAGAGAACAAAAAAGTAGCACAGTACAGAACATACGATACTGGAAAAGAATAGAATAGAATAGAATAGAATAGAATGGAACAAAACAGGATACATCAAAAAAAAAGAATAGAACAGAACAGAACATAAGATATTAGAACAGAACAGAACAGAATAAAATATAGAACAAAATAAAATAGAATAGGACATATCAAAATAAAATAGAACAGTACAGAACATAAGTTAGAATAGAATAAATAGAATAAAATATAGAACAAACAGAATAGAAGATACACCAAAACAAAAAATTGAACAGAACATAAGATATTAGAATAGAATAGAATAGAATAGAATAGAATAAAACAGGACAAAATACAGTAGAACAGAATACAACAAAATAAAATAGAATAGAACCTAAGGTATTAGAACAGAACAGAATAGAACAGAATAGAATATAGGGAACAGGATATATAAAAATAAAATAGAATAGAAGATATTATAGAACAGAACAGAATAAAATATAGAACAAAATAAAATAGAATAGGATATATCAAAATAAAATAGAACAGTACAGAACATACGTTAGAATAGAATAAATAGAACAGAATAAAATGGAATAGAACAGAACAGGATATATCAAAATAAAATAGAATAGAACAGAAGATATTGGAATAGAATAGAATTTATCAAAACAAAATAAAACAGAACATCATATAATAAAATAGAATACAATAGAATGTAGAACAACATAGAATAGAATAGAACAGAACAGAAGATATTAGAATAGAATAAAATATAGAACAAACAGAATAGAAGATATATCAAAACAAAAAATAGAACAGAACATAAGATATTAGAACTGAATAGAATAGAATAGAAGAGGATATATCAAAATAAAACAGAACAGTACAGAACATAAGTTAGAATAAAATAGAACAGGATATATCAAAATAAAATAGAATAGAACAAATCATGATATATTAGAATAGAATATATAAAAATAAAATAGAACAGAAGATATTCAAATAAAATACAACAGAATAGAACAAAATAGAATAGAAAAGGATATATCAGAATAGAACAGAACAGCATATATTAAAACAATAAAATTGAACAAAATAGAATTAAATAGACTAGACTAGAATATATCAAAATAAAATAGAAGATATTACAATAGAATACAAAAGAATAGAACAAATATATAAGAGAAAAGAACATGATATATCAGAACTGAACAGAACCTAACAGAAAATATTAAAATAAAATATAAGAACAGAACAGAATAAGACAGGACAGAATAGAATTGAATAGACTAGAGTAAATAGAATAGGATATAACAAGATAAAAGAGTACAACTGAAGAGAACAAAAAAGTAGCACAGTACAGAACATAAGATACTGGAATAGAATAGAATAGAATAGAATAGAATAGAATGGAACAAAACAGGATACATCAAAAAAAAAGAATAGAACAGAACAGAACATAAGATATTAGAACAGAACAGAACAGAATAAAATATAGAACAAAATAAAATAGAATAGGATACATCAAAATAAAATAGAACAGTACAGAACATAAGTTAGAATAGAATAAATAGAATAAAATATAGAACAAACAGAATAGAAGATACACCAAAACAAAAAAATAGAACAGAACATAAGATATTAGAATAGAATAGAATAGAAGAGGATATATCAAAATAAAACAGAACAGTACAGAACATAAGTTAGAATAAAATAGAACATGATATATATCAAAATAAAATAGAATAGAACAAATCATGATATATTAGAATAGAATATATAAAAAATAAAATAGAATAGAAGATATTCAAATAAAACACAACAGAATAAAACAAAATAGAATAGAAAAGAACATGATATATCAGAATAGAATAGAACCTAACAGAAAATATTAAAATAAAATATAAGAACAGAACAGAATAAGACAGGACAGAATAGAATTGAATAGACTAGAGTAAATAGATTAGGATATAACAAGATAAAAGAGTACAACTGAAGAGAACAAAAAAGTAGCACAGTACAGAACATAAGATACTGGAATAGAATAGAATAGAATAGAATAGAATAGAGAATGGAACAAAACAGGATATATCAAAAAAAAGAATAGAACAGAACAGAACATAAGATATTAGAACAGAACAGAATACAAACGAATAGAATAGAACAAAATAGAATAGAAGGGAACAGAACAGAATATATCAAAATGAATAGAATAGAACAGCATATATTAAAACATAATATAAGAAAAGAATAGAACAGAATTGAATAGAATATAACGGGATAAAATAGAGTACCCAAGAACAGAATAAAAAAGTATAGAACAGAAGAGAATAGAATAAAATAGAACAGAATAGGATATCAGTACACTGCACCATGGGACAGTTCCCCTGAATGTGGTTTGATATTTTGGACACTGAGCTGTATTTAGACTCAACACTCATCGGTCAGATGTTCGTGGGTTCGTTCACTCAAAACGAATCATTCTGTCATCATTTACTCACCCTCATGTCATTCCAAACCTCGATGACTTTCTTTCTTCTGTGAAAAACAAAAGAAGACATTTTGAAGAAAGCTGGGAACCAAACATCATTATAAACAGATGAAACACTGTATGAACAAAACCTCTGTCATCAGAATGTTTGCGTCAACTGTCCTTTTAACATAAGATGCGTCTGCTGACAAACTTTCACAAACCCACAATCATGATGAACTACATCTATCACAAATTAACTGTGCAGTAATTGCTCTGCTGTACATGAGAAATAAGTGTCTAAAAGTCTTGAGGATTCCTCACCTGTGCGCAGGCGTGTGACAGGAGAACTGCTGCGACTGCCGTTTCTGTCATGTGATGATGATGATGATGATGATGATATGGGGTTAGACCTAAACGCTCCACCATTTCCTTCATATCGTTGATGTCCACCCACTGTGAGAATGAAGGAGAATTTATAATGCAATCATTGCATTGGAATGCTTTTCCCGCAAACCTGACACACAACTAACGTCACCCCACGGTTAATGGACACCAAACAGCCCGGCAGCTCTTCAGCCACAATCTGCACCTGCTCCGGGACAATAGCCACAGGAAGTGACATCATCATCAGTGTATGGTGACAGAATGACCATACTATAACAACATCAAGATTTCAAAGTGTTCATTTGTTATTCTCAGAGGATTTCAATCGTTTAGATCCAGGAACCCTTAAAATATGATTCTACTCATGTGAGGGACCCCATCATAAAATGTGTTTTATACTAATGTAAATTGATATGTGACTCTGGAGCACAAAACCAGACGTAAGCAGCACGGGTATATTTGTAGCAATAGCCAATACATTGTATGGGTCAAAATTATAGATTTTTTCTATACCCAAAAATCATTAGGATATTAAGTAAAGATCATGTTCCAAGAAGATATTTTGTACATTTTCCACTGTAAATATATATAAACTTAATTTCTGTTTAGTAATATGCATTGATAAGAACTTCATTTGGACAACTTGAAAGGTGATTTTCTCAATATTTAGATTTTTTTGCACCCTCAGATTAATTATGACTAGTTTTGTGGTCCAGTGTCACATGTCTTATATACCATAGCATTTTTAAAATATAATTTGGAAAATATTTAGTGTCTATTAAGTTGCATTAGGTTTTTGGCTACACAGTCTAGTACTCTTAAATGTATTATTTATTTATTTAAATATTTTAAAAATATTGTTAACTTACATTTATTGTGAACTTGATTATTTTAATGCTTGTATTATTGAATTTAATCTAATTTTTATTTGTTATTATTATTAGTTTTTTATTACACCGTTTTTCTCAGAACTTTTTCCACAGAACGCAGTTTGAAAAACCCCCTACTTTGAAAAATATTGTGTCACTTAAAAAATACCATGGAATGAGATCCATGTAATATATATTTACAAAATACCAACTGATATCACTGTGGGTTTTTTTTTTTACTACCATGTTACTTCTTGCAAAAACAAAACAAACGAAAAAAAAAAAACACTGTACTACCATGGTAATTTACTGTAACTGTAAAGTAATAGTGAGTGATTGTGTAATTCATCAGGAAAATGTAATATGCCAAACAGAAACTGGCTGCTGTTCAGAGAATTAACGCAGATGTTGCGTTAACACAAATGTTCGTTTCCGTGTTTATCATCTCATGCTGCTCTTCTCAAATAGTCGATAAATCATTCCAAAGCAAAACAGCCAGTCTCTTACCTTGTGCGTAAGTTGTTTAAATGACTCTGTGCACGTGTGTTTTCTATCAGCTCAAAACTACACTTTGTGTTTGTATGCGGTCAAGCGCCGTCGCGCGTCAATGACGTCACGCTCGGTTAAGTTTAGTTTATTGATTTATGAACAGATCAACAGATGTTGAAACCAAAGTGCTGTACAGGAAATGTAAAACAGAATTGCAACTAAATAAAAGACTATACAATATACAAAACACAATCAAATGTACAAAAAAAAATAATAATAATAATAAAAATAAATAAATAAATAAATACACCCTCAGGAAAAATTAAATACAAAGAATAAAAATAGGTCTTCAAAGAGGATTTGAACATAGAAGTAGAAGGAGCACATCTAATATAGAGAGGAAGACTGTTCCAGACCCTGTTGGGAACCTCGAAACAGCCTTTGAGAACAAGCCTGATCATCTTTAGCTTTAAAACGAGAAGAAAGAGGGCGAGAAACAGAACTCATGGTCCAAAGATGTTAAGCTGTAAAAAATGTATGTCCATCCAGACCATTAAACAAACTGGACACAGATCTGCTGTTATCTTTAACAAGAAGACAGAGCTGAGTGTCGCCAGCACAGAAACGATAAGATAAGTTGTGTCTCTGAATAATAGGACTACTGCTCAGAAGTTTGGGATCAGTAAGACTTGTGATGATTTTTAAAGAAGTCTCATCAAGGCTGCACTTATTTGATCAAAAATACAGAAAAAAAACCCCGATAATAATGCAAAATGTGATTACAATATAAAATAATGGTTTTTATTTAAATATACTTTAAAATATAATTTATTCCTGTGATGCAAAGCTGAATTTTCATCAGCCGTTACTCCAGTCTTAAGTGTCACATGATCCTTCAGAAATCATTCTAATATGATGATTTATTATCAGAATTATCAATGTTGGAACCTGTGATTCTTTGGTGAATAACAAGTTAAAAAGAACAGCATTTATTTTTATTTTAAATAAATGCTGTTCTTTTTAACTTTTTATTCTATAAAAAAAATCACAGGTTCTAAAAAATTATTTGGCAGCACAAATGTTTTCAGCACTGATAATAAATCAGCATGTTAGAATGATTTCTGAAGGATCGTGTGACATTGAATACTGAAGTAATGATGCTGAAAAGTTCAGCTTTGATCACAGAAATAAATTAGATTTTTAATATATAGTAGATTAGAAGAACGTTGCTTTACATTATAATAATATTTCACAATATCATATTTTTTCTGTATTTTTGATGAAATAAACATGATGAGCCTTGATGAGTATAAGAGACTTCTTTAAAAAGCATTACAAGTCTTACTGATCCCAAACTTTTGATCTAATGCAAAAAGAAGAGGACCCAAAACGGAGCCCTGTGGAACACCATAAGAGATTTGAGCACAAGATGAGAAACATCCGCTACATTAACAGAAAAAGTTGAGCATGTTTCACAAAAAGCAAGAAAACGGTGTGTTTTACCATTTTTAACACGATTTCATGCTTTTTTTTTTAAATGTGCAATGGTAATATTATATTTGTTTGTTCATTTGTTCTGTAAACCCATTTATTTTCATAATTCTTTTTGTCATAAATCCTTTGAGAATCATACGTGCAGTGTTAGATTATTGTGGCCATTATTGAGTATTTACCTATTCATATACCCATTTTCTTCAGTGTTAATGCTGTGTATGATGTTTAAATAGAGACAGACAGACACATTCACTATGAAAGTTTATTTATTCATTTAGCAATCATAAATAGGCTTTGCAAAAACAATGCCCCTGCTGGCAGAGCTGGTGTGAGACCACATTTGCAGGAATGATCAATTCTACTACTTCAGACGTTAAATTCCTTCATTATACAAAACACTAAGCACCTGCCACAAAGAGTATCAGGCAGTACAGACAATTAAACAACAAAAACAATATTCAGCGATGAAAATTTGATCTAGAATGATATCAAGTGTTCAGAAGAACCTTGATAAATACAAAAATGCAGATATAAATCTTCAACAGTCTGTACAAACATGAGATCAGGCACATGGAAAATGTAATGGGTAAAAGTGGCTGGATATTTACAAGTGGATCACATTTTGGGATCGGAATCGAACAGAAAATAGCTTCAGTGTATGTCGTCCAGCAGATTTAAAGAATCTGCATTTTAAGCTTATGATAAAAGAAGGCATTCGTTTGACAAACTGGCACAAAAGCAGCATAAGGGCTTGAGCTGCGACAGGCACTCTGTGTTATCTGTGCACTATATTTGGAAGCACAAATATGTTATCAGCATTCGACTTTTGAAAGGACGAACCCATGCAAAAGTGCATGTGCCTATGAAAACACAGATGTATGTACATGATTAGGCCACATGCGGACTCTGGGTTATCCAGTGTGGTTGAAATAACTGCAGTAAAACGCACTGGATGCTTTGACCAGCATCACAGTCAAACATCTTTCAAATATTTGGCATTGCGAGCCGAAGGCTAGGTTTGCCCCGAAACCAGAATCTCAGGTGAAATGTCAACCCTGTTGACCTTTGGTTCGAATCACGCCGCAGAGCTGGGGAATTCGAAGCCGGGCTGCGGCGTGGCGCGCAGCAGACAGCGCTTGTGCTTCATGGTCAGCCCGTACTCTGGCGTCATATCCAGCATTTCCCCCGGCATCCCGCTGAACTTTAACCTCTGGAGAAGGATGGCCAGGAACAGGAAGACCTCGGCACGTCCGATGGACTCCCCGATGCAGCGGCGTTTCCCGAGCCCGAAAGTCAACACCTTCTCTCCTTCTGTCCTGTTCAGATCCGTCCCGTCCGCCGTGAGGAACCGGTCGGGGTTGAAGCTCGACGGATCCTTCCACAGTTCTCTGCGAGAAGAAACAGACGGTTCAGCTTCGTTTAAGAGCACATTGCATCATTTACCATCCACGTTTAAGTCATTATGAGAAACTTACGGGTCACGGTTGACTTGCCACTGGTTTACAAACACACAGGTGTCTTTGGGAATGAAATATCCATTGAGTGACGTGTCCTTGGTCGTACTGAAAGACAAAAACGCAAGCAGTCATCGGCATGGTTGACTTTGGTAAACACCGCAACCTTGTTTACAGGAATCCATCTTTGGTACATGTGGTTTTATTCAGTGTGAGGATGCTGTTCTCAACTCACCAGTGAGGAATGGTGAAAGGAAGGAAGGACGAATGTCGGAAGATCTCCAGAATGAAGGCCTCGAGAAGCGGCAAGTCCGTTCTGTCCGACAAACGTGGCGTACGCTCCATTCCGACCTTTTCCTCTGGAAAAGTTTGAACACCGTTTGTCAGATTTTAACATTTGAAAGCCAACTGCAAGTAAATCAGTCTAGAATCTTATTGACATCAATGATTCCATGAACCTTTAAGGTTCCAAAAGACCTTTTTACAACAGATGAACCATTATTTGCATCTATGGATGTTAAAGATTCTTCATGGAACCATCAATGCCAATCAAGAACTGTTACTTGTACAAGTGGAAGAAGCTTTTTTAAAGCTTTTTCTACGAAGAACCTTTAAAAACCATGTAACGTTGTAAGATTCTCTAGAGTGGAAAAGTTTCTTTAGACTTTCTTTTAAACCAAAAATGCTTCTTTTAGGAGTGTACCTCAACAGACAGACAGATATAGAGAGAGATACTCACTCAGTTCTCTTTGCAGTCGCTCCTGGATCTCAGGGTAGGCCACTAGATAGACGACAGCCCAAGACAGAGCCGTACTGATAGTGTCGAAACCTGTCAGTGAGACACAGCCACACTTTAATATCACGCAGAGATTGAAGTTCAGAGAACATCATTGGGTTTTCCAAGCGCTTACCTGCTCCGAAGAGGTCGTTGACGATTCCGACAACCTTCTCGTCTGACACTTGGATGTTTGAGTTCTCGTCCAGTTTCCGGTCTTCGCAGAGGTTGATGAGCGAATCGGTAATGTCTCGGATGTTATCCTGAAATAAATATGACATTTGATAAGCTATACAGAGCGTAAAAAAAGAGACAGTGATGTGATAGACAAGTCTGAGAGCTCCCACCTTGTTAAAGGTATCGTAATGTTCATTGACGAGCTTCTTCATCAAATTGCTGAAGCGAGCGTTGATGTCCACGAACTTCTTCATCGTCGTGCTGGGCAGGATGCGCAGGAAAGGGATAAAATCGGCAGGATTGCCGCTTCCCACGATCTTCCCGAACTCGTCGCTCATGTTCACCAAACTCACCAACTCGTCGTCGTCGTGGCTGTAGCGCCGACCGAAGCATATCCCGCAGATCACGTTGGCCACGGACACCACGATGTGGCGGAAAGGATCGAAACCCCCGTCTGCCTTCATGACGTTGTGAAGCCTTTCGATCAGATAGAGACCTTCCTTGCTGATGTGCTCCTCAAGGGCGCATGAATACTCTGAGCTCTTTCCTTGCACTGAGGAAAAGGTTCTCAGGGCGCTGAGGGCCAGCTTGCGACGGGCACGCCAGACGCCCACCTTGTCCGTGCTGAAGGCCAGGCTCTTCCCGTCACTGATGAACTTGCTGCTGTGCAGATCCGGACGTCCGGCAAACTCGTCGCCGTGCTTGAGGAGGGCCTGACGGATCACGTCGTTGCCGCTGAGCACCACCACAGGACGCATGCCGATCTGGATCTGGAAGACGGGGCCGTAGCACTTGCTCATGGCGGTGAGGCTCAGATGTGGGTTGTTTCCCACTTCCAGGACATTTCCAATAATGGGGAGAGGCTTCGGTCCCGGCAGCTTCTGGAGCCCTTCAGGAATCTTAGTACGCATGAGGCGCATGAGCAGATACACCACACATATCGTGATGATGGCCACAAGGCTCTCAGACACAGAAATTGGGCCCAACAGGGGAAGAATTGTAAGAGCCATGGTTATCTTCCTTTCTTCTGTTTCCTTCTTTTTCAGACAATGAACCAGTTACCTGCTCAAAACAAAAGAGAGATCAATAAGATTGACTGTGAACCTTAGAGAGCGAGAGAAAAGCGCAGCAACACGTCTTGCACGAATGATACTGAAAAAGGTGTGTCTTTCTGCAACCTGTCATTTGGTAATATTGCATTGCATGTGCATGCATGAGTTTTTTAGTGCTTGCATGCAACTAACTGATCTATTTTTGCAGTTTAACCAATGCATGTTGCTTGGCATTTAGCATTTTGCCAAATTCATTAATGATAAACTACACGTGGAGTGATTGTGTCAAGGTCAGAGCGCATGTCTGAGAATCACACACCTTCATTCAAGTGTCCTAGAATACACTCATACATAAAGTGCAACCTAAAACTTTATATATTCATCTAAAAGCTTTGTGAATAAACATAAACATGTTAATAGTATATATATTAAGGACCATCCAATTTCTTAAAAAAAAATCCATATTTAGATCTTAAAACTCATGCACATTAATTAACGAACAAGTGGTACAATATTGTGTAAAAGAAGTAAAAAGACAGTAAAAAATTGCATTTTTATATCGGGCAAAACAAATGAAATTGAACATTGAAATCAAATCAAATATTCTCTAAAAGCAAGAAGCATTGACATCAGACTTACCCAGAGTGATCAGACAAATATTTCTCCTTTTCTCGGCTGATTCTGTCTATCCAGAGTCAATTATCTCCAGAAGGAGTGTTGCAGTATTCCAGCGGGTAAAACTTTTATAGAGAAGAGCTCGTCGCGATTGGTTGCTCGTCATATGACGTCACGAGGATCTGGAGGCTTTGTGAATGGGACAGAATCAGTGATAGGAGTGAGATTTTATTACAGGGTGACCGATCCATCATCGCAACATCAACGGAGAAAAACTTGTGTTTCCAAACACATACACACACCTAAATGTGATAATACATAAAATAAAAAAATTATAGTCATATATATATATATATATATATATATATAACAAACTTACTTACATATAACAATACTTATATACATATAACAAACTTAAAAACAGGAATGATGAACAATGGATCAACAATACTTACATATAACAAACTTAAAAACAGGAATGATGAACAATGGATCAAACTTTATTTTTTTTTATATTTTATTATACATTTATTATATTTATTAAACGATGCATTATTTATAAATATATATTAAATAATAATAATTTTATTATTATTATTTATGAACAGTATTAAACAAACAAACAAATAAATAAATAAATACATACATAAATGTGACACTTTAAAAGACCCTTGAAATACATGTATGTAAATGATTCAACTTTTTGCGAGTATCTTTGCCGCTTTGTGATAATGATAATATTTTACAACATATTTTACAACAGCTGTCTGTCCGTTTTTAGAAAATACGACTCAATGCACAGGCTGAGAAATAAATGCGCAATGCACATGATAGATTCGATCATCACAACTCTTAAAAACAAAGCAGAGCAACAGGTTTAATGCAAACATGTAAATAGGTAGAAAGAAAGATAAAAAGAAAGAAAGAAAGAAAGAAAGAAAGATAGAAAGAAAGAAAGAAAGAAAGAAGATCCTTTAAAATGCATTTTGCTGTTTATTTATCCAATAAAACTGTCTCAACAGACAGCAATCAGTGCCATAAATCTGTTCTACAATTTCGGTAATTATAAACTAAATAAACTGTTTGCAACACATCTGATAATTGCCTGCATATTCGCCGAAGAGTAAATAGACGTAAGCAACAGTTTTGCGTTGATTTGTAGGGTCATGTTCGCCTGGCACGCGCTCGTAACTCATTAAGCAACAGGTAGAGCATCGCGTGCAAAGGTGTGTGCATGTGTGTGTGTGCATGTGTGTGTGTGCATGTGTGTGTGTGTGTGTTTCACAGCCCTGCTGCAGATTCCTGCACACATTTTTCATACATCTTATTCACTGTGTCAACAGAAAAAGCCGCCAGAATGGAGTAAAAACCGTGCGACCTTCAAATCCAATGTATGTCAGCAGCAAAGCGCGGTCAGTGAAATGCATTAAGACCCCGTTACATTAAACCCGAACTGCGCTCATTTGTTTGCTCTGCGGTAGGCTTCTCTTGTAGAAATCTCGGTCACCTCAGACTGTTATCGTGATTTGAAACACGCTAAGATAAACTCATCAAACAGCATCGCGTGCGTGCACCTGTAGCGCGCGGGTTAAAGATTGGCCACGTTGCGTGAGAGCGCGAGCGCACCGCTTCCCTGAGCGCGCGCGAGGATGCTGGAGGGGGGAGAGGGCAACCGAGTTCACACTTTACCATCGTTTCACGATCTCTGTCAGTTTCGAGTTAATGCACTTATTTTGATTGATTCATTTCATGCACGCGTTCGTTTCAGTAAAACACTTTATTTGTTTTTCTTTCATTTCAACTCATGAAGCATCTTTCTGAAAGGGACTGAGATGTTCTGGTGGCACCGATCAATCATGAATATTTGTTGTAACATTTCAGATGGTTATATCATCATATTGGGAGGTCTGACCGTCTCCAGTTGATCAAAGTTGAGGAACAGATCCCGGGTCAGCGAGAGCGGCTTCTTAAGAATCCTAATTATACATGCCGATTGCTCGTGTAATTAAGGATCTTTGAAAGTGCTTTGAAGTTCTAGTTAGAAGTTCCCCTTTTGTTGGAGAGCAAAGAAGAAAGAAAGATTTTACATCAGCACACGAAACCTAAAACATTTGCACAAAAAAGTTCTTTAAGTTAGTAAAATGTCTTTCACACTAAGAAAAAAAAATGTTTCTTTAATTTTTTTTAATTATTATTATTATTATTATTATTATTATTATTATTTGTTTTTGTAATGCATTTTTTTTCTATCACTACGAAATCCCTATTTTGGCTTATTTTGTATTGTGCAAAAACAAATTCAAATGTGCTCGAACTAGAAACAATTGTGACCCTGGACCAGAAAAGCAGTCATAAGGGTCAAAAGTTTAATAAACAAGTTTTTCGTTTATGTATGGTTTGTTAGGATAGGACAATATTTGGCCGAGATACAACTATTTGAAAATCTAGAATCTGAGGATGCAAAAAAATCAAAATGTTGAGAAAATCGCTTTTATGGTTGTCCAAATGAAGTTCTCAGCAATGCATATTACTAATCAAAAAATAAGTTTTTAGTTATTTACGGTAGGAAGTTTACATAATATCTTCATGGAACATGATCCTTACTTAATATCCTAATATTTTTTTTTTTATATATTTTTTTTTGGCACTTTCGCCTTTATTGTATAGGACAGATTAAATATTACAGGAAGCAAAGTGGGAAAAAGAGGGGACCGAGAGATCGGGAAAGGTCCTGGAGTCGGGATTCGAACACGTGACGCCCGTAACGCAAAGGCGCTGTATGTCGGCGCGCTGCCCACAAGACTATCGGCGCCAACAACAGCCATAAGATTTTTGGCATAAAAGAAAAAACGATCATTTTGACCCACAATGTATGTCTTTTTTTTCTGGATAGGACAGAGAAGATACTACAAGAAGCAATTGGGAGAGAAATAGGGCAGGATCGGGAAACGTCCACAAGGCAGGATTCGAAGTCGGGACACCCTAAGTGCAACTGCACCATATGGTGGTGTGCTGCCCACAAGGCTATCTGCACCGACAACACAATGTTTTTTGTGGTCCATGGTCACAATTTGGCCTGTTTCTTGCTTTTTGTGATATAACAGGCAGACAATAATAATAATAATAATAATAATAATAATAATAATAATAATAATAATAATAATAGTTTTTGTTCCCAATAATGCACTCAGCAAAAAAGGTACAAAAGCTGTCACCTGTGCAGTACCCGTTTAGATACTAGTACGGACACTTTAGGTACTAATATGTACCTTTAAGGTACCAATATGCACCTTTTTGAAAAGTTTTGCATGCTAATTGTTAATACCGTTTTAGTGGCATTGATGGTTCCATAAAGAGCCTTTAACATCCACTGAATCCTTCCATATATAAAATATTCTTTATAGTAGAAAAAAGTTCTTTAGAGTAATGTTCTTCACACAAAGTGTTCTTTAAGAACTGTTGACTTGAAGGTTCTTTGGAAAAGCAAAACCGTTTTTCTTTTCTATGCAATTGCTGCGAAAACCTAGTTTGGACCCTTTATTTTTAAGATTATACTATATTACGAGATGCAAACACAAATGCATTGTGCTCTAATCTTGTCTTGAACTGTAATCTTTAAGTTTTAATGAAGCATCTAAAAAGTAACTGTTTTTTTATTTCCAAAGGCAAGTACACCACTACTAAAGTGACAAGAATAAATACACTGAATACAGTTTTATTGGCATTGGCAGTCTCATAAATAGCCTTCTTTCCATTGCATTAAAAGGTTCTTTAGATTATTCCTACATTCCTCGCATGCAAACTCTGTTTTCCTAAGGAGTGAGATGTGAAGCACGCAGTACGCAGTACGCAGCGCGCCGGTGAGAGCGTGGCCCGTGTCTCGTGTGTTCGCGTGAGAGCGCTGGTAGGGGTGGGCTCGCTCTTCGGGACAATCCTAAATCTGCTCGGTTAGTCACGCGAAGGCGGCAGCGGCTCTTTTTCTTGAGCACGAAGGTGCGGATTTTTGCGCTCTGAATGAACCGGATCTTTGGTCTTTTGAAATCATGCGATCGGTCAGTTCGACACCAGCAAACTCAGCCCGCTTAATTCCGCTCCAGAGCCGCGAGTGACTCGCCTCTCTGACTGTAAATCCGGTTCCTCGCGTGTGAACTGGGAGTTGCGACGCTTCTATGTGACACACATTCCGCATGAATCACGGCAACCGGCGCGACCAAGGCCAGTCTGGACGATGAAATCACACTGAAAATGCGTGAATGTCACCAAATCAAAACAAGTGGCATTTACTGTAAGGAAGCAGAACAACAGATCTAGTGTTAGTGGAACACCTGTGATTCCTCTGTCAGGACACCTGTGTCAATTTGAGGACAAATAACCTTAATTTAATCACTAAAAATCACCAAACCCCTGCTGATTCAAACACTGTGAACATTAGTGATCTTAAGGAAGCATTCATATCAAAAGTATAGGCTGAAGACTGATTTATGTGTTTATAATGATATAAAGTGATCTCAACACATAACATTGCAATGCGTTACATCTTTTCATAAATAACTGTAACCAAAATTAAAGTGCATTATAATATTTGAAGGTTTTTAAAACATTACACTTTCTATAGGTGTAACAATGGGTATTATATCTGTGGTTGCAATTATGAGATAATACAATGCTGTGCATTACAAGTCAGAATTAATGCATTAAAAATATTTTATTATGCATTATATTTAAAGGGTGTAAGTGTTACCAGTGTGATTTGTAAATGGAAAACAGAGCACAAACAGTGAGGAATCAAAAAGAGTTTTAAAATAACAATTCTACCTAAAGAGCAAATGCTGTTTGGCATGCAAAGAAAAAAATTAGCAAAAATATTAGTCTCCATGATGCAAAATCCAAAAGCTAAAACAATAATGATAACATGCATTAAATAAATAATAAAAAATATCTGTGCTGCTCGCATTTTCTCCCTTAATAATTTGTGAACCTGGACCAGGTAGCACGGGTATATTTGTAGCAATAGCTAAAAATGCATTGTTTGGTTTAAAATTATAGATGTTCTTTTATGCCATTAGGATATTAAGTAAAGATCGTGTTCCATGAAGATATTTTGTAAATTTCCTATACTAGAAATATATAAAAACTTCATTTTTGATTAGTAATATGCATCGCTAAGAACTTCATTTGGACAACTTTAAAGGCGATTTTCTCTCTCTTTTGATTTGTTTGCACCCTCACATTCCAGATTTTCAAATAGTTGTATCTCGGCCAAATATTATCTTATTTATTCAACCTTCAGATGATGTATAAATCTCTATTTCAAGAAATTGACACTTATGACTGGTTTTGTGGTCCAGCGTCACATTTGAGAAATGCATAAGTTAACTGCACTCAGAGAGACAAATAACTGTAGAGACTGAACTCAGAACAGCAACTGCGAAAAGCACAGCAAAACAGCATAAAGTTCTGAATGCTTTGGCAGTAATGTAGCATGAAGGGTTTGCGTGTGTTTGGAGCCGCTATGTCAGTGTCAAAGGACAAACTAAGAGAGCAAGACACATTTGTTTGCCTTCAGCAGTAAAACTCAAAGGAATCTCACAAGATGAAAGAAGTCAAATGAGTGTGAAGCTTCATCACGCAACGCACGAGCACCTGCCGTGCTCACCTTTACTGCCAGACCTGCGTGTGTGTGTGTGTGATATAAAGCAGATAATGGTGTGTGTGAGCTATTTTGAAGAAGAACCCTGAGGAAGAGAGATTTTATCTACTTCAGAGAGATGGAGGGTACACACACACACACAGATATATATATATATATATGCACACATACAATGCTGAGTAGTAAATAATCTGGATTATGTAATCAGATTCCAAAAATTAAGTACTTGTAATGACAGTATATACATTTTAATTTTGTAAAGTTCACAAATGTCACGTAAATTAATGTTTAAAACATTATTTTGCATTTGGGGGAAAAAACACCCTTTAAGCTATTAGACCACGTATTAAAAATAATTATACAAGTTACTAAACACAATGCGTGATGTGAAACACCGTCTTCATCAGATCCATTGATCTTTAGTAACTGTTGATTCTGGAAGTTCGGACAAATATATTTCAGACCTTAAAAACTTTGGGTGTGCAATTTCATTGCTGTTTTCATGTTTATTATTATTTGTTTATGTAATGCAGAGATTTTTGTCAAATAAAATATTTACTTATTTAATTTAATTTAACTTGTATAACTCTGAGGAAGTTAACATTTCAAAAAATTTTACAACGCAGTTGCATGTTTACAATCCTCTGATGTTGGTTAAAGGTCACATTGACGTGCAGGTAAACATATAAAATGTTTCTATTTTTAGTGTTCATGTGTTTAAATGATCTTCATTTTACATTAATTAATTAGCTTCAATTAGCTATCAACTCACTATTCACTTTCAGCAAGGTCATGTTTAATGCATTTTATGATGTTGATATAAAAAATGTAATATATTTTCTTTCTCTTTGCCTTTTTATATCAGTATTGTTGTTTAATGGTAAGTTTGATTAAAAGTAATCTAAAAGTAGTCGGATTACATTAACTGAGTAACCAAGATTACGTTACTAATGTTACTTTTTTTCATTTTTTATTAAATATGAATGATACTTTAAGGCGAGACACTGCAGGTGAATAGAGTAAAAAAATCAACTAATAATTATCACCTTAGTTACCCAGTTGATTGATTACATTGATAACTGCAAACATTTTTTTTTATATTACAAGTTTTCTAAAATGTTAGGTTTGAATATGCAAATGAGGCATTATTTAATGAAACATGCGCTAATTTGCATACACTTCTAGTACAAAAATCTAAACACTGGATGAAGTCAGTTTCAAAATTCTGTTTTTGTTGACATTAGAGTCAAATGTTTTTACAGAGGGAATTTTGCGTATCTCATTTTGTCACTTCATGATATAGAAAAAAACTCAGTATATTTTTTACAATTTTGGGGGGAATAATATGTTGTATAAAATCAAGAAAATTATATATGAACAAATATAGACAGGAATTAAAATGTGAAGTTTGGTGTGTGTAAGTGCTGCTGAAGTGGAGATTTATGGCTCAGTGTAGGAGAAAAAAACTTATTTTGAGAAAACGGCCTTTAAAAATACGTACTGTAATAGAAATCTATTGACACAAACAGATAAAGTGCTATACAAGAAACACTTAACAGTGTCTTTTGGATGTTTTCTTTCCAATAGTCTGAAAAAACACTTCACAAAAAACCAAAAAGCCCCAAATCTTACATTTGGCAGGTGCATGAAAAAACTGTGTTCTTGCCTGCAGTGTCTCCCCTTAAGACTGTATATATATATAGTGTGTGTGTGTTGATATTCTTGAGGCTAAGATTTTTTAAATGAACAATATGTGTAAGATTATGTAACCTGAATTAGTTTCTCTTCACAGATGTCATGCAGTATTTACACTGTGTTCATGTGCGTGCATGAGTGTGTGTGAACCCGTCCAGCTCTTACCTGCAGGGTTCACTGCGAGGGCCGTCCACCCATCAGTGTCATGTTTGTGTCTTTGTGGGCAGGAACAGCCCTGAATGGAGAGAGAAGTTTTGAAGTGTCATGTTTGAAGTACGGCATGAGAAAACGACCTACCGGCACGCAATCCGGAGCAGGAAGAGCTGATGCTCTGATGTTCTGCACCTGCAACTGCACAACCTCCAATTACCTGACAAACACAAAGACACGAATGCATTTCAGTGCATGTTTATATATCTGCAAAATCATCAAAATCTAAAACTTTTAACACACTTGTATTTATTTTGTAACCAACACACATATATTTCCGACGCCCTCGTAACTCTTTTTGCAGCGTCCTGTGCTCATGCTCGTGTAAGTTAGCTGTTTGTCCTGAAGGTCCTACTGAGTGCAGCTGTTCTTGTGTTTCCTTGTGAAATCACTCTCTCAGATGATTGAGGCAGGAGTCGGTGTGTCTGGCTGCAGACCTCGCGTGTGCCCCGAGCCGCCCGTCTTAATAGGATTAGCAGAGGCTGAGGTTCATGACACTTCACTGTGACCCACTGAAACTCTTCACCTGAGGATGGCCTTCTGCTTCCCACGGGCTGCAAGGCATGGAGGTCAGAGGTCATGTGTGTTACTGTGACATGTCAAAAACACACAAACATCACATCTGCTCTGAATGGTTGAGCACATCTGAACATTACAAAACATAGTCGTTTTCACTTAAAGATGCACACAATGCTTGTTTTTAGCAGGAGTCTATTGGGCACGTATAAATGGTTTTGGAGAAAGGTACTTTTAAGTAATGCAATACTGTGTCACTCCATATATGGTTACTTTTTCTGGAAAGTAATGCGTTACGTTACTTTTGTGTTACTTTGTGTCAACTGGGCTGAGCTGGGTTTGCTTACTTATTTTTAATAACAAAAATCCAAAAGTTGTATTTTTTGCAACTGTAAAGGTTCACACCAAAAGTGAAATTAATAATCCTCAGGATGAAGGACGTTCCTCTGCATTTACTCCTGGTTTTTTTCAATATATACACACACTATTGCTCAAACGTTTGGGATCAAGTTGTAATGAGTTGTAACGTTTTTCAAAAAAAGAATCTCTTATGCTCATCAAGACTGCATTTATTTAATCAAAAATACAGAAAAAATAATAATACTGCAAAATGTTATTACAAAAACAATGTTTTTAATATAGCTGAAAATATACTTTATTCCTGTGATGCAAGAATCACAGGTTCCAAAAAAAACATTTGGCAGCACAACCGTTTCCAGCATTGATAATTCTAATAATAAATCAGCATATTAGAATGACTTCTGAAGGATCATGTGACACTTCAGAGTAATAGCTGATGAAAATTCAGCTTTGCATCACAGGAATAAATTACATTTTAAAGTATATTAAAATAAAAACCATTACATAACATTTTGCTGTATTATTATTTATTTCTGTATTTTTGATCAAATAAATGCAGTCTTGATGAACGGTAGTGACCAGGTTCACATTTAACTCCAAATGTATTCTGTATAAACCTTCCCACAATAAATAAATTAATTCATTAATTAATCAATGTCAAAGAAGAAAGAAGTGGTGGTCACATGACACTGCAGTCAAATCTCAACGGGTTCTAACAGCACTTGTCCAATGAATTTCAGTGGTTTTCAGGTACGTTCTTGAGGTGTGTGTGTGTGTGTGTGTTATCTGTGTTAAATAACCCTGTTATATAAATGATTTTGTACTCCTGATTAAACGACCTTCACCTTCAGTAGAGCTATAGAGTACACCGAATGAAAAAAACAGAATGATCTCTGGCACAATAGGTGAGGATTTTATAAATCATTAGACAATGAACTCACAAAGAGTGATTTCTAGTTAACATGATATAGTTGAGACTAACTAGAAATGTTTATTTTCACTTGACAGATTTCCATGAAATATTTTTACTTACATAATGTTTCCAGGCCAGGAAATCACAACTTTAAAATTCCTTCATACGGTTTACTTTTTGCATTTAATTCAATGTATTACTTGACAATTCCAGAATTCATTGTGAAATTTACTAAGAATTTCTGAGTGAAAATAGACCTTCGCTCCGTCCAAAATCAAATACTTTCCCACTATGTAGTTGGCGAAAAACTGTACGACAAAAGAGTGTGACTGCTTCACTTTACTATTCTATCGGGAGAGGAGCTATGAATGGCAGTGGAAAAAAAAACAACACAATTGACGCCAGTAAGTCATGTGACAGTAACTACATGTTGGATATTGGATGTCAGAATTTGATTCATACTACCCATATATAAACATAGTTTTTTAATGTCTGCAAAGTAATGGTTCAAATCCTCCTGGGAGGAAGGTTGTAAGCACAAGTTGGCAAGTCGTATTTACAACGTCAAGGCACCTTTTCTACCAAAAAAAACAACCTAATAAAAAAGTAAAGAATATGCATCCATGTGCAGTGTTGCCAAGTCCGTAGTTTTCCTGCAGAATTGGGCAACTTTAACACTGTTGCTGCAGATTGTTTTTCATGTCCGTGGGCTGAAGCAACCCCAATAACGTTATATTTAGCACCCGGAATGCGATTTGTACCGGGGGACCCGCTCGAAATGCAACTGGACTAGTTTTGTGTAGCAACTGGGCAGGTTTTGTTGTGAAAACCTGGCAACCCTCTCCATGTGTGTTTTTTTTTAAATGTTTTTATTCAATTCATGAAGGTGCTGTATCATATCGTTAGAGATTTGCATATCATAATTGTACAATGCCATCATTTTTTTATAGATCCAGCTTGACAAAGAAAAATAATTACATTAATTCCAACATGACTTGAGCACCATACAATCAAATTCAAAAGTAGTAAGCCTACCTACTCAGTCAGTATGCGATTTAAGTCGCCATATTTAATTTCTGTCGGGAATAGAAACGAGTCTGTGCAGTCTCGAAACTCAACACTTGAATTGTACTCTAGTTAAAAACATACCGACTGTTCAGCTAACAAAATGTCTTTCTGAAAAAAACACTGAGTAGACAGAAACATAATAAAACAGTTTTGAAATATGTAAGTTGTAAACTATATTTGATTAAGGACCTTTGTACAGTGGACCGAGCCTTTCCCTCACAGCCTCGTTTTCATCCGTGTTAAATTAAATTTGGCGTTGTCGCCAATTAGTGCATCAACATACAGCGCAACTGCGCCCACGGCGACCCGAGTTCGAATCCCGTCTCAAGGTCCTTTGCCGGTGTTGTGCCCATTTTCGACCCCTGCCAAATTATTACCCCCTCTCGTTGAAATCGCTACCTGATTTGCCTAATCCTAACCCCACCCCTAATCCTAAACCTACCAATACTAGGGGGGTAGTGATCTGGCAGGGGTCAGAATTTGGCATAACACCGGTCCTGCTAGTTTCTCTCCTCCCACTTATTTCTGTCGTCTCTCAATTGTATAACTAAAAAAATCAATATGGCGTCTAAACTGATGAAAGTCTATTGTTGCTACACTCTTTTCCAGTGCATGTCGCTGTAACCGCTTTATTGATTTATTTACTGCAGGTCTTTTGAGCAGCTCGATCATTCATAAACACGACAGTAATTCATCAGAAATAGCAGCTCAGCTGTAGCATGAATGAGCTCATCCCCGCGGGGATCAATAAACTTCATTCATGTATCTGTCACGACCCGAACGGTGGCACGCCACGCGTGATCTGCGTGAGCGTGAGAATGAAAGTGAGCGGCGAACATCAAAGCGGAGTTCCTCACGCAAGTGCCGTGAATGCAATTGTATATCACTTTCCGTTCTCTGGAGGTTCGGCGAGCGCGTGAACGCGGGTGTCGGAGGGACAACAATAGTTGCGTGCGGAAGCCCGAATCAGCCATCAATCTCAGTGTCACCTCACGCAGCGGCACGGCTTGTGCTGAGTCAGACAAAAACACCGAGAAAACATGCATGCACTGAAGGGAAAGCAGATATGTGACTGCTTGACACGCAACACCATCACATACACACACACCCACACACACACACCTACCTCTAATCAGGGCACAGCACACACTACTGTTAAGCCTAGTCATGTTCAAATAAATAGTAGTTGACTCATTACACATTTCTATATATTTTTTAACATTAATTTTATTTTTTCATTTTGCAGCTGACTGAATCAATTTTGTGGTATGATAAAATAATTAGCAAAATGTAAATAAATAAATCTTAAAATAAATAATCCATAGTCTGGTTAATATGAGCTCATATAAATTATAAATAGTTAAAGATGAAAAAAGCTGATGAATAAAAAAGTGATATTTAAGTATTACTGAGATACTATTTTAGTTTTTATTTATATTTAAAGTTGCTTTTTTATGTTGTTTTCATTTTTATTTTTAGTTTTAGTTACAGTTTCAGACTTTTTGTCATTTACACACTTTTTTTTTATTGTGCCTACAATTTTATACTTTTTTTAAATTTCAGTTTTAGTTATTTTAATTCAACAAAAACAAACTGAACAGGAGAAATGTTCATTTTACAAGTAGCTGAAATAAAACAAAATACTTTTTTTATTTTACTTTATTGTGGTTAAAGTTTATTAGCGTTTATTTTCAAAAACAAATAAAAGTTTTTTTTCTTATTTTCAATTTTTGTTATTTTATTTTTTTTATTATGTTATCATGTTTTTATTGTGATTTATTATCTTATTTAGCGGTATTGTTTTAGTTATTTTTACTCAATATCAAAATAACCCAGCATTAACTGGAATGCACAATGAAAAAACATGATTTTTAAAAATTGTTAAATACAGAGTTGTCTGTTTTTGCAAAACAACTCTACATATCTATATCTATATCTATTTATATATTTATCTCTCTCTCTCTATATATATAGCTGATCACTACAGACCACAAAAACTAAACCGTGGATTTTTTTTAAATAATAAAAAAAAGTATGTATGTATATATATATTTTTTTGCTTTTTTTTCTTCATTCAACCTTTATTTAACCAGGCAAGTCAATTAAAAACAAGTTCTTATTTTCAAAAACAGCCTTATAATTAATATTTAATTATTACAGCCTAAAAATTAATATTTAATTATTAATATTAGGGTTTTAGTTTTAGTAAACTACAATAACCATGCATGAAAATGCATTACAGAACACTGCTTGTAACTACCCACATATATCTAAATATTTAATCACACTAACTGAAAACGAGCCCTTGCATTTTTAGAATAATGAAAAAAATATATATAATATTTATTTTAAATATTAATATTATTATCAATAATTCTTTCAGGTTTAGCTCACACTTGGAGACTTTTTTCAGCAATTTTGATACATGCTTACCTGCCGTCTAAATATAGACACATGGACTACAGATGCTAGTACAACATTTTTGCATGTGTAGCATAATAATAAAACAATCAGTTGTCAATAGAACACTAATGAAAAGAGGTTGTGTCAGGTAAAGTTAACTGGAAGAGCCATTGTTCAGAAGTTTTGCAGTGTAGTTGAGTTAAACACACACACACACACACACACAGAGAATGTGCTCGGACCCTGAACAGTGCGCGGGTTAATCATCGCGTGCAGACTGTGTTTGCTCTCGCTGTGCCAGGGGTCAGTCGGAGGGGGTGGAGGGACGGTGGACGGTCACCCATTTATCAAAACAATCACTGCAGGCACGCTACTGTTGTGTAAATAGCAAAGCTGGCTGAGATTGTACCAGTGCGTTTTTTTTTTTCCAGTCCTTTCAGAAGTCGCCGGTTTGAGTTATGTGCTGATCTAATGAGAATGATATTTTTAGAGTGAACTGTTCTTATTGTGCATGAGGTGAATATGTCAGCGCAGACAATGCTACTGTGGATCAACTGGTCATGCACAGAAAAAAGAAAAACCGAGAAATTCCACATGAAGTAGTAGGTGTAAGGTGAAATGCATGCAAACAAAAATGCTGAGTCAGGCTACCTAGAATGTCAAAAAATAGGATTAAATGTGTCTGATTTAACTTGACTATATGTGAACACTCATGTTGTATATATACACATTGTTGGCCTACAAAAAAATACTAGAAAGTTCTCATTACGGTATATTATAACCAAATATTACATTTAATATTTTTATGTTTATCAGCTGGTTTTCTTGCAGTTAGCACAGGTTTTGATCACAGGCCTCACAGATTTAAGTGAACATTGCCAAGTAGAAAACAAGTTGACAAGAAGACTGAATCCAACATTTGGTAATATAATATATGTGGACCACAAAACCAGTCAAAAAGGTCAATTAAAAATAAAAATGCATTTATACATCATCTAAAAGTTGAATAAATAAGCTTTCCGTTGATGTATGGTTTGTTGGGACAGGACAATATTTGGCTGAGATTCAACTAAAATCTGAAATCTGAGGGTGCAAAAATAAACAAATAAATAAAAATATTGAGAAAATCACCTTTAAAGTTGACATTCTTAGCGATGCATATTACTAATCAAAATTAAGTTTTGATATATTTAGGGTAGGAAATGTACTAAATATCTTAATGGAACATGATCTTTACTTAATATCCTAATGATTTTTGGAATAAAAGAAAAATCGATCATTTTGGCCCATGCAATGTAATTTTGGCTGTTGCTACAATTATACTTGTGGTTTTGTGGTCCAGGGTCACATATATAAAATATAATGATGTAAGATATAATACAGCATAATGAGAGATTTACAAGCAGCTTTTGACCAGGAACACCAAATTAGGATTTTAGCACAGAATAGGAGTTAAAAATAAAGGTTCTCTATTAGAATTGATGGCGAAATGGAAAAGTGAAACCTTTCCATTGCAGAAAAAGGTTCTTTATAATGAAAAACATTTATTTATTTGCATTAAAAAAAGAAATGTTTTTTTCAAGAACTGATCACTTGAAATGGTTCTTCTATTGCATAAGTATAGAAAAAAACCTTTTGTAACTTTATTTTTAAGAGTGTAAAGAGATTTTTTATAGTCAGATCAAGAACAGTCTTCAAAATCTTTCCGCAGTGAATATTACACAAGATCGTGTGTATATAATTATTCCCTCACTACGTCCAGATTGCAGTATTAGTGTGAGATTTTGGCCAGATTGTGGTGGTCTGGAAGGACAATGTGTCAGGCATCTCTATGCATGAGCCAGTGTTGTTTTTGGCCGGCGCTCAGGTCTCGTCTCCAGAGCCGTGTTAAGTAACTCGCTGAACCCGAATCAAGCATAACAAACCCTTCAGCCCATCTGAGACAGGATGTCTGTTTACAGCAGCTACTGAGTGTGTGTGTGTGTGGGAGTGTGTACATACATGCACGCTAAGGTCGCCGCTTAGAGGACATGCAAATAAAACTGAAGAAATAATCGAAAGTGTGAGGCAAACCGAAGGTCACAGTGTTGAGCTTGAGCGAATTATCATAATAGTATTACACTATTGTTATCCTTGTGCGTACATACGCCACTGCATTTTTCAGGAAATCCATAAAAGCTGTTAATTTGACTGTTCCAGTCAGGAAACCGTAATTTTTACGCGTTTATTGTCTCGCATGATTGATAAAGGATGAAGGATTGTAATAAATTTTATAGATTTCCTGCTGCCACTCCTGCAGGTTGGCACACGCGTCTCCCAGACGAGTCTTACGCGTCCTGCTGTTCGGTTGCATAATTATAATTCTTGCAGGATTGTTACGAGATCATAGTGAAAATAAATAAGTCAGCACAAATCCTGGATAAATGTTTATATCTCTCGTGCCAAATGCTCGATTTGTCTCTCATGAAGGCCATATTTCCTCGAGCACTGCTGCGAGAAAGAAAAAGTGAAAAAAGGAAAGAGTGATTGTAAGTGTGTGATATTAATGTAACTTGCTGCTCCGTGTTATTTTACATTAATAGTGATTAAAGCAATGCAATACAATACAGGTAAAACCAGTGTGTCTTCATGCATCGGTCAGTTTTGCTTCCAAACCATGTCTTCATTTAGACTATAGCGGAAACTAGTAGAGTTTTGAGTCTGGCTTTGTCTGATGTTCAGATGCAAATTAGTGCATATTTAACTAGATGATGTGTCATATTTAACATAACATTTCAGAAAACTTATAATACAAAACAAGTGTCTTAATGAACTACAGTTAATCAGCTGGGGAAGTATGGTGATACTTCAGTTTTTACTCTATTTACCTGTGCTGTCTTGCGTTAAATCAAGCATCACTACTGATCAAACCTCTGACACTAAATATTAAACGATAAAACAGGTTTAAAAATGCTGCAGATGCACAGTGTAGGAGAAATTCGACCAGAGGATGCAGAACTCTCACATCAGAGTAACCACCTACAATACCCTAGCAACCACCACTATGTCCTAGAAACCACCTGGAATACCCTAGCAACCACCCAGAACACCACAAAACCCACACAAAAAGCCCGAAACAACCATCCAGAGTACCCTAGTAACAACCCATGATACCCTAGTAACCACCCAGAATGCCCTGCCAACCACCCACAACACCAAATACCACAGAAACCACCCAAAATACCCTAGCAGCCACCCAGTACCCTAGAGACCAGCCAAAATATACCTAGCAAGTCCTAGAGACCACCAGAATTAGCAACCACACCCACACCAAATACCCAAAACCACCAAAATAATTCTAGCAACCACTCCAGAGTACCCTAGTAACCAAAAGAAGATCTTAGCCACCACAACGCCCAAAAAGTAGGAAAACCATCAAAATCCTAGCAACCACTCAGAGTGCCTAGTAACCATTCATAATACCTTAGCAACCACCCACAACACCCCAAAAAAAAAAATCAAAACCCACCCAAAGTACCCTAGCACCACCTAGAATACCCTAGAAACCACTCAGAATACTCTAGCAACCATCCAGAACAGCCCTAGCAACCCGTAAAAATGCAGAAACCACCCAAAATACCTAGCAACCACTCAGAGTCCCTGGTAACCATTCATAATGCCTTAGCAAGCCACCACACACACCCCAAAAAAAAAAAATCACAAACCCACCCAAAGGGTACCCTAGCGGGCCTAGAAACCACTCAGAATACCCTAGCAACCATCCAGAACAGCCTATCAACCTCTAAAACACAGGAAACAATCTAAAATAATTCTAGCAACCACCCAGAATTTAGTAACCACCCAGGATACCTTAGCAACCACCCAGAACACCATTGTAGCACACAGAATACCCTAGCACCACCCAGAACACCATAGTAAACAAACAGAACCCTAGCAACCACCCACAACACAGAACACCACATAAAATTCTCAGAATATCCTAGAAACCACTCAGAATGCCCTAGCAACCATCCACAACACAGAACACCACAGAAAATTAACAGAATATCCTAGAAACCACACAGAATACCCTAGTAACAACCTAAAGTACCCTAATCACCACCCATAATACCCTAGAAACTACCCAAGATACCCTAGCAACCCCAGGATTCCCTAGTAACCCCAGATACCCTGGCAACCACCCAGGACAGCCTAGCAACCACCCACAAACACAGAAACAACCTAAAATGCTAGCAACCACAGTACCCTAGTAACCCCAAGATACCCTGGCAAAACGAATGCACTAGCAACCACCCACAACACTAACTACCACAGAAACCACCCAAAATACCCTAACGACCACTCATAATACTGTAGCAACCACCCAGAATACCCTAGCAAATTACCCAGAACACCATAGTAACCACCTACAATACCATAGCAACCACCCACAACATCGAACACCACAGAAAGTACCCAGAGTACCCTAACAACCACCTAGAATACCACATATTCACATAGAATAGCTTAGAAACCACCCATAACACTGAACTCCACATAAACCACCCAAAATACCCCAGTAACTACCCAGAACACCATAGTAACCACCCAGGATACCCTAGCAACCACTGAGTATGGTGAATGAAAGCGTAGAACACTGAATGTAAACACTGAAAATAAACAGAGAGATGCAAAGAAGTGATTTTTTTTCACACATAAACACAGGATAGTGTGTGTGTTCTGTATAAACTGCTGTCACCGCGGGCGAGTGTTGTTCCACCTGTCTCTCTCTCTCTGTGTGTGTGTGTGTGTGTGTGTGTGTGTGTGTGTCAGGTGGCACAGAGCCACAGACGCCGCACCGTTTCTCACAATCACTCTTGTTCTCATTTGCACACTGATTCTAGATTCTAGATTCTAAAAGTCTATCGAAAGCGACGCCAAAGGCCGTCACATCTCACTCGTTGCGTCTCGCTAAAGCCGGACGCGAGGGGCCGGATCCGAAGCGCCACGTGGGCGTCGAGGGCATCCGAGGTCCTGCGGCAGATGCATGCGTGTGTGTAATTCACAGGTTTTATTGCGGTGTCGTCTGTCAGTGACTCGTCAAGGCGTGCGATAGAGATGTGCCGTCAGCTCATCGGCCCGTCAATCAAACTCTAACTGCTGATTGTACTTTGACTCGCTTCCAGAAAGAAATAGAGCAACAGCCAACTGCCAATGAAGCTCATCTTTAATTATAAACGTACGGTTCAGAAAATGATGGCCGTGCGCTACTGTTCAGCCCCGGGCCTTCGAGAGCCTTTGGTCTTCAGAACCATCGAAATCAAGACAAGATCAAAACCTGTCTGAGCTCTTCATCAGCATCACATGATTTATTATTGCATGCGTGTAAAAAGAACAAAACTCTGACTGATGGAGGAAATTATTTTTAATGATGCTTAACTATAGATGAGAAGCAGAAAGATGAAGAGATGATTAACTGATAAAATATGACTCACGCTCACACCGACTTCAACGCTTGCGCCATGGAGTAAAAAAAGTAATTGTGTCTTTTTATCTCACAATTCAGACATTTTTGCTCAATTCTAAATTCATATCTCACAATTCTGATTTTTTTTTTTTTAGAAATATAAATTTGCAATAATAAAAAAAATTGTGATATAAAAAAATCGCAATTACATATTCTATTTTCTATTCCATGGCATAAAAAAACCTAAATCTAAAAAAATAAACAAACAACAAGATATAAACACCACTAGATTATTACTACATATAAAAAGTCAGAATTGCAAGATAAACCCTTTCAGTTGCAAAAAAAAAAAGTCAAAATTCAGAGTTGTCTCAAAAAAAAAAAAATTGAAATTGAAATTGAAATTGAAATTTTTAAAGGGGTCATCGGATGCCCATTTTCCACAAGTTGATATGATTCTTTAGGGTCTTAATGAAAAGTCTCTAATATACAAATTCTCAATGGTTTTGTAAAACAACACCCTTTTTACCTTGTCAAAATCAGCTCTGCAAAAATCATCTCATTCTAAGGGGTTGTTCCTTTAAATGCAAATGAGCTCTGCTCACCCCGCCCCTCTCTTCTCTCTGTGGAAAGACAGTCTTGTTTACTTTAGCCGCGTTTAGCCGCTAAACTTCCTAACTACCACGTTACAAGGAAAGGCGATCGCAAAGATTCATAAAAAAATGCATATACACACTTCTGCTGTAAGTGAAGCTGGATCATGAATGATTCGTGCGGACGGATATATGCTGATCTAAGGTACGAGCTCATGTCAATCAACTATCGTGGGAGTGGCCTCTGTGGGTGTGACGCCACAACGACAGGCATCTGAGAACGGCTCGATTTGAAAAAGGGGGATATTATTTTTACAGATTAATTAAAAACCACTGCATGGATTTTTATCATTATAGGGTAGATTTGTACATACACTGACAACACACATTAATGTTCAAACAACATGAAAAAGTGAACTTAGCATCTGATGACCCCTTTAACAACATTGGAAGACAATATTTTTATTGTATGGACTTAAAAAAACTCTTGTACACATTGCAAAATTATGTTAACAAAACATTTTTGCTTAAATAAAACCTGTTAATTTAGGTAATTGTCACTTTTTGTCTCCTAATTCTGACTTTTTAGACATAAAAAAAGTAAACTGCAAGATGTAAATTTAGACACTTTTTTTTTTCCCAGAATTTTGAGAAAAAAATTGTTTGTGAACAATTCATAATTTAATTTATTTTAATTTAATTTAATTTAATTTAATTTTTCTGTGGCAGAAACAAGCTTCCAGATCATTTAGATCTTATCATTTTTTTCAAGTAAATTGCACAGAAGAAAGTCAGTCATGGAGTTTGTACTAACATAATAATTAAATATTATATTAATAATTAAAATAATTAAATAATTAAATAACAACTGATCAAAGTTTTAGATCAAAAAAATTATTTTCATTTGATTTTTTTGTCATTTTTTAATATGTCTGCTTTTTAACCTTTTTTTTTTTTTTTTTAGTAATTAGTAGTTTATTTAGTTTTAGTTATTTTAGTACTTCAAATCTAACTAAAAAGTGAGAAATGCTGCCTAAATGCTAAAATAAGTGTATTTTTTGTATTTATTTGTTTGCTTTATTTCTGTTAACATTTATTTTATTTCAAGTAATAATTAGATTATTTTAAAATAAATTACATTTAAAATCCATGAAAACGTTTTACATTTTGAATTTTCTGTTTTTATTTTAATTTGTTATCTTTATAGTTATATTTTTTTATAATCTATATAGGTAAAAGAACTTTACTTTTTATTATTTTTATTGTCATGAATGTATATTTATGTAAAGTAATAATTAGATAATTTTTTTAAAATTTAAATAAATTGAATAAATAAATAAATAACAATAATTATGATCACAAAACACTTCCTAAAAGTCTTGCAATTCTATCTTTTTCCCCAGAATTTATTTTATTTATTTTTCTGTGGCGGAAACATGCTTCCAGATAATTTAGATGCTACCATTTTTAGGTTTCTATTTTCTCAGTGCAGTAAATTCCACAGAAGAAAGTCAGTCATGGGGTTTGCAGTGACATGAGGCTGAGTAAATAATGTCAGAATGATCTTTAGTGGTGAACTATCACTTTACCAACACTTTAACCCTTAAAACTCTTCCTGAATGATTCCTCAGATCATGTGTGTTGTCGAGGAGACGTTTGCTTCTGCTTTACTAAACAATCAGACGCACCATTTCCACCTGCTGGAACAGAAAACTAACCCAAGCCATATAAACAATCTGTTTTAAGCATTAATGTTTATAGTGGGTCTGATATTCTATGCTGATGAACTCGATTCTATTGTTGCCGTTCGGAAACAGGCGAAGCCTCGTCTAGGTGTGGTAAGAAAATCGCTTCCTCTTGTTGAACTTTATTGGCTCGACTTGTTTCTCTATCAGCTAATGTAAAGAAAGCCAAATGACTAAATGCACAGGAATGCATCACAATACACAATAAACACAGGCCGTGCACCCTATATAGTGCACATGGGGACTGAAGCGGGCGGTGCACGGCTGTTTGTTCAGGAACAGACTGCACTGATCAACATTCACATGTTCAGAATGTAAAATGATGCAATAATTAGAAGCTGCTCCTCACAGCATGTCACGCACATGCACACGCTCACACGCTCACACGCTCACACACACACACACACACACACACATTGTTGGGTTTACATGTTTTATGGGGACATTCCATAGGCGTAATGGTTTTTATACTGTACAAACCGTATTTTCTATCACCCTACACCTACCCTACACCTAAACCTAGCCCTCACAGGAGACTGTGCACACTTTTACTTTCTCAAAAAAACTCATTGTGCATGATTTATAAGCCTGTTTCCTCATGGGGACCTCACAAATGTCCCCACAAGGTCAAAATTTACTGGTATTACTATCCTTGTGGGGACATTTGGTCCCCATAACGTGATGAATACCAGGTGCACACACACACACACACACACACACAGACATGCTACTGACTCAAGAGCTTGTATAAGCACGCATGCACACACCGTCTGCATCTGACACATATAAAATATCAACATTATGCACCATATAGGCTTGATTCTAAAGCTTGGTGTGTTTTATACCAAAACAGCTGTTTCTACATATCTAACTATTCCAGAAACTTGAATGATGTTTTAGGAGAACTGAGAAATGATGCAGAAATAATCTCTGACTTGAACCGGTGTTGCTTTAGTATGCTTGATATACTATTATTGTCTTTACTAATATTTAGAATTTTTTATTTCCTGTTTGGTTTTAGTTTTGGTCATTTTAGTACTTCAGGTTAAACTAATGAAAATTAGAAATTAAATAAGAATAGAGATAACATTTTTGGTTGTTTTTATTTATTTATTTATTTATTTATTTCAGTTAAAATGTATTTTATTTCAAGTAACGAATTTTTTTTTTTTGTGTGTGTGTGTTTTTTTATGGTTTTGGTTTTAGTTGACTATAATAACACTGATAATATTTATACATTTTTAAAAAATAGTATTTACATTTATTTATTTTTATTTAATTTAATCTTTTTTAAAAACATACCAGCAATTTTTAATTGTTTAATAACACTGTTAATATTTATAAATTTTTTAAAATAGTATTTACATTTATTTATTTATATTTTATTTAAGCTTTTTGTTTTTTTTAAATATATCAGCAGTTTTAATTTTTGTTTAATAACACTGATAATATTTCTACATTTTTAAAAATATTATTTTTATTTATTTATTTATTTTTATTTAATTTAAGCTTTTTAAAAAATATATCAGCAATTTTTTAATTATTTTTTTAATAACACTGATAATATTTATACATTTTTAAAAATAGTATTTATATTTATTTATTTTTATTTTATTTAAGCCTTTTTTAAAATATATCAGCAATTTTTAATTCATTTTTGTTTAATAACTGTTAATATTTATACATTTTTAATAAATAGTATTTATTTTTATTTTACTTAATAAAGAATTTTTTGTTCATTTTTAGTTATTTTAGTATTTCAATTTAAACAGAAAAAAAACAAAACAAAAACAAATGTTGCCTTGCAACTATCTGAAACAAAACATGTATAAAATACCATTTATATATATATATTTTTTACATTTTATTTCAACTAATGTTGATTTTATTTTAAGCATAATTTTCGCTTTAGTTTTAGCTAACTATAATAACCCTGACTTTAACTAATGCATCTTTCACTGCCGTCTTTTAAACTTAAATGGTTTATTTGCATTACTATTTTCCTCATAACGTGATGTTGACGCCGATCGTTGTCCAGATCATGATTTATATCGCCAATCTACAAAAAAGACAACAACAACGACATAAATGCACCAATAAAGTACATTCTGTAAGACTTCTGAAGTCATGTGATGCTTTGCATAAGAAATAGAATGAAACCGAAGTCATTATTCCCCGTAACGGAGCAGCCTGGACATTCTGCTAAACATCTCTTTGTGTGTTTAATGACAGTAGAGTGAGTAAACGATGACAGATTTTACGCGCAGCTTCCCAAACAAACTTAAATCACGTCAACGTGCCGTACAGGCCGCCGATTGCATGATCTCATGTTCCCGCTGAACAACTGTGTGTGATTTCACCACAGCAGTCCTGAATCACACACAAACACGGGACTGACGTCACATTTTCAGAGAACTGTACAGAATACAGACGAATCAAGGTGGGAAAAGAGGACGTGCCGTTCCGTGGCTGCCGCTGTTGTACTTTGCTCCCGTTCAGGTGAAGAATGTGTGTCGTGAGATTTATTAGAACTTCAAAGACTCGACTGACTAAAGCTGACACTCCCACTGCAGCACTAGCTCTCTCGCCCTCGCTCTCTCTCTCTCTCTCTCGCTCTGGTTTTTGTGAATGACAAAGCTCCAATGACTGACAGCTCTCTTTCTCTCTCTCTCTCTCTCTCTCTCGCTCTCTTTCACATCACACATCGATTGTTCTCATACAGAACATGTGATTGTTTGAGCAGATACGGGACTTTTTTTTTTTTTCCTCAGCAGCTGTAAAACTCATCTTGAGGTTTCAAGAAAGAACAATTGACAATATTACAAAAAACAAATTCTCTATTCAGAACAGTTTACTTCAATAATTGAACTACAACAATATAGTGAAATATTAATGTAGAAAGCTGCTGTGTACAGTCAGATGATGTCGTTCTAAACTCTGCCAGCAGGGGCAAATTGACCCAGCCGAACATTGTCAGAATCAGAATCAGAACGCTGTTATCGGCTGACCGAAATCGGAACGTGAAGCTGTGACGGTGTTTTAAATGTGAACGGCTCAGCTACTTTGAAAGATGAAGATGAAAGATCTCTACGGATTTCTGAAATGACAAATTTAGATGCATGAAAACACTGAGATAACGTTCATGCCTGAACCTGCACTGATTCTTTTCCAGCAGAACACAAATATCACACGGGATTCAATTTTCATCTTACAAAACAAATGAATGGCCCTTGTGTGCTCACGATTTATGATTTATGTTTTTTTTGTTTTGTTTTTTTGTCATGTCAGGGTTTTTACAGATGAGAGTTAATGAAAAGCTGATTATATATAAAATGTAAAATTAAAATAATTTAATAATTAAAAAAAATAAAAACGTTTTAAATAATGTTTTTATGCTTTCTCTTTTCATTTTATTTTATAATTATTTTTTTTTGTCATTTTTTAAAAAAATGTCTATTTTTTTAATTAAGATAAATTTAATAAAATGTAACTGAGAAGTGCTGCCTTGGAAACTAGCTAAAATAAGTTTATTTTTTATTTATTTATTTACTTTATTTCTGTTAACATTTATTTTATTATTTTAAAATAAAATGAAAATTAAGATAAATTTAATTGAATAAAATTAAAATAAATCTCTTGCAATTTTTAATTTTTTAATGTATCTTTTTTTTAATATGTCTATTTTTCTTTTCTTTTTTTCCCCCTTTTTTAAAATTAATTTTAGTAATTAGTAGTTTATTTAGTTTTAGTTATTTTAGTACTTCAAGTTTAACTAAAAACTGAGAAGTTCTGCCTTGGAGAAGTTCTGTTTTGATTTTTACTTGTTTTTTTTTGTCATTTTTATTTTTTTTTATATATTTTTATAGTTTTATTTAATATAAGCAATATAGGTAAAAGATGATTACTTTTTATGATTTTATTTTTATGAACACTTATTTATGTAAAGTAATAATTAGATAAAAAACGTAAAATTTAAATAAACTGAATTTAAAAAAAAAAAATTAATAATCACAAAACACTTCCTAAAAGGTTTTTTTTTTTTAATGTAAATAATATAAATATAGAAATATTTTGTTTCCCGCATGTCATTTGACCATTAAACAACATCAGAAAACCATGAACATGATTGTATGTTAAATTATTGAAATGTTAACTTAATAGGAAACATTTTAGCTCAAATGTGTTCGGCTGATTAAATCTGAAGAGTCAAACATCACTGGTACTACTAGTAATGTCATGTTTGTGTTTTAAAAGTTCGGTCAGTAAAAGGAATTACAATCTATGACTAAGCCTTTTAAAATAACCATTTAGGTTGTTGGCATCAAGGAAACCGATGCAGCTCGGAGGAAACGGCGCTCAGACGCCGCAGGCGTTGTGTTTTCTGTCAGTGTTAATAAAACAACACAGAGCTGCTCAGGAGCCAAGACGAAATTCCCCTGATGATCAATGAAAAAATCAAAAATCCCCTCAACAGCCTGTAAATCCTCACACGAGGGGCATACGTGCACACCGACAGCTGCTGATAGGCATCGTTTCCCAAGCACACGGGCCAGAGAGACACCTGCAGCCGCGGCAAAGGGGAACATGTAAAAATAGCATGTGAATTTGCACAGATAATGACTTGTTAGGCTTTATAACTGCGATGTTGATACGGGCAAGTAGCTCCGTCTAGATAACATCTCGGTGCCGTCAGTTTAAAACTCACTAAATATGGAAACACATCCGCTTCTTCATCTTTAACCTGAAATCAACAATAATAGGCGTTAAAATCTCATCTGACTTCAGCATTCACAAACCCGGCCTGGCGCCGTGTTGACGCCTGACCTTTCAGAGGTCAATCTGATCTGCTTCAACAAATGCAGGCCGTTTGTATTTGTATTTGGATGATTTATTTAGTATAATCTCGTATGTTTCACAGAATCAGCTGCTGATATAGTTTAGACTTCATTCTGGAGCTCCAGATAGAGATGTTTGGTTCGGTTATTAGATATAAACTACTTAAAAGTAATGCATTACAACATTGCGTTACTCCCTAAAAAAGTAACGAGTTACGTTTTAGAACTTAGTTGCTTTTTATGGAAAGTAATGCGTTACGTTACTTTTGCGTTACTTTTTAAATCTGGGCAGGGCTTGCTTCTTTGTTTTTAATATAAAAAGTTATTTTCTGGCAAACGTAAAAGCCCTTTCACAACAAAAGTGAAATGAATCACAACAGGATTAAAAAAAAAAATCTAATAAAGACATTTAAGAAATAGAAAACCTGTATAATTACTTACCTTCATCATAGTAAACACGCATGATTTGAGGACTCTTTTTACTTTAGCGTGAAAGGTGTGATCACATCCAGAAGTGTAATGTGTAATAGTGATGCTTAACTTAAACACTAATAACTATAGTTATTTACAAGAAATTAATGCTTTTATTAAATAAAAATGCATTAAATTAAGATGCATTCAATTTTTGCCACAAAATTAAGAATAAAAAGGTAATTGCAAATTTTATCTCACAATTTAGTTTTTCAGAATTGTGACAGAAAACATCTGAATTATTAGAAATAAACTAAGAATTGCAAAATTAAACTCAGAATTGCAAGCTAAAAACTAATAATTGGCACTTTTTCATCTCACAATTCACTTTTCTTTTTCACAATTTTGAGTTTATATCTTAAAATTCTGACTTTTTTTCTGCATTGTAAGAATAATTGTGAATTGTGAGCTAAAAAGTTGCAATTACATTTCTTTTTTAATTTTGTAGTGGAAACAAGCTTTCATATTAAATTGATAAGTAACAGTGAAGAATGTTACAATCAGTGTTGGGGAAAGTTACTTTAAAAGTAATGCATTACAATATTGTTTTACTCCCTAAAAAAGGAACTAATTAGTACTTAGTTACTTTTTATGGAAAGTAATGCGCTACGTTACTTTTTAAATCTGGGCAGGGCTTGCTTGTTTGTTTTTAATATAAAAAAGTTTTTTTTGGCAAATGTAGAAAAAGTAAATTCACATCTGTACAGTACAACGCAGAAGAAGAAAATTCAACACAAAAAGTAACGCAAAAGTAACGAAAGGCATTACTTTCCAAAAAAGGTAACTAAGTAATGTAATTAGTTACTTTTTTAGGGAGTAACGCAATATTGTAATGCAGTACTTTTAAAAGTAACTTTCCCCAACACTGATTGTAACATTCTTCACTGTTACTTGTTATCAATTTAATACAAAAGCTTGTTTCCACTACAAAATAAAAAAAAAAAAATGTAATTGCAACGTTTTATCCCACAATTCACGGTTATTCTTGCAGTTCAGAAAAAAATGTCAGAATTTTAAGATATTGTGAGATAAAAAAGACCTGTCAGTCAATAAATAGAAAAAAAAGTTACTGCCGTTACTTATTTGCAAAAGTAACTAAGATATTTTACTGTAAATTAAAAAGTGATGCATTACTTTACTAGTTACCTGAAATAAAGTAATCTGATTACATAACTCAAGTTACTTGTAATGCATCACCCACAACACTGGTTACAATGTTGCAAAATATTTCTATTTCAACTTTCTTTTGAACTTTCTATTCATCTGTGAATCCTGAAAAATAAAATGTATCACAGTTTCCACATAAATATTGTGCAGCACAACTGTTTTCATCACTGCTAATAACCAGAAATGTTTGTTGAGCAGCAAATCAGTATATTAGAATGATTTCTGAAGGATCATGTGACACTGAAGACTGGAGTAATGATGCTGAAAATTCAGCTGCGCATCACAGAAATAAATTATAGTTTAACAGATATTCACATAGAAAACATCTATTTTAAATTGTAAAAATATTTGATATTTTTATATAAAGAAATAAATGGAGCTTTCGTAGGCAATGTGAGTCAGTTGACTTTGTGAGTCAGTGTGCAGCTGTTTATGAAAACTGCAGTGATGTTATGTGAGGTTTTGGCAGCTGAAGCTCTTGTTCATTGTGGATAATTATCTCCTGGCAGACTGTCACGGCTCTTTTTGCTTTGTTAGAAGCTCTTTCATAACTACTGCTGGTGTCCCTGAATAGACGTTTCAAGTTTTTACACCAGGCCTCGAGCCTGACGAACGAATGCCACACTTGACGAAAAACAGCCTGGGGGCAGTGGACGGCGGGGGAAAAGAGATGATTATATCACCGGATTAAAATGACCATAAACGGAATGATTTGATTACGCAAAGGGAAAAGATATTGCACGGGTTATGAGCCCTTTGGAAGAAAATCAAGCGAAGCAAAGCTCCTGTCGTGCAAGGTCACATCACGCTGCCAAACATCTCGCGGTTTGGGACGAGAGAGAAAGACCCCCTCCGCGCACACGTAAAAGCCCACTAATAAACAAAAGCAAATGCAAGTCTCCTCTTGTAGCTTGTTGATTCTTTGACATGTTATTTCTCGGTGGTTTGGCTGGAATTAATCAAACGCTTTCCTCCTTCATGACAGCTACTTGGACTCACCGCATAACGCAACGGTGTGTGCGCAACCGATATTACGTGTCACGACATGCGTCTGCAATGAAAACCAACAGAGCGGCTGCGAGAGGACGTGTCATTAAAACGTTTCCCTTTCTACCTTTATATAAACACCATCATTCTGTCATTTAGTAACAGTGAAAGATGGTAATTTGAGCCCTGCAGTCGCTCATAAAACAAATCTCTCTGTCTCTGTTCTTACAAGCTCGTCTTTTGCAATGAACAGAAATGCATATGATGCCAGTCGACGTGCTGCATCCGTTGACCTCAAGTAGTCGGTTCGTTCAGAACGCTTGTTTGCATTCTACTGCGCTGCTTCTTTCAATGTTATTCTATGCAAACACGTGCTAGACGGACATAGCTGGTCGCATCTTGTGTAGCATGGCACACGTGACAAATGGTGTTGTAAAAACACAGCGCTGTAAGTTAATCTTTTAAAAAACAGATCTCTATTTTATTCCGCTACCCTCTGTCCCTTGTTTTTAAAAGTAAAACACATTCTGGGTAAATGTATGGAAGCTTTTTTACACCACAAAATAAAAACATGGGCCTAATAAAGGTAATTGCGTCTTTATTTTACAATTCTGACATTTTTCTCACAATGGGAGTTTATGTCTCACAACTGACATTTTTACACTTTCACATATCACAATTCTGGCTTCACATCTACTTATTCTAATTTCACATATTTCTCAATTCAAACCTTATATCTTGCAATTCTGGCTTGACATCTCATAATTCTAATTTTACATCCCACAATTCTAACTTGATATCTTGCAATTCTGACTTTACATCTCTAAATTCTATCTTTACATCTCACAATTCTAATTTTACATTGCGCAATTCTAATTTTACATCTCACAATTCTTACATCTTGCAATTCTAATTTTACATCTCGCAAAACTAATTTTATGTCTCACAATTCTTACATCTCACAATTCTACATTTACATATCACAATTCTAAATTCACATCTCGCAATTCTTACATCTTGGTATTCTAATTTTACATCTCGCAATACTAATTTTACGTCTCGCAATTACTAATTTTACATCTCGCAATTCTAATTTTACATACATCGCAATTGTAACTTTACGTATCACAATTCTAAATTTACATCTCACAATTGTAACTGTACATTTTGCAATTCTAAATTCACATCTCGCAATTGTAACATCTCACAGTTCTAACTTTACATTTCACAACTGTAACTTTAAATCTTGCAATTCTTATTTTAAGTCTCGCAATTCTAACTTTACATCTCGCAATTCATCTCGCAATTTAACTTTACATCTCGCAATTCTAATTTTACATCTTTCTAACTTTATCCTCATGAAATTCTAATTTTACATCTCTAATTCTAACTTTACATCTCCAATTCTAATTTTACATCTCGCAATTGTAACATCTCACAGTTCTAACTTTACATTTCACAACTGTAACTTTACATCTCGTAATTCTTACATCTTGCTATTCTGACTGTACATCTCACAATTCTAACTTTACATCTCGCAATTCTTACATCTTGCAATTCTTATTTTAAGTCTCGCAATTCTAACTTTACATCTCGCAAGTCTTCCATCTCGTAATTCAGACTTTACCTCTTGTAATGCTGACTTTAAATCTCAATTCTTACATCTCTTAATTCTGTCTTTACACCTCTGGCTTTACGTCTTGCACTTCTGACTTTTTTCTTGGAATTCTGACATTACGTCTTGCAATTCTCTTTTTTTTTTTTAACCATGGAAGACTAAAACTTTTTCCAGAATTGCGAGTTTATATGTAAAAGTTAGAATTTTGATATAAAAAGTAGCAATGACGTTTTATTTTGAATTCTTTCCATCTGTCACAATTCTTATGTCAGAATTGTTCTTGTTTTTATTTGTTCTGTGGAGGAAAGCATCTTCCATATAAAATACCTAACACAAATGAACATGATGAGACAGTCCTGTGTGATCTGCAGTTGACCTCTTGTCCTCCAGAGGACACACCGCCCGAGGAGGCACGTTAAAAGCGTGCGAAGCGCCGCTCGTGAAGATGCCGACTGTCAGGGGGCAGAAGGAGGGTCATTAGTGTCTCAGAGATAAAGAGCTCGTCCTCACGCAAGAGCAGCAGCAGAACCCTGAGGCTACACCTCCGCCATCTCCGTGGACTCGTCCGGCCGGTTCTGCGCTCCTCGCCGATGGATGTGCATGTGAAGAGCTTGTAAACGAGAGAGGAAGTGAAGGTGTAGAGTTTGAGCGCCTGAGGCTAAGAGAGTTTAGACAGAGCTGCAATCACGCCTCGAGACTGCTGTATACTCCACTTACCTTTGGCAGGTCATTTCTGAAAGGGCCAGTGACTCATCTGCTATGCAAAAAATGAAGAAACAAACTGAAGAAGAAATAAACTTTATCTCCAAAACAGCTTTTGAGAGCTGCATAAACAGCCTTCATAAAACAGCACTGTGGTCTATTAAACTCTTTCAAATATTTTATTTTTATTGGCATAAATGGTTGCATGAGGTTTTTCAGTGCACAAAAGGTTATTTATAGTGGAAAAAAGTTCTTTAGATTATTAAACTGTACTTCACACTAAGAGAAAATGGTTCTTTTAAGATCTGTTCAGTAAAATGTTCTTTGAGCAACCAAAAATGTTTTTTTGTTGCTTATTTTTAAGAGTCTAATAGTCCTTTCAGACATATACCATGTACAGCGAAATGAATAAATGTAAATATGGTATTTGCATGGTACTCTATGGTACTCCTGGCACCAAGTCCAAAAAATAAAAAATAAAATTAATAATTAAAATTAAATAGAAAATGGAGGAGAAATTAAATTGCATTAAGTAATGGAAAATAAAATAAAATTAAATAAAATTATAAAAAAAATAATGTAGGAGGAAAAAAAAAAAACATTAAGTAATGCAAAATAAAATAAAAATGAAAATTATATAAATTGAGGAAATTTGGGTCCACATGAAAACAATGAAAAAATTAAATTAAACAATGCGGAATCAAATAAAATAAAATAAAGGGAGGAGAAATTTGGATCAATTTATAATAAAACATGGTATAACCATAATTTGTTTTTGTAAGCTACAATATTTTATGTAGAAACATGTGACAACTTTTCTGATTTTTAGTGTAAACAACTGCAAAAATCATTTCTCTGCTGACAGCAGCACATGAAAACATTCACATAAACAGTGTCTGACAAGAGTTACGATGGGAATTCAGATCCTATTGATCGGCTCTTGGGAACAAACTCCTGGCTAAATGTGCACATACCAGACAGCAGGAGCCAAACCTCAATGATGATTGTGTTCATGTCGAGCACAGGCCTAAAAAAACAGGCCGAGAGACAGAGAGACAGACAGAGAGAGACAGGCCGGGATGAGCGCAGTGGCGTGTTTGGCCCGAGGCCTGGCAGCCCAGATTTAAGAATGAGTTAGCGTGTGAAGGCTGCGTGTCGCAGCAAACCACGCCCGCACCTGTCATGTGTTTGCTGGCATGAAACGCACAGAGCTGCTGCACAAATCTGTGTCGCATGTGTTCCTGTTCACATGTGACACCCTGCAGTTTCACTAAAGCACTCTGGCCCTGGAAACCACTAAATATTTACACTGTCACTCTGGGAATATGTGCTACTGATCACACACACACTCACACTCCCATGCAAACCAAACGTCCAGATTTAAGCAAACCAACACTCAGTTCTACAATAAAAAAAAATACAGGACCATTTTAAAACTAATTTATGTGCTCAATTTGCTGGTCAAGCTCAGACACATCAACTATTAATTGCAAGGAAATTGATTAATTACGCACAATCAGGATAATTATAGGGAGCTAAAGTTAGTCATTGTTTAATTTCAAGATTTTTTTTTCATATTTGAAGCCTCTTTTGAAATGTTGAGATTATAAAATATAATTTGATCAAACAGGGTCAATGTTTCAAACAAACTAACACCACAAAACATCCCAGAATCAATCAGATCCACTTACTGATGGCTGAGCTGCTGCTTTCCCTCCAAAACGATGTCACTTCCTGGAGGACGATGTCAGTGTTAGTTAAAAGAATTCTACAATAAAAAGATGGAAAAACGCAGCAGAATTAGTTATCATCCACAAAAATTATTTAAAATTCTGTCCATTATTTAAAAAAAAAAATCATATACACTGACCAAAAATGTAAACGTAACACTTTTGTTTTCACTCCCATTTTTCATGAGCTGAACTCAAAGATCTAAGACTTTTTCTATGTACACAAAAGGCCTATTTCTCTCAAATATTGTTCACAAATCTGTCTAAATCTGTGTTAGTGAGCACTTCTTTGCCGAGATAATCCATCCACCTCACAGGTGTGGCATATCAAGATGCTGATTAGACAGCATGATTATTGCACAGGTGTGCTTTAGGCTGGACACAATAAAAGGCCACTCTAAAATGTGCAGTTTTATCACACAGCACAATGCCACAGATGTCGCAAGTTTTGAGGGGCGTGCAATTGGCATGCTGACTGCAGGAATGTCCACCAGAGCTGTTACCCGTGAACTGAATGTTCATTTCTCTACCATAAGCCTCACAACTGCAGACCAAGTGTAACCACACCAGCCCAGGACCTCCACATCCAGCATCTTCACCTCCAAGATCGTCTGAGACCAGCCATCTGGACAGCTGCTGCAACAATCTGTTTGCAAAACCAAAGAATTTCTGCACAAACTGTCAGAAACCGTCTCGGAAGCTCATCTGCATGCTCGTCATCCTCATCGGGGTCTCGACCTGACTGCAGTTTGTCATCGTAACCGACTTGAGTGGGCAAATGATCACATTCAATGGCATCTGGCACTTTGGAAAGGTGTTCTCTTCATGGATGAATCCCACAGCATGTATGGTGTCGTGTGGGTGAGCGGTTTGCTGATGTCAACATTGTGGATCGAGTGGCCCATGGTGGTGGTGGGGTTATGGTATGTGCAGGCGTATGTTATGGACAACGAACACAGGTGCATTTTATTGATGCCATTTTGAATGCACAGAGATACCGTGACGAGATTCTGAGGCCCATTGTTGTGCCATTTATTAACGACCATCAACTCATGTTGCAGCATGATAATGCACAGCCCCATGTTGCAAGGATCTGTACAAAATACCTGAAAGCTGAAAACATCCCAGTTCTTGCATGGCCAGCATACTCACCGGACACGTCACCCATTGAGCATGTTTGGGATGCTCTGGATCGGCGTATACGACAGCGTGTTCCAGTTCCTGTCAATATCCAGCAACTTCACACAGCCATTGAAGAGAAGTGGATCAACATTCCACAGGCCACAATCAACAACCTGATCAACTCTATGTGAAGGAGATGTGTTGCACTGCGTGAGGCAAATGGTGGTCACACCAGATACTGACTGGTTTTCGGACCCCCCCAATACAGTAAAACTGCACATTTTAGAGTGGCCTTTTATTGTGGCCAACCTAAGGCACACCTGTGCAATAATCATGCTGTCTAATCAGCATCTTGATATGCCACACCTGTGAGGTGGATGGATTATCTCGGCAAAGGAGAAGTGCTCACTAACACAGAATTAGACAGATTTGTGAACAATATTTGAGAGAAATAGGCCTTTTGTGTACATAGAAAAAGTCTTAGATCTTTGAGTTCAGCTCATGAAAAATGGGGGCAAAAACAAAAGTGTTGTGTTTATAATTTTTGTCAGTGTATATATATATATAAAACTTTTGTTAATATTAATTAAATTATTAATGGAAAACACAGAATTAATTTAAATTATCATCCACAAAAATTATTTAAAATTTAGCCCATTTGAAAAAAAATTATATATATATATATATATATATATATAAATCTAAATGTAAATATATATATATATACATACATACATATATATATATATATATATATATATACTTTCATTCCTCAAAGATGACATAAACTGATAGAAAGTGACAGCATATATTTATAATTTTAGACAAGATTTTGACTTCAAATAAATGCTGTTCTTTTGAACTTTCTATTCATCAAAGAATCTTAAGTAAAATGTATCATGGTTTCCACAAAAATATTCTCTTTCAACATTGCTTTGTGTCTTGAACAGCAAATCAGCATATTGGAATGATCAAAGCTGAATTTCAGCTTTGATCACAAAAATAAATAACAGTTGAACAGATATTCAAATAGAAACATATACTTTAAATCACAATAATATTTCACATTTTACCCATATTTCTGATCAAATAAATGCAGCCTTGGTGAGCAGAAGAGACTTTCACACACTACTGCATGTAATAAAGACATGAAAGTGTGCTGGAATGACACAGAATCACAAAGCGAGCGTGTGAAGCATCTTCCAGCGGTGTGCGTCTGGAGCTGCGGTCTGATGTTTGTGATTTGTGATCAGATAAGCGGAGCTCCTGTAATCACGGCTCGCATGCATTTCCTGCAGGTGTTTGCTGCAGACGAGCCGCTGTCGCTTATTCTCACGTAAGATCTGCCGGGTCTCAGACGTGTTTAGAGATGCTGCTTACCTGCAGACACGTTATGGGGACGTGTGGAGATCACCTCTTCATGAACACTTTCCAAAAAGCTTCTCCTAAATGAGATTTTGCATACGTTTCCTTACTTTCATCCTTAGTAATGTCACACGCAAGAGACTCAGCAGCAAATCAGCATATTAGAATGATTTCTGAAGGATCATGTGACACTAAAGATGAGTAATGATGCTGAAAAATTCATCTTTGATCACAGAAATAAACTACATCTTAACAGATATTCACATAGAAAACATCTTTTTTAAACTGTAATAATATTTCACATTTTTTACTGATTTACTAACATGTTTTATCTAATAAATGCAGCCTTGGTGAGCAGAATCACAAAAAAAATCTTTAAAAACATCTCAACAATGTCTCAGTCTCAGCTATGAGCTGCTTCACATTCATTTTATATCTCTAGACGACTGGTGACTCATTTGTTTCTATTTAATTTCTCCTAGAAAATTTTAGAAGAAACATTAGATCGCTAAATTAAAAATAACTGAGATGGTCATTGAGTCCCCTGAGCACTGAAAGAGCAATATACGTTTCCTCTGGGCTGAACTATTAACACAATGACAGATAAACACACAAACTCTCAAATGTACAGCTGAAGAACATTCAGATCCACTCAAGAGTGTCCTTTACTTGATCTCTGACCTCAGAAACATCTCGTAAATCAGCACTGATGCATCTCATGAGCATATACTAATCTGAATATTAACGTTTCAATGTTTACATTAACAGTGACTAATAAATACTAGGATTATTGCTCATTGTTGGTTCATGTTAACTAATGCAATAATTAATGCAACAAATAAGACGTTATTGTAAAGCGTGACCCATAATGTACTACTCAGTGTTGTTATTTTGTGGTTAAGCTTTACTGAAAATGATGGTTGACGTGAACGTTCAGTTTAATTTCTGGTTGGTTTGGTTGATTTTATACAAAGTAAAATCAACATCAAACATGTAAACTGGTTTGCTCGGTTGGATGATAATGTGGTGTGATTAACATTTGTGAATAAAATTCCAAAGTAGTTATTTTTAAATCTTGTTTTAATTCTCATATATATATATATATATATATTTTTTTGCCATTTTTATACATTTTATACAACATGCTTAATTATAGTAAATATTTAATATACAGTTTTATTACTTTTTTAGCTTTAGTTGTTTTATTAATTGTAAATAAAATTCAAAACCAATTTTTATTTGTATATTTTCTGCTTTAATGAAATTTTAATATAATTGTCATTTTTATACAACATTTTTTTTAAATCTTCAATATGGTTGATATTTAACATACTGTTTTATTACTTTTTTAGTTTTAATTATTTTATTAATTGTGAATAAAATTCAAAACTAGTTTTTATTTTTTATTTTTTTGTAAAATAATTTAGTGTTTTGTAATTTTTATACAACATTTTTTATCATTAATATGATAGATATTTAATATACAATTTGTATTACTTTTTTTCGAGTTTGTCATTTTAAAATTCAAAACTAGTTTTTATTTTTAGATTTTCTGTTTTCATTTTTAATGTAATTTTGTTACAGTTTTTTGATTCTTAATATGGTAGATATTTAATATATAGATTTTATTATTTTTTTAATCTTAGATTTTAGACTAGTTTTTATTTTTAGAGTGTGTGTTTCTTTTTTTAATATAATTTTGTTGTGGTTTTGTCATTTTTATACATTTTTAAAATCCTTAATATGGTTGATATTTAATATACAGTTTTCATTACTTTTTTTAGTTTTAATAATTTTAATAATTGTGAATAAAATTCAAAACTAGTTTTTATTTTTAGATTATTTTCATTTTTTAAATATAATTTTATTATGTTTTTTTTTCAACATTTTGTATCCTTAACACGGTAGATATTTAATATACAGTTGTATTACTTTTTTTTAGCTTTAGTTGTTTTATTAACTATGAAAAAATAAAAAGTATGAAAATTGTTACTATGAAAAATAAAATTCAAAACTAGTTTTTATTGTTAGATTTTCTGTTTTCATTTTTCAATATAATTTTGTTGTGTTTTTGTCATTTTTATACATTTTTTGATCCTCGGGGAAGATATTTAATATACAGTTTTCATTACTTTTTTAGTTTTAGTCATTTTATTAATTAATAAAATTCAAATCTATTTTTTATTTTTTTTTATCCTTAATATAGTAGATATTTAACATACAGTTTTTACTACTTTTTTCCATTTTATTAATTATGAAGAAAATTCAAAATTGTGTTGTTTTTTTTATCCTTAATATGGTAGATATTATTCATTTTATTTTGATGTTTATTTTAAATGTTATTATTTATTTTATGTTAATGTTTGTTTTAAATATTTTTTATGGTTTTAACTTTAATTATCTCTAATAACCCTGGCAAAGCATGTAAATGTAGACTAGTTATTTAACAATAACATCCCTGGATCAGAAAAGGCTGACAAACCCTGTCATATAAACACACAAATACAGTAGGCATGAAAGTATAAAGAACAAATATTACAATGCATATATTATTTAATAATTCACAATGGATGACTTGTCAATGAAGAATTCTGTTTATGTATTAAAGTTTCGTGTTATGGTTTCATGTTAAAGTTACATAAACCTAAACAATAGTTAAGCATCAGTGGAAGTATGCGGTCGGTCAACATCCGTGAACTCCAGTGACCGCGTCACCGGCGCCTCCAGTGGAGCAGCGCGGCACTGCAGCGCCTCACGTACAGGACGTGCTAACAGTAATACACGCATCTCGCATACGTGACATGAAGAACACAGCAGGGCCGATGATGGGAGAGATCTGCTTAAACACACGCACGCTGACAGATCTGTGTGTTTGATATGACAGCAATAATATCAAAAAAAGTCCAAGGACAAGCGAGAGACACCTTACTGCAGATTATGTCACGTATTTGTTTTTTTTAAAGAAGTCTCTTCTGCTCACAAAGCCTGCATTTATTTAATCCAAAGTACAGCAAATACAGTAAAATTTTATAATATTTTTACTATTTAAAATAACTGCTTTTTATTTGAAAATATTTTAAAGTGTAATTTATTTCTGTGATGCGCAGCTGAATTTTCAGTATCATTACTCCAGTCTTCAGTGTCACATGATCCTTCAGAAATCATTCTAATATGCTGATTTAACACATTTATTTGATCAAAAAATACAGTAAAAACCTGAAATATTATTCTAATTTAAAATGGCTGTTTTCTATGTGAATATCTGTTAAACTGTAATTTATTTCTGTGATGCGCAGCTGAATTTTCAGCATCATTACTCCAGTCTCCTGTGTCACATGATCCTTCAGAAATCATTTTTATTATCAGTATTTAAAACAGTTGATTTTTTCAGGATTCTTCAATGAATAGAAATGTATAGAAATTTGCAAGGATGCTTTAAATTGATCAAAATTGATAAAGACGCTTATAAATCAAAGAAACCTGAAAAAAAAAAAAAACATACTCAGGTGTTTTCAACATAATAATAATAATAGTCATTTTTTTTGTTAGTTTTTAGCAGCAAATCAGCATATTAGAATGATTTCTGAAGGATCATGTGACACTGAAGACTGGAGTAATGATGCTGAAAATTCAGCTGCGCATCACAGAAATAAATTGACATAGAAAACAGTTATTTAAAATTGCAATAATATTTCACATTTTTACTGTTTTTTCTATACTTGGATCAAATAAATTCAGGCTTGGTGAGCAGAAGAGACTTCAGAAACTGTTCAGAAACTTGACTGGTAGTGTGTATAATGTTTTTCCATCTCTGCTGGTCATTAACTGCGCTCATTTTAACTCAACTGTTCATATCTCAAGATTGATGAGATGTACCTTCTACTCTCCTATACAATACAAGCAAAAGCCAGTAAACAAAAATAAAAACACTGATGGGAAATTAAATTCACACTCATTTTGTGAAATGTGCTTTAGTCTAATATCTGTATACAGATGTTTTTGTTAGCAGAGCCCAATGAGCCAAAGTCATGCAATAGTGAAGTTTTGACTCATGAGCTGTAGTTTGGCTCCACCTGCAGGATCAAACACAGCATTACATTGACGCAAAAGCTCAACTGAAATGAGCTCACAATTGCTTGAGACCAATAAGAACAATCAGACCTGAAGCCAAATGAACTTTCTGATTAAATGAGCCCAGTTAGGAATTTAAAAAGCTGTTTTTATTACAGTACAGTGAGCTAAAATTTATTCAAATTAATCTGAACGACTGAATCCTATCAGACTTCTGCTTATTTTCACATACACATGTGCATTTCAGTGATAAACAGTTCTGTCTCTTCTGCAAATTGAGCACTAGTGTCCTGTCAAGTATGAAAACCTGTTTCAGACCAGAATAAATAAATAAATAATAAAAAAAAAAATCAAAAGTTATACTGCAACTTTCTTGCAATTCTGAGTTTATATCTCACATTTATGACTTTTTAAAATTCACACAAATTTAGAATGGCAAGATATTTAAGATATAAACTCAACTGTGACTTAAAATTAAAACTTAAAACTTAAAATTCAGAGAAAAAAGTATGATTTCTGTTTATATTTTGCAATTATGGGTTTACATTTTTTTCCCTAGAATTGCAAGAAACAAAGTTTAAATTGTGATATATAAATTCTGAATTGCAAGATATAAACTCGAAATTTGTGAGATATAAAAAAGTCAGAATTGTGAGCTAAAAAGTCACAAAGCAAAAAAAAAAAAAAATTGCATGATGTAAAGGAAAAATTCAGAATTTCAAAACTTAATTCTGAGAAAAAGTAAGAATTCTGCATTTATATCTTGCAATTCTGGGTTTGCACCTCACAATTATGATTTTTTTTTAGAATTGCAAAAAATGTCTGAATTATGAGATATAAATTCAGAATTGCAAGATATAAATCACAATTTGTTTGACAGAAAGTCAGAATTGTGAGATAAAAAGTCACAGTTACCTTCTTAATTCTTTTATTCCGTAGCAGAAAAAAAACAGAACTGTACGATGTAAACTCAGAGTTTTAAGAAAAAAGAATTTGAAAACATAAACTCACAATTTAGAGAAAAAAGTCAGCACTTTGAGATAAAAAGTCACAATTACATTTACCTTATTGTGTACCAAAAAAAAAATTAAATTTTTTTTTTATATATATATATATATATATATATATATGTTTGAAGATTTCTGTTTATATCTTGCAATTCTGGGTTTACACCTCACAATTATAACTTTTTTTCTAGAATTGCAAGAAACAATGTCTGAATTGTGAGATATAAATTCAGAATTGCAAAATATAAACTCAAAATTTGTGAGATATGAACTCACAATTCTGAGAAAAAAAGTCTGAAATTACCTTTTTATTTTTTTTTAATTCTGTAATGAAAAAAAAACAGAGATGCATGATGTAAACTTCTGGGTTTACACCTCACAAATATAACTTTTTTTCTAGAATTGCAACAACAACAAAAAAAGTCTGAACTGCAAGATCATATTTACAATTACCTTTTTTATTCCATGGTGTAAAACAGGCTTCCGTAGTTTACTGACTTTTTAATTGAGTTTTGAATAAAACTGTCTGAACTTCCGTCAGTCTGATGAAATAATGAGTCAAGAAAAAGATATTAAAAATCAAAGCTGTTATTTCTTTTAGTTCATTTGTCACACAGGTAATAAAAGGTTAAGTTGAGCACACTGCATTGTGCAAATGTGGACTGTAATCCTGATTTTCCAGACACAGTGTGCACTGCTAAAAGAGGAGTATGTATTACGTTATTCAACGCTCTACTCCGTTCATTGTCAAACACACGTTTGTCTTTCAGGCATCATCTTACAGTCTTTTCATCCCACTGATTACATGACCTGAGGTAAAGCATTCATTATGCATGTCATTTATACTGATGTTGAATCAAGTAAAATCATAATGCACGTGTTCCTCATGTGAAGCAGCCGCTACTGGACTCTACCTGCTCAGCTTCTTCTGGGCTTCAGTCCATCTGGGATTGATGCATTGTAACGCAGCAGCTATTCCAACGTCACGTGTTCGGCATCAGCTCTCCCTCTCCCGACGCCCACTCCTCAAGCTCCGCCTCTCCGCTGGAGAGAATGGGTGTGTCCACAGAAAGGCCACGCCTCTTCCCAAACACTTGCTGCTGCAGCTCGACGATGTCATGACGGATATCAGCCATCATCAGTAACAGGAAATCAAACGACCCTGGAGGGCCCTGAAGAGAGAGAGAGAGAGAGAGATTTAACTACCGTTAATTCACATTGCATTTTCGTTTGTACAGCAGCAGCAAGAGATGTGCATGTTTGATTCTTTGGTTCTGTGCGAATGAAACGCTGCATCAGATGCACTTTGAAGCTTATACGGGTAGGGTTATTATAGTTAATGTAAAAGAAAAAAAACAAGTTTGTTACTTGAAGCAAAATAAAAGTTAACTGAAAATTGACCGAAAAAAAAAAAAAAAATTATTTTATTTGCTATAAAGGAAGCATTTCTCATTTTCATTCAGTTTAACTTTATTAAATAAAAACCTATCAAAGAAAAACTAATAAAAATGCACAATAAAACGGCAAAAACTTTAACAATAAATAAATTACATAAAAAAAAAAAAAACTTTAAAAACAAGTTTATTAATTGAAGTAAAATAAAAGATAAATGAAAATTGAAAAATTACTAAAAAATGTTTTTATTTTATTTGCTAGTTGCAAAAGAAGCACTACTCATTTTCATTCAGTTTAACTTTATAAAATAAATAAAAAGCTATCAAAGAAAAACGAATAAAAATTACCAAAACACAATAAAATTGCAAAAACTTTAACAATAAATAAATAAATTAATTAATTAATTAAAAAACACTTTAAAAACAAGTTTATTACTTGAGGTAAAATAAAGGATAACTGAAAATTGACCGAAAAAAAGTCCTTTATTTTATTCGCTAGTTGCAAAAGAACCATTTCTCATTTTCATGCAGTTTGACTTTATAAAAATGAATAAAAACCTATCAGCAAAAAACTAATAAAAATGACCAAAACTTAATAAATAAAAACTTAATAAATAAATAAATAAATGAATAATAAAAAAATAGATGCACAAAAAGTAATATGTATATATACACATATATATTTTTACTCTAATCTATTAATATACATCAGTATGATATATTATTACAGATCTTCAATTTCTTTTTTTTTATTTAAATTTGAATAATTTTGAATTTGAATACACAAATTTATTTTTTTATATGTAAATTAAATTATTTTGTTAAAAAATATTTTTGTTAAAAAGTACAAAGTTTACATTAATAAAATAAAATAAATTAAAAAAAGAGAGAGACTGAAATGATCCCCAATTGAAAGTTTAAATGAAGTCAAGTGGTTTAGTTCAGCTTAATTCATTGAGGAATTTCACGATTTATGTTGAGAACAAAGACTGAGCAGATGGATTGACTGAAGATGAACACAGAGCTGCTGCACAAACACTGAGAAAAAAAATAATGTTTCACTGATTACTGATGCATTTAATCAGTAAAGTGAAGATGAACTTACTGGAGATCCTCTGGGTCCAGGAAAACCTCTGTCACCCTGCACAGAAATATCAACAACCTCAAATACCACTGTTCATCTGATCCATACGGTTTACATCAAGCACAGGACTCCGTTTGTATAATAAAATCATAAATAACAATAAACTGCCACAAAAAGCAAGACACACGTGCCTTCTGTCCATCTCTACCAGGTGCTCCTGGAGGTCCCTGAACAAACAAATGAAACGTTTCCATCAAACTAAAGCATCACATAATCAAATAAATCAGACATGAACTATAAAATGAATTTTTGATTAGTAATATGCATTGCACAGAACTTTGTTTGAACAATTTTAAAGGTGATTTTCTCAATATTTAGATTATTTTTGTACCCTCAGATTCCAGATTTTCAAATAGTTGTATCTCGGCCAAATATTGTCCTATCATAACAAACCACACATTAATTCAAGCTTATTTATTCAGCTTTCAGATGATATAAATCTCAATTAAAAATCAACCCTTATGACTGGTTTTGTGGTCCAGGGTCACATTTGTCGAGTGTTTTCTCAGTGTCAGTGCTCAGTAAATCAGATTTACCACCGGTCCCCGTCTGCCCGTCTTTATGTGCTGAAGATCCGGCTGTGGCCCCATCGGACCCATGTCTCCTCTGGGCCCCTGGGGTCCCGTCGGCCCTCGCTCTCCCTTCTCCCCTCGCTCTCCCGGGTCACCTAAAACACCACAGATATGAACAGAAACACTTCATTTTCTTCACTGTGTTTTTAGTGTTATGTGATTTAATATGAAAATAGAACAGAGATTTAAAGGTGAAGTCCACTGCCCGAACAAAAATGTACAGATAATGTACTCACCCACTTGTCATCCAAGATGTTCATGTCTTTCTTTCTTCAGTCGATAAGAAATTATGTTTTCTGAGGAAAACATTTTATAATTTCTTTCCATATAATGGACTTCAATGGTTCCCCAAGTTTGACCTTCCAAAATCTAGTTTAAATGCAGCTTCAATGAGCTCTAAACGATCTCAGCCGAGGAAGAAGAGTCTTATCTAGCAAAACGATCAGCTATTTTCTAAAACAAACAAACAAACAAACAAACAAACAAACAAACAATTTATACACTTTTTAACCTCAAATGCACATCTAGTCTAGCTCTGCGTGAACTCCGTGTAATCTGGGTCAATACAGTTATGGTATGTCAAAAAACTCTCATTTTCTCCTCTATTTTCTCATTTTCTCGCACGTTCACTTTGTAAACACTGGGTCTGTACTTCTACAGCGATGTAGGATGATTTTGAAGTTGGAGGAGAAAATGAGATGGGAGTTTTTCGACATTCCCTAACTGTATTGACCCGGATTACACAGAGTTCACGCAGAGCTAGACAAGATGAGCATTTGAGGTTAAACCCTATATAAATCAAAAATGACCAATCGCTTCACTAGATAAGACCCTTCTTTCTTGGCTGGGATCGTTTAGAGCCTTTGAAGCTGCATTTAAGCTGCATTTTGGAAGTTCAAACTTGGGGCACCATTGAAGTCCATTATATGGAGAAAAATCCTGAAATGTTTTCCTCAAAAAACAATTTCTTTATGATTGAAGAAAGAAAGACATGAACATCTCGGATGACAAGGAGGTGAGTACATTTCCCTTTCTCTTTTTACAATGACATATTCACAAAATTTTAACAATGACTTTCTTGCTGATACCAAATACTGCAGAGATGTTCATTTTCCAGATTCAAATCAGTAGTTCATTTCAATGCTTCTTCGTCTTACAATTGTCAACTATGAGGACATGAAGATAGTGGATGATATGCAGATGCAGTTGAGTCAGATTCAATTTAGTGAATCAGTTTGAAGAGTGAATCAGTTCAAGCAGAATGATGGATGTGCATTCATAAGCTCTGAATAGGTTACAGTGGTCAGAGACAGGCTGGTGTGTGTGTTTGTTTACCCGGCACACCAGGAGGCCCCGGTGGTCCTGGAGGTCCAGAGCTGGTCTGACCGTCAGGATTTTTCTCTGTTCTCCTGTGAGCCGGTTTGTGGCTGTTATTATCCAGGCTGGGAGACGAACCCTAAACACACATGCAGATGAGATGTGTTTGAGCTCATCAGTGTGTGTGTGTGTGTGTGTACGAGTGTGTGTTACCTGTGCGTGTGTGTGTCCCAGCTGCAGTCTGATCTGCTGTAAGCTGCTCCTCATGTTGATGAAGTCCTGACAGCTGAGAGAACATGATCCAGAGCTCATCTGAGTCTCAGACTTACTGGAGGAGCTCACTGACACACACACACACACACACACACAGCTCATTATCGCACAGTACACATGCTGAACACACAGACTTAACAATAGCTGAAGTATAAGAATCAGCTATTGAAAACCCCGTTGCTAAACATCAATCTCTAATCACTAAAACTGCAGTTTTACAATGTCTACAATTATACAGATGTCTATATGATCCCAAATGAATGTGCAACTGTTTCCAATATATACCTATGAACAATTTATTAAAAGCCTGTATGCATAAAAAAAGATTTTTAAATGCATTCCTCATTATCAATTGCAAATTCCCTTTGTTTATAATTATATGACATAGATCCCTAAATATACACACTCACTACCAGTAATTCTGATTTTTATATGTATGTATGTATGTATGTATATATATATATATATATATATATATATATATATATATAAAAATCATTTATTTTTAAGAGACTTTTTTAAAAAAAAAACATTAAAACTCTTAATTTGTTCATACTTTCAACCATTAATGTATTACAAGGCTCAAAAGTAATTATTTTGTCATCAAGCAAAATATATTTCTTTTAATTTTACTTTATTTATTTTTAAACTATTATCTTACTCTAGAGAGTACTGAATTATATATGCATGTTTTTTGGCCAATACGAGTAAAAAGTGTGGAATAATTCAGATTTACAAATTATTTATTTATTAATTTTACATTTTTTTTTATTTTCTCTTGTTAACCAAGGTGGCATTTATTTGGTCAAACATGCAGTAAAAACAGTATTATTGTGAAATGTTATTCATTTATTAATTTAAAAGAACAGTTTTCTATTTTAATTTATTTTAATCTATTACATATATACTGTATAATACACAAACAGGAATTAATATTATTATAACATTTAACTGAATTAACAATTACAATCAAAAAAATAGTTAAAATGTTGCATATTAGCACTTATGATAATATTAAAGCATATTGTGAACTGGAGTTTTATTTACATTTTATAATAAATGTTTTTTATAATAATTATTCCTATAATACGGCTTTATGATTGCAAATAGTTTGTACGCATGCTTTCAGTTTCTGTACATATTAAAAAAAAAATCATATCAGTTTCTGCTTTTATGGATCCTGATTAGATCCCACTTTTTTTTTTTTTACATAAAATGAAATCTACAGAATTTAGGATGAAATCCAATGCTATGCATGTTTTCTAAATTAGGCCATTAAGGATAAACAATAATTTCAATGGACTTTAATCTCTAATCTATTAATGTATATCAGTAAGAGATATTCATATTTTAATACATTTCTTAATTTATTTTTTTCATTTAAATTTGAATACTTTTGAATTTGAATACACACATTAAAATTATATATTTTTTAAACAAATTAAAATACGTTTTGTTAAAAAGTACAAAGTTTACAATAAATAAATAAATAAATAAATAAGAGAGAGACTAAAATGATAGTTGAAAGTTTAAATACAGGTCAAGTGGTTTAGTTCATCTTAATTAATTGAGGAATTTCAATATTTAGGTTGTGAAAAGAGACTCTGAGCAGATTGATTGACTGAAGAAAGAGAGTTAAAAACAGAAACTCAAAACCACACACAGACTCACGGTTGCGTACGGGAGCGCAGGAGCGCTGATCTGAGGTCAGGGTGAATCCGGCATTACAGCGGCAGCGGAAACTTCCAGGAGTGTTTTCACACACGTGTTCACAAACGCTGCTGTTCGATTCCTCACACTCGTCCACATCTGGACCACAGACAGACAGAGAGAGCTTATGATCGTGTGCATTTGAGCGCAGCACATCACAAGTGTTTGACCCACTGACCGACGCAGTACGGGTGCAGGTGCTGCCGGTGTCGCTCTCTGTCGAAGCGGTAACCCTCGTAACACGTGCACAACACACGACCGAAGTTATCAGTGCACTGCTGCTCACAGGGAGAACCGGCACACACGTCCAGACCTGAACACAAACTAACAGTTCATCTATATGTTCACAAACAACTAACAGTTAACAATTCACATTTAGCACACACTTAGACATTAAACATTTGTATTTCAGTAAAACAGACCAAAAATACTGACCACAAAACATGCATACATATATTTTTGGTTTAATTTAATACTCTCTAGAATAAGATCATTCTTTAAAAATAAATAAAAAACATTGCTTTTTATTAAAGAAAGAAAGTCGGAGGACGAATACATGATTACTTGTAAATGATCACTTTTGATACACATCAGTCAAAAGTTTGAAATAATTAAGACTTTTAATGTCTCCTCTGCTCACCAAGGCTGCATTGATTGATATTGCAGCTCAGTTATTATTGGTGCTTAATTACTATAAATGTCTGTACTGTCACTTTTGATCAATTTAATGTGTCCTTGCTGAATAAAATAAATAATAATAATCATACCCTAAAAGTTTAAGCTGCAAATCAGCATATTAGAATGATTTCTGAAAGATCATGACACACTGAAGACTGGAGTAATGATGCTGAAAATTCAGATTTGATCACAGATATAAATTACATTTTAACAGATATTCACATAGAAAACAGCTGTTTTAAATTATAATAATATTTCATATTTTTTACTATATTTTTGATCAAATAAATGCAGCCTTGGCGAGCAGAAATAATTTTAAAAAATAGGCCGGCTCATCATGCAAAATAAAATAAAATAAAATAATAAAATAAATATGGCAGACATGCAAAAAGATTGATTGTTTAACAAAACATGAGAAATGAGCTGAAAGTTTTACCTACTTTCTGGCACACACTGACCCATCACAAACCTGAAGCCTTCACAGCACTTCCTCCTGCAGACACACATCAATTATTTCTAAAGGTCAGAGAAAGCATAGAAATTGGCCAACATAACTAGTACCCCTAATGGAACAAAAATTATGTTATGATGTCAGTTCTGCATTACTAGTGGCACTAAATGCAATTGCAGATATAATGGTTTGTCCGCCTGTTCAGTTTGGACTTAAAGCAGATCTTTAGTTCTTATCAAAGCCAAAATCAGAGGAGTTAAAACAAGCAGAAAGCATTAAAATACACTTCATATGGTGGCTGTGTGAAAGTGAAAATAAAGTGTCAGCACTCTGATTGTTTATTTTCTCAACACCCGTCCAGCGGTTCCTCTCTTCATCACTCCATCCATCATGTTCTCTCACTCCTATCATCATCATCATCATGTTTCTTCACCTCTCCGTTCACAACTCGTACAGCAGTTTAATTCTACAGTCAGTGATGTTCACAACCCAACAACAACATCTTTAGAGTGATTTTACCACTTCAGTCCTATACACAAAAATTACTGTGATAAAACACACGCTTCTAGACGTTTGTCATGAACATGTCAGATCAGTTCCTGTGACCCTTGACCTACTGACCTCTGCTGCTCCTTAAGAATCTGACCTCTCTCTCAACACACACACACTCATCTGCTCTTTATTTGCACGTAATAACACACAAGGCTCAATCAGATCTCACTCTGACTTTCTGAACTGTATTATAGCATATTTTTGATTAACAGAAATAACATTGAAATCATGGTTTGTTGCATTTATCAAATCACAAAGGCTGTGCTTTATTTAAATAAATACACTCGCTGCATGTTTCCGAGCGAAATGTGACATTAACAGCTCATGATTTGGAGCTTTTACATTAGAAATTTAAACAGAAGATATCGGCGGTTTTCTACTAAAGAAAAAGCTGAGTGATTCAACATTTGAAATGAAGAAATTAAGACATTAATATTAGTACTGTGAATTACAGCTGTACTGTAAAATAAAATCTTTTTTTTTTTTTTTTTCAAATACTCATTTTTAGGGTGAAAGTCTTATAGTATTATGTATTATTTTTTTAATTACTGAATATAGAATTTTATATAATAGGTATCTGAATACATTTAAATTAAAAAATAAATTTTAATTAAATTTAAATAAAAATAATACATATATTTAATATGTTACTAAAATATATATATTAAGGAAAATTAAAATATTTAATTTATAATTAGAACTAATTTCACTGTCATACTGATATATATTTACAACATTTTTTAGCAAAACTGTGCAGCCCTACAAACAAGCATAGCAAACCTATGACAAAAATGCAATTTTATCAGAAAATTGGATTATTAGATTAATTAGACAATTACATTTTTTTCCCAATTCCTGCAGGCCTAGATCAAAATCTTATCAATTCCCGAGGAAATTTAGTGTCAGTACTTATCATATTATCAGCGTGCAGACGTTCATCAAATAAATGAGCATCTCAGAAGAGTTTGTCAAAGTGTTTGTTGTTCAGTCACACCTCTGTAAGCCAGCAGATCCTATACAGCAGCTGTGATCACCAGCCACTTCCTCCACTTCCTTACAGTCTACAGCCTCAGATCATACAGATCTAACACAGCTCTATTCCCCAACGGCAACATGAAAACACGCTGTAAACGAGAAACACTGAAACACATCAATGAGGACCTCTTCTCTGGAGAAACATCAGTTTCTGTATGGGCAGGAGAGAGGAAAACACGCTTCAACAAAAGACTCCCAGACTCCTCGTCTCCTCCTTCAGGATTTATTCCTCATTTTAACAGCTGAAACTCAAAGTCTGAATGCCCAGCGGGACGATGACACCCGACCTGCTCCTAAAAACAGTGTCACATTTCAATCTTACATTTAAAGACGGTTTACACCTCAGACACGCAGCTGTGAAATCATTAGTATTTAATTAGCATTCCTCAGTATTTTTGTCTTGCTTGTCAGTACAAATATCTAAACATCCTTAAATCAAGATACATTTACTAGAGACCCTTGAGAAAAAGAAGTTTAAACTAAAAAAAAATAGGAAAGTATAATTTTAGTCTACTTTTATGTACTTAAAATGACATTTAAGTATACTTGACATTCCTCGAAAAAGTCTAAATATATTTGAGCTATACTGGTTCTCCTAGAATCCATGTTTTCATTGTTATACGGTAGGGGGCGCCATTACAGATCTTCTGTACAGAATTTCCAAAAACACAAGTGAAGAAGAAACCAAAACAACATGCTTCCACCCTGATCTTTCTTTTGATGTTTTGTTCAGATATTCATAAAACAAAATATATACAAATGAACACCTAAATAGGGACATACACTGTAAAAAAACAAAAAAACAACACAATTTGTTGAGTCAGCTTAAAATAATTTGTTACCCTGCTGCCTTAAAATGTTCAGTCAACTCAAATAAGTTTAGTCAACTTGAAATGTTAAGTTACAACTTAGATATTTGTGTTTGCTAAACTTAACAGATGGGTAAGTAACCCAGCTGCCTTCAAATTTTAAGTTGAATCAACTCAAATATCTAATTTGTCACTTAGTATAATTGTAACATTTTTTGAGTTGACTGAACTTAAAGTTTTAAGGCAGCCAGGTAACAAATTATTTTAAGTTGACTCAACAAATTGTTTTTTACAGTGTAGTAGTATACTTAAAGTATGATGTAAAGTTCACTTAAACAAAACTTATAAACTACTACTAAAATAGTAGTTTACTGAGACTATACTTCAAAGTGTACTAAAAATGCTACTACATTTATTTAATTAGAAAACTATCAGTATACAAATATATATATATATCAGTATTCATCAGTATAAATATCAGTATATATAAGGTCACTTTTAGTATAATTGGAGTAAAAGCGAAAAACTTTGATGTAAACTTGTTGTGTACTCAAAGTTTACTACTGTTATACTTAAACTACACTTAAAAGTATACTTTTATATACTAGAAAGTGGGCCAGTTTAGTCCCAAGGAGTATTGAAACAGTACACTTACAAGTACACTACTAGTACGCTAATATTTGTATACTTACTACATAAAATATACTTAAAATATATAGTATACTTAGTATACTTAATAAAGTATACTACTTTTTGGTAAGGGGATGCATGACTTAAATGACATAGAAAAAGAAGTTTAGTTTTTTTTTTTTTAAATGCATCAAAAATGCAAAAAAAAGTCTGGCAAAGGAGTCAGAAAAATATAGCAGTTCGTTTTTGGCACAGGATGAAAAAATAAAAATAGTAATTGTGACTGTGAGTTTATATCTGACAATTTGGACCTTTTTCTCATAATAATAATATGTGTAAACATAATTGAGATATACTGTAAATGCAGAATTGGCATAAATGTAGAATTGTGAGATAAAAGTTGCAATATTTTAAGCATAAACACACTTAACGTTGATCAATTTCTCAGGTAACAAATATCTTAGTATATCATTTTTTATCATAAAATAAAAGAATGTTTAGATTGTTTTGAACATCGGTTTTTGTGTATAAACAGGACAGATGGGAATTTTACACATAGTAAATGCAAAAATTATGTCAGAAATGATTTTGTAACATTTTTGTAACATGTTATGTTTGCCTGAACATCTTTTTTTTTTTTTTTTGTTCCAGTGTATGTTTTGGTCTCCGTTTCTGTCTTGTGTTTTGGACTTTTCACTTCTTAATAAGCTCGAAACAACACCTAGGACACGCCTGTCAGTTCAGACGCTGGTTTGGCAGCTACTCTACAACATTTTTGACCGACATTGAGTCACAAACCACAGCATTTCAGAATTTTTATCAGTTCACAAATGCAGGATTGTGCAAGAGTTATGACTCTCATACAAACTGAACACACGAGTCTCTAATTCACACAACAGATCATGAATATTGAACAAATGTACTTCACCTGCCAGAAAAAAAACTCCTGAAAACTCTTTACATTCAATAAATCAGACTGAAAGGTTGGAAAGCAATAAAATCAGGCATATATTTTGTATATCATGCACTGTACATTGCTCACTGTCAACATGTACTGTACTTTTAGATCATATATTACTCTCACATTCTTAATGGGTGTTTTTGTCTTGTTTTCCATTTAAAATATCTCAGCATTCTTAAAACTCAATTTTACTTTAAGACAGAGACTTTCATAGATTGCATCTGGAATTTAATCTTACTCATCTTTAAACTCATTTAAACTTAATTTAAACTTATTTCTTTTACACAAAAACTTTGTTCTTGCTTGCAAAGGCACTAAAAGTTATTAGAGCAAAAGCACCGAAATATAATTTTTTCCATCACCGCATCACTGGTTTCACACAGAAATTCTGCAGTCAGTGTAATTGAGTACAAATGTATTAAAACTGATATGATTCTCAGAAAAGTCCCTTTAATTTCTCTGTGCCTGAGAACTCACATGATGAAGGTCACATGATACTCCAATCTCTGATCAGCCATGAAGCCAAACACACCTTTCATGTCACAGACGGGTGACTAACGTTCTCACGCTCACTAGCAGTGCTTGATCTGGTTACGGGCTGCTAACCAAACACTTAAAGTTCAAATCTCAGTCATGCTTCCATGAACTGGAAAACTGCTGAGATTCCTAATCACATTCACTGCAAACATGAAACATTATTTCAACATTATTTTATTAACAGTGCTGAAAAAGTTACACAATCAGTTTTAGTATTTTGAGGTGTACCTGAGACAGCGACCTCTCTGACCTCCAGCTCTCGTACACGGATACTCCACAGTCAGGATTTTATCCTCTGGACAATCTTCACTGACAGAGACACAGAGGTGTTATCTACAGAAAATACTGAAGAAATACAGCAGCTTAAAGTACAGGAATACTTCACCCAAAAAGGAAAATTAGCTAAAAATGTGACACCCTCAGGTCACCCAAGATGTATACGAGTTTGTTTCTTCATCAGATTTTGAGAAATGTGTCATTCCATCACTTACTCGCCAATGGATGTGAATGGGTGCCGTCAGAATGAGAGTCCAAACAGCTGATAAAAACATCACAATAATCCACAAGTAATCCACACCACTCCAGTCCATCAGTTCACATCTTGAGAAGAAACAAAATCCATCAAAATGTTTTTAACTAAAATCCGAGTCCATAATCCATAATAACGCTTCCTCCAGTGAAAAAGTGGTCTGGTGTGAATCAGGACAGAAATCTGCACAGATCAAGCAACATTTACAAGCCAAAACAGCTCTAAACAAATATGTGGCTGGATTTTGATGTGAGAGACAACAGGAAATGGACTTTTTTTATGGATTATTGACTTGTATTTTAGTTAAAAACATCTTTATGAGGGATTTGTTTCTTCTCAAGATGTGAACTGATGGACTGGAGTGCTGTGGATTACTTGTGGATTATTGTGGTGTTTTTATCAGCTGTTTGGACTCTCATTCTGACGGCACCCATTCACATCAGAGGTAAGCAAGTGACGGAATAACACATTTCTACAAATCTGATAAAGAAACAAACTCATCCTAATCTTGGATGTTCTAAGGATGAGCACATTTACAGCACATTTTCATTTTTGGGTACACTATTCCTTTAAGAGGATATCTGTAGCGGCACTTTGAAATGTAACATCGGATTTACTTGATACAACAAAAATGACATGATACAGAAAATCTAATTATCATATGAGACATTTAGAAAAGAGCCACAAGAGCTTCAGAGTGTCAGTATTAAGCCCATTAAAGCATTTTTGCAAGTATTAATGTCTCTCATAATAATGAAATAAAACTTGAACTTAAGAATCGAGTCATTTCGCTTTAATCAACCTGGATCAGTAAAACTGCAACACTTTACACTAAGCTTCATTTCTTCACATCCGTTAACGTGAACAGCATTTAATAATCTTAGTTCATTTCTAAACTTACTGATGTATTTTTAAAATCAAAAATTGCATCTGTTAACATCAGTTAAACAGCGAGTAATTTTACTAAAATCAGCATTAAAAATATTGCGTTCATTCAGTTCGTGTTAGCGAATGCATCAACGTTAACTAGTGAAACTTTGTAAAGTGTTAGCAGTCAAACAGCAGATGATCTGAGATCAGAATAAGATCAAGATGACACAGATGCACAAACACTCACTGTGAGGTGTCAGACGCGTTCACGCCGCAAATCCACAGAAACACGCACAAGACGCCAAACGGTGCGCGCAGGAGCCGCGTCATTTCACTCCGGATTCACAAGAATCTCTCACAAGAGTGCAAAACTTTATCAAACACAAAGATGCCAAATTCAGTCTGTCATCTCACATCTTTAGAAAGACCAAACTGAAGCACATGCATAAACGCGCACTGATCCCTCACTTCAACACAGAAAACATGAGAAGAGATGAAGCCCCTCCTCTTCCTCACACCTTTACACCGTTTAACCTTCGTTAATAATTCAGTAGCTTATTTACATATGGATATAAAAATATAAAGATTAATTTTATTAATTTAATTAAATTGTCACATTAAATCCATTAATTCAATTCAATTCAATTCAATTCAAATTTATTTGTATAGCGCTTTTCACGATACATATCGTTGCAAAGCAGCTTTACACCAAATTGACATTTTTACAATACATGTAGTAGTAGCTTGATGTACATATGGCAGAGATGTGTGGTAAAGATCAAGTAATGATGTAATCAAACAGACAAAGAACACTATAAATTAGTAGCAGAATTCGGTAGTGCTGTATATTAATGCATGTTATTTGTGACCCTGGACCACAAAACCAGTCATAAGGGTCAATTTTTTTAAATTGAGATTTATACAAGCTGAATAAATAAGCTTTTCATTGATGTATGGTTTGTTATGACAGGACAATATTTGAAAATCTGGAATCTGAGGGTGCAAAAAAATCAAAATATTAAGAAAATCGCTTTTAAAGTTGTCCAAATGAAGTTCTTAACAATGCATATTACTAATCAAAAATTAAGTTTTGATATATTTACGGTAGGAAATGTACAAAATATCTTCATGGAACATGATCTTTACTTAATATCCTAATCATTTTTGGCATAAAGGAAAAATCGATCATTTTGACCCATACAATGCGTTTTTGGCTACTGCTACAAATATACCCGTGATACTTAAAACTGATTTATTTATTTTTTTCACATTTACAGAAAAGTGTAACCTGTATCCTGATAATAATTCACAACAGCCCACATGAATGAATGAACGAATGTGCATTTTGTTAAGTTCAGAGTTATTTAGACCTGATATAACCCATAAAATTACCCATTGATCATTGATTATTAATGCAACATGACTAAAAGACATGGCATGTGGCATATAAATCAGCTATTTATTATCACAACTTTTTTTTTAACGTCTGAGGTGGAACAAATCCACCTTTATGTTTTTTGAAGCTTAAATTTCAAGCAAATTAAGCAAGATTAAACAAACAATAGGATTAGTTTGTAGCCTGGATGAATATACAGTGACAGATCCTGTATTAAAATATTAAAGATTTTATTCTGTCGCCCTTTAATGAAATGTATAGAGATTCATCAGTTGTCAGGACTGTAGGCCAAGGTTTTGATATTTACCCTTGTTAGCGGCTGAGTTTAATAAGAGTTTTTGATTTTAAAAATGCTTGTTTACTGGTTATATTGTTCTGTAAGTTTGATGATGTCAGATGTGAGTTTAGAGAGAAGCGTGTTTTTGTCTTGCTGAACAATGAGCTTAAACGTCTCCTGATGGTCGTCTGGCTTCAGCTCAATGAAAACACATTTCTGAGAGAAACCAGCCAATGCCAACCAAACCAAACCTCACAAACACCCTCACCAAACTCACTCATTCCCACCGGCAGAGCATTATTCATAAAACACATGAAGCCGCATTATTGAACAGCCACAGAGAGTCGTGGATGTAGAAATGGCAGCTTTGGTTCATTACTGCAAACCACACAAACCCAGTTCCCACGTTCCCCCTCTGACGGGTTTCTGAAGGTTTTCTTCTGTTTTCTGGATGATGACGGATGACATTCCCACTGAAGCCAGAACAACACACTGACGTGATCTTTACTGGAAAACACTCTATTTATAAATCATATGACAAATAGGGACATGATTTTTATGATTGTTTTAACTCTACTGTTACATCAAGATGCTTTGGAAAAGAACATTTGAAGATGAGAATTTAATATGGATATTTTTTAACAGCAGCAGAAACCGATATTTTTCTCAGCATTTTTCAAACATTCTTAAATCAAGGAACATTTACCGGAGAAGTAAAATGAAGATATTAAGTCTTATTTTCTGAGAAATTTCCAAAACAACAACAAATATCTGCTTGTTTTCCTTTTGAATTAAGTAGAGCCCACTGGCAGATATTTGCTTCTGCTTTAAACACAATTTTCCTTTCATTGATTTATTTTAAATAAATAAAACTGAATATCTTGTTATTTTCTATCTCCAGGAAATGCATCTCGATTTATAGGATTTATGCATGTTTAGATCTTTGTACTGGAAAAAAAACTGGACAAAAATACAAAACAGTCTATGCAAAAAGTAAAAGAAATTGAGAAAAAAAATTGTGAAAATTGCACTGAGAACCATTTTAATTAAAAGATCAATGAAAATGCATATATATTAGAGTAATCTGAAATTATATATATATATATATATATATATATATATATAAATTAACAAATGAAAAAAATTTAAAAAAGCACATAAATTTATGTGTATATATATACACATACATATATATATATATATATATTAATCTTATTTTAATATTAAAATACATATTAAAATATATATATAATAAATATATATAAAAAAATGAACAAATGAAAAAGTAAATAAAAAAACAACACATGCATATATATATATATATATATATATACACTTTTTTATTTTTTTTTATTTTATTTTTTTTTACATTTTTGTAACTATTACAGCTCAGGTCATCAGATATCAAAATTACACAAGTTTTTCCTTAAAACAACAAAGAAAATAAAAACTCTGATATTTCTAACAGAGAAATCAGCATTCAACCAGTATTAATCACCTTCAGATATCAGTGTTTTAAACATTTTTTAAAGATTACAGCTTGTTAAAATTGTTGCACTTTTAATTTAATCCCATTCTATGGATTTGAGTTTGCTGAATGTGAAATGCAAAATAATGTTAAATATTGTTATTTTTCAATGATTTGAACACTATTTGCATATATCTGACTGAACACAGAAGATTCTTCTAGTCTTTTAATTCTTCTCAGTCTGTGATTTGAGAGTCGAGTCTCAGTCTGGAGGGAGTTAAACACAAAAATTCACTCAAAATTCATTAAACACCTATAAAAACGTTTTACAGGGCCACAAATGTACTTCTGAAGAATTTACTGGATATGTGTGTGTTAAAGTCACAGCGGGACAGAATGAACTCATCTGCAGCGCTCTGTGATCTTACAGAATTAAACACAGAATTAATTCGTTTATAGTGTTAAACGATGTTCAGTTCTCTAATGCATGTATTAATTAGCCCTCTAACTAACTAGTCTATTAATACTAAATATTTGTGCTCCAGACATTAATGATTCTTCTTCTTGAGTCTTTTCACTTTACTTTTCTTTACTAAATCCCACAGACACACATAAGTTGCTTCTTACACTGAAGACAAGCTGTAGCTTTAATGATTGATTTTTTTCAGTACTGAAAATGAATTATCGCCTCCAAACCGATCACAGATCAGTCGTATGTGTTTGCTAACTTTCTCTGTTTGCCATCGAAAGAAGAAAACTATGGTTCACAAACCGCTTTGGCTCTCAGTGTGAGTTCATTGAGTTAATGGAAAGGGAGGAATGCAGATGGACAGCAAACAAATTGGACCACAAGCTACAAACGAAGCCGCAGTCTTTAACAAGCCACGTTTATGAGCACAAACGGGTGAGAATCCGTTGAAATCATCTGTAAAGCGGATGGATAAATGTGAACAGATGCGGATCTGAAAACATTACATGTTCAACTTCACCTGTGAAATCCAACGCCTGCAAGAAAAATATTTTTTTAATCCAAATACTCAGTAGTTATGATACAGGTGAACAATTTATTACTTTTAGGAGGTGTCAGCTTCATAAAATATAAAGACATAAACGGACTATTAGGAAATATTAACAAGTGATCAGTAGGAGGCGCTTTAACATCTGCATTCAATCATTTTAGTGAATGCAAACATGCACATCTTTACATGCATAAACTGGTGCAGTGGATGATCCGTCAGTCTTGGTTTGCCAAACACGGGTGGATTGTGGGTGAACCCAAATGTTGTGTTAATCATGTGTGTTTATGTTTATGTGTGGCCTCGAAAACAGGAAGCGAAAGCGGTAATGTGATGTATATGATCATAATCATATGCTGACGGTCAGTCACGATCATCACTGAACTCTGTAATATATACTCAAGTGTTTTTGAATAAAGGTGAAAGATTGACTAATAATCAAGAGAGTGAATTTGAAAGAAAATAAATAAATAATAAAACATAAAATAAAATGCATAAATACATTTAAAAATCATAAATAAATAAAAACAATTAATAAAAAAATATTTATTTATTTTAAAAATAATATAAAATAATATAATATAATGTGAAGCAATAATAAGAGTGAGAGGACATTTAGTGATTTTCTCACCTGCACACAAACTGGTATTTTACCATCGTTTCTTCAATGATTTCCAGGTCATCAGTGTTTTATAACTTGATCACTCATTTGTACAGTAGGTCCAGGATAACATCAGCTCGGGATAAAAGAGGAAAAACACTGTCAAATACTTAATGCACTTCATAAAACATCTACACATAATGAGATTTACTTTACTAATTAAATAAGCAATGGAAAAGCATGGTAAGACTCTCCAAAACAAACTGATTTTCTTAAGCAGACATTTTGTAGTAGCTGGGTTAATAATGTTTTTGTTATTATTATTATTATTATTATTGTCTTACATGCTATTAATATTTATTTATTTATTTATTTATTTATTTTCCCCTGGCTAATTTTTGTGATTAAATGTCTCACACTGATTTTTTTCCAGTATGTTTTGTCTTCTGGCAAACTAAAATAATTAAATAATTAAAATGAAAAATATGTTTAAAAAAATAAAAAAATAAATGAAATAAAATAAATAAATAATAAAAATTACAACAACCATTAAAAAAATAAATAAATAAAAATGAAATTAAAAAAATAATTAAAATTTAATTAATAAATAAATAAATAAATAAAACTACAGCAACCAACCCACCAATAAGTAAATAAATATTAACAGCGTGTAAGACAATAATAATAATAACAAAAACATTATTATTGTCTTACATGCTATTAATATTTATTTATTTATTTATTTATTTATTTTCCCCTGGCTAATGTTTGTAATTAAATGTCTCACACTGATTTTTTTCCAGTATGTTTTGTCTTCTGGCAAATTAAAATAATTAAATAATTAAAATGAAAAATATATATAAAAAAAAAACAATAAAAAATAAATAAATACAAAATAAAATTAAAAAATAATTACAATTAAAAAATAAATAAATAATAAAAATTACAACAAACATTAAAAAATAAAATAAAAAAATTAAAATTTAATAAATAAATAAATAAAACTACAACAACCAACCCACCAGTAAATAAATACATAAATATTAATAGCGTGTAAGACAATAATAATAATAATAATAATAATAATAACAACAAACATTATTATTGTCTTACACGCTATTAATATTTATTTATTTGTTTATTTATTTATTTTCCCCTGGCTAATTTTTGTGATTAAATGTCTCACACTGATTTTTTTTCCAGTATGTTGTAAATAAACACCAGCTGTGAAGCGACTTCATACCTGTGTTTGCTCCTCCCTTCATCCGCCACTCACGTCTCCTCTGATCCAATAAGCTTTGATCAGGCCTGCCAAGACTCCGCCCCCACAGACAGGAGTCTGATGATTGACAGATCAGAGGGTAGGATGTGAAAGCTAACATGAGTTCATTAATCATCATTATACAGCAGGAGCAGCTCTTCAAAGAAAACACACAGAACACGTCTCATTACAAACTCATTCACACGGCCTGAGACGTCAACACTACTGATACACAGATGTTAACAAGAGTTTTAACAAATCAGAACCAAAAAAGAACTGAGCAAAATTACTTCTAGATGACAAGAGGAAAGAAAACCACAAAAACCACAACTAACACAGCTCAAAACCAGAGCAATGATATTCACACAGTTTCCATGATGTGATCAAACAGCTGATTTCACGACTGGTGTTTTTATGCAACTTATGGTTTTTAAATTATGCAAAACGCAGCATGTGACTAATAACACTAGTACTAGTGATGGTTGAGTTAACAAACAGCTCAAATGATCCGAATTAGAACTAAAGGCAATTTTATTGAGCTCAGGTGTTATAGATGAGAAATAGCCCAACACAAAAGCACCTGAATTCATACTCACATTTTGTTGATAATGTAACACACAGGCAGACGGTGAATTACGCCCTGTGTTTCTGATCGCAGGAGCTTCTGTCCATTACAGGTGATGATGTTTGTCAGTGATGTTCATCCATTACAGCAGCGACAGAAGCGCCGTGATCCGCTTTAAACATCACTGACAGACTCTCAACACCATCTGAAATGATAATAAACACACATGCACTGTGAGCATTCATAATCACGTTGCACATCATGTGCATTACGGATCAAAAGTTTAGGGTCATTGTGATTTTTTTAAAAGACATTAATATTTTTATTCATCAAGGATGCATTGAATTGTTTAAAAGTGATAGTAAAAACATTTATAAGGTTGCAAAATATTTCTATTTCAAATAAATGCTATTCTTTTGAATGTATCACAGTTTCCACAAAAAAATTGTGCACCACAACTGTTTTCAACATTGATTATAATCAGAAACGTTATTAGAATGATTTCTAAAGGATCATGTGATACAGGAGACTGGAGTAATGATGCTGAAAATTCAGCTGCGCATCACAGAAATAAATTACATTTTAACATAGATTTACATAGAAAACAGCTATTTTAAATTAGAATAATATTTCAGATTTTTACTGTATTTTTTGATCAAATAAATGCAGCAAATCAGCATATTAGAATGATTTCTGAAGGATCATGTGACACTGAAGACTGGAGTAATGATGCTGAAAATTCAGCTTTGATCACAGAAATAAATTACAGTTTAACATAGATTTACATAGAAAACAGCTATTTTAAATTAGAATAATATTTCAATTTTTTACTGTATTTATGATAAAAACAAAAAGGCAGCAAATCAGTATATTAGAATGATTTCTGAAGAATCATGTGACACAGGAGACTGGAGTAATGATGCTGAAAATTCAGCTGCGCATCACAGAAATAAATTACAGTTTAACATAGATTTACATAGAAAACAGCTATTTTAAATTAGAATAATATTTCAGATTTTTACTGTATTTCTTGATCAAATAAATGCAGCAAATCAGTATATTAGAATGATTTCTGAAGGATCATGTGACACTGAAGACTGAAGTAATGATGCTGAAAATTCAGCTTTGATCACAGAAATAAATTACATTTTAACAGATTTACGAAGGAAACAGCTATTTTAAATTAGAATAATATTTATGATTTTTTACTGTATTTTTGATCAAAGTAATGATGCTTTTAATCACAGAAATAAATTACATTTTAACATAGATTCACATAGAAAGCAGCTATTTTACATTATAATGATATTTCACATTTTTACCGTATTTTTTGATCAAATAAATGCAGCCTTGGTGGGCAGAAGAGACTTTCTTTCAATACATATTAAAACTCTTACTGACCCCAAGTAATAGGTTTAAACACATAGTTTTGTTTTAATCTGAATAATAGGATATTTTGCTTTCATTCGAGCTTTAGGGTGGAAATGAAAATAATGTGCGTAATGTGATCCAGACTGTGATTCTGAAACAAAAGTTCACAGAAACCACAAAGTCACAAACCTCAGAAAAGTGTGAGAAACAACACTGTTGAATTTCTAAATCAAACGTGATTATATGTGTATTTTCCTCTCGTTGTGCAACATACTAAACTAACCACCAACCACAGAGAAGTCTGCAGTTATAATAACAAAAATAAAAACACTAAAAAATACCTTTGTAGCTCCAGATGTGACGTCACTTCACTAACAGTCATATCAGTGACTCCAACATGTTTGGTTGGTTTATTGTGGACGTGACTGTCAGAACACATTTCTGTAACTCGTGTGACCTCTCGACCTCTGACCGCACTGAGGCGGTGTCGGGCGGATCGGAGCCGCGTGAGTCTGACGCACAGGAAGGATGAGACACGATCAATCGATCTGCATGTATGATCGATACTCTGAACTGATGAAGAAAGACTGAGTCACTGATGAGACACAGAGATTAAACCACTGGAATGAACGCATGAGATCACAGACCGGCACGGAAGAGTCAATTTACTCACACATGAACACAGAGAGATGAAGAAATAGAGACTAAGAGCCTCTTATATTCATTCTTTTATAAATATTTAACAAGCATCTGATTTTTGTAGGTAAACAGGTGTATTTTTTGCTCACTTCTTTGAAATGAGTCACAGAGATGCATTGCTGTATTTGCACAGGAATCATCATCAGAAAACAACAGATTACACTTGAAATGATTCTTTGAAATTAATTTAAATCAGAGCATCCAAGATTAGGATTAGGATGAGTTTGTTTCCTAATCAGATTTGGAGAAATGTGTCATTCCATTACTTGCTTACAGTGAATGGGTGCCGTCAGAATGAGAGTCCAAACAGCTGATAAAAACATCACTATAATCCACACCACTCCAGTCCATCAGTTAACATCTTGAGAAGACAAAAGCTAAGACATTTTTATCTAAAAGACCATAGTCCATAATCCATAATAACACTTCCTCCAGTGAAAAAGTGTGAGTGGTGTGGATTACTTGTGGATTATTGTGATGTTTTTATCAGCTGTTTGGACTCTCATTCTGACGGCACCCATTCACATCCATTGGTAAGCAAGTGACGGAAAGACATTTATACAAATCTGATGAAGAAACAAACTCATCCTAGTCTTGGATGGCCTAATGGTGAGCACATTTTCAGCTAATTTTCATTTTTGGATCAACTATTCCTTAAAACAGCATCACTGATTGACACCAATGTTTTATGCACCACTGATGCAGCATTTACACAGAACGAAAGCCACAAGCTTTGTGCAGTTGTAAATGCAGCTACAAAGCAGTTTTTCAACAAATGTCTGTGCACAGTCCACATAGTGCACAAAAAAACAAAAAACACAATTTGTCGAGTCAACTTAAAATGACATGTTACCCTGCTGCCTTAAAATTAAGTTCAGTCAACTTAAGTTTAGTCAACTGAATTGTTAAGTGAAAATGTAGATATCTGAGTTGACTAAACTAAAAATTTGGTTTGTTAAACTTAAAAGCTAGGTTTGTTATCCAGCTGTCTTAAAAATTTAAGTTGAATCAACTCAAATATTTAAGTTGTCACTTAGTAAACTTAACATTTCAAATTGACTAAACCTTTTTTTTGAGTTGACTGAACTTAAAATTAAGGCAACTGTGTAACAAATTATTTTAAGTCAACTCAACAAACTGTTTTACAATGTAAACATGCTTTAAACAAAACCGTTTTAACAAACAGATGCCATTTTTATCAGCAAGTTAAAGGTGCATCCACCAACTTTTTCCACTGCAAGATTTCCCCCTAAATAAATGGACAGCCTTTGCAATGAATTTAAAATGATGTCCACCCAAATCAGATGACTTTCAACAGAGGAAAAGTAAAGCAAAAATTACATGGTGCACCTAGAGATGTACTTTCTCCAGCCTCCAGAGGGCAGTGCTGAGCTCAGATCTTAAAATTAAAATATTTTTTTAAATAAAATACTGTTCAAATGTTCATCATCATCTGAAAAGAACATTTTGGTCCCACATCAGTGCAGTTATTGTTAATTAAAACAAACAAACAAACAAACAAAAAACAACAATACTGTAATCATTTTTTCATAATTATTTTGAATAACATTAACCTCAACAACATTAACTTAACATATATTATGTCTCTTCTGTGTTTGTATAAGCACATGAAAATACTGAACTTTTTCATGTGAGCATTGAAATATTGATTCAGTGCAGAAAAACAAATAATGAGAAAGACAGACACATTTCAGATGCATAATAAAGCCATTCTGCTGCATGGAATTGCATTAAAATACAGTCTGTGGGTTTTGCTTCTACTTCCACCTCTAGTATTTGGGGTTTAAAAATAGCTCAGTTTGCAAATTCGTAACTCTTCCTAACCACATCATTACTATTCGGTTGCATCTTTGTTTTCTAGTATGTTTGCATGCGCTGTGAATCTCACATTTCAACACTGCAGATCTCGAGTTTGACAGGATCTATTTTAGCTTGCACAAGGTCAATCTGGCTCGTCTTTCAAACTATCATCTTCATTTGATGTGTTATATAACATAAGAAATAAAGACATAAACTAGTAAAACAAAATGACGAAAATGACAAGCAGCACAATGACACAAATACCACAAAATCATATGATTGTCCAAGTCTGAATCAAATTTCCATTCAATATGATTGAGAACATTAATATCACTATAACCATAACAGTTACAGCAGCAACCCTCAGTGTTATTTTAATATTATTTATGTAAATGTATATTATTTATTCATATTTTGAATTTGCTTTTATTTTTACATTGATTTATTTTACTCAGAATTTTTAAAGATGTTATTATGTGCTTTTTATTAACTTTATTTTCTGTTTTAGTAACATTTGTCATTTTTAATTTAATAAAAGTTTGTTTCTCATTCAATGTTTATTTTACTATAGCTTTATTTCAGTGACTAAAAACGTGTTTTAGTTAATAGCAACAACACCGATCAGTTCAATAGTGCAAAAGCAGCATCTGATGTTTTAGCTAACGAGCCTGCAGTGATGCCACACATTACAGATGTTTGCAAACAAATTCAATCTAAACTTTCCTCAAGTCCTCCACTGTTAGTTCCATCCCAAAACTCCATAAAGACATGAGAAATGTAACACGGAGCGATCTGATTGGTTAGAGAGGATGTCAATCAAGCTTTGCTGGCCTATAAGACGTTCGGCTGGAGTTCATGCCAGCATGCCGTTTCCACCTGCGCCCTGCTGCACATCTCACTCCAGTGCTGGTTTCCCACCTCTAAACCTCCGTAGCCAATCAGAACCCGACCCAGAATGCAACTCTTCGTGTACAGCCTCCCCTGTCAATCAAAGACATAGAAATGTCATTACTGTAAAATATTAAGTGTGAGACTCATGTGATGTGTGTTGCATTACAGCAGATGATGCATTGAATGGTACATTTCTTGACCTGCATCACGATGAGCTCCAGGAGCAGCGGTAGTTGGCTGATGTCGCCGGCCGGCAGATCAAACAGGAACGGTGCGTTCCAAACCGCGTTCGCTCCACTGGCTCCCTTCGTCTCCTTAGTGCTGATGACTTTGCCATCCTGACGCAGGTTGATGACGACATAGTGATCTAAACACATAAACGGCCACTCTGAATTCATCATGACTGAGTGAGTTAGTCTGAATATGAATCATTCTGCATTACTTTCCATAGAACGTAACTATTGCAGTTGGTTACTTTTTTAGGGAATAATGCAACATTGTAATGCATTGCTTTTAAAAGTAACTTTCCCCAACACTGTATCCAACATAGTCTGAACATGGAAATTCTGAAGATTCATGTATACAGGAAAATTATATTTATTCATTATATGTTTTTAGCCAAAGTAACTTAAAAATGAGAAAATGCAAGAAATACATTCATCCAAGACAGACCGACCTGGAGTGCCAGGCATCCTGGTGAGTTTGGGCAGGTTCTCAGCTTTCCTCACCATCACCTTCATGCGATGCGCCAGCGTCTGATACTGCAGGAGAATCAGGATCTGACCCAGAAACCGCACCGGACAAGCAGAAGCCCCGACGTCCCCCACCGCATCCTGGGAACTCTGACTCTGAACGGACACAAATGATGAGTTATAATTACTGCTACAGGATTTGTAGTACATCCGGAGCAGATGTGAGGCGTGTTTCCCGGGAGTCTAGACACGGATCGTTCCAGATCACGAATGCGTCTGTGTGATGATGTTTCTGGCACTTTCCTCAAATAACATCTCCTCGTAATCGTATTAGACTCTCAGAGGAAGTACAAACTCACTGGAGCGTTAGATCTGAACATTAGCATCAAACGCACTCAAGTGTTTTCAGTGCGACTCTGAGCCCACGCAGAATCAAACCCAGCGTATACTGGAATGAGACGTGTTCGTTACGTAACGAATATTCATTATGCTGATAAAACTTCAGAAAACCAAAACTTTCAACTCAAATTCCAAGAGTTTTAAAGCTACATCCACCAAATCAAGACCAATAAATCTCTCTCTCTCACACTCTCTATGTGTCAGTATCTGTCTAAACTATCTGAATATCTACATATCTATCTGATTATCTTAATATCGATCTATCTAAATATTGCGGGTTCGAGTCTCAGGTCCAGCAGGGATTGTAGATAGATAGATTCTAGATAGATAAATATTCAGACAGGTATTCTATCTGATTATCTATCTGAATATCTATCTAAATATTTATGATTTCTTGAATATCTTTGATTATCTGAATATCTATCTACCTGAATATCATCCATCTGAATATCTATCAGAGTATCTCTATCTGAATATCTATCTGATTACCAGAATTTCTATATGATTACAAGAATATCTGTCAGATTATAAGATCTATGATCATTTGAATACCTATCTATCTGAATATCTATCTGATTTTCTGAATATCTTTGATCATCTGAATATCTATCTGATTACCAGAATTTCTATTCTTTCTGATTATAAGAATATCTATCAGAATATCTATGATTATTGGAATATCTTTGATTATCTGAATATATATCTACCTGAATATCTAACTGATTATCTTCAATTACCTGTATATTTTGATTATTTGAATATCTATCTATCTGAATATCTGATTATCTATGATCAGTCTGAATATCTATCTATCGATCTGAATATCAGATTATCTATCCATCCATCCATCTGTCTATCTATCTGATTATCTGAATCTGACTATCAGAATATCTATCTATCTGAATATCTGATTATCTGTCTATCATTAATCTGAATATCGGATTATCTATCTATCCATCCATCCATCCATCCATCTATCTATCTATCTGATTATCTATCTGACTATCAGAATATCTATCTGAATATCTGATTATCTATCTATCCATCAATCTGAATATCTATCGATCTGAATATTGGATTATCCATCCAACCATCTATCTATCTATCTATCTATCTCCAAGTTTTTAAAGTAGGCAAAGAGTAAGACTTTAAACAACTATTGTAGTTTCTTGTCAGGCCCACATTCACAGTTGTTTTAGTTCCTCCTCCTCTCTCTCTGTGTTTCTTCCTCTGCTCTGTGATGCATCTCTGCTGCGTTACTGATCTGCACTGGCTCGTGTCCACCTCTCTGCAGGACACGGCGCTCTGGCTCCGGGCCACGCTAACGCACCACTTGTTGGTACGCTAGTCACGCAGTCGTGCAATCCCACTGCTGTGGCGTTTGTGTTCTGATGAGAGCAGACAGAAACCTTTTTAGAGAAGCTCAGTCATTACCAGCATTCCTGTAGCTCAAACAGCAGAGCGTGACTACCTATTATGGGTTTGATTCCCAGGGAATGCGTGAGCTGATAAAATGCACATCTTCAATGTGGTTCATTTGGATAAAGGTGTCTTTCATTACTGTACTGTTCTCTCCAGACATCATATTTCATATGGCTCTTTTTTTCCATTTCATCAGAATCGAGTGATGGAAATGCCACATTTAGAATAAAAATCCCTTAATTCGCAAGACAGTTTTTTCGCTCACTTGAGGTGGTTTTGTGCGAAAAAGGGTTAATGTGAATAATGGGAGATGGAAACGCATTTGCCCAATAGATTCCTCCATACGCATCAAAAAAGTCATGTGACAGTGCTATGGGACGGCAAATCCAGTCTAACCAGTGGACCGATCTCGTTCCACAGCATCTGAAATGTTGTTATGGTCATTCTCAAATGCCTGAGCAAAGTCTGTCGTCAAAGTATTTCTGTATAATTGCCTTCCAGAACTGTCTTAAACGACTGCGTTCACAAACAGCGCAAGTAATTTATTATATACAAAAATTACTATATTCAGTGGCTTCTCCTACTTTTCCTAGTAATATATGGTGTCAGTTTATCAGGAAGTGACAATTTTGGTCTCTTTGACTTGTTGGATGGAAACGGTGCTTATTCACTAATGTTTTATGCGATATTCAAGTTTTTGTGCATAGGTTAAATTCGCAACTTTGGATGGAAACCCGGCTAATGCCAGCTGCCAAAGGTCAGTTTGCAGACTTTAGGCAGAATTGTCAGATTTTGCACAAAATCGCATAGTATATGATTTGCACAGACTGATTTTCTAGCTTCAGATTATGATTTCATCAAATCTGAGAATTCAAGCATGTTTGTTTTGTATATTTAGACAATTTTATTGACAATGAGTTTGTTGTTTTTGGAACAACTTCAGAAGTCAGACTTTTTCTCAGAATTGAGATATAAACTTAAAATTTTGTGGAAAAAGTCAGAATTCTGCAATTACATCTTTATATCATGCAATTCTGAGAAAAAGTCAGAATTCTGAGTTTATATCATGCATCAATTCAGTGATAGAAAGTGGCTTCCACAGGCATCAGAGTCAAAGCCACTCAAATCTGCAGACTGGCTCTGACTTTTGGCAATTACAGTCAGCTATTCCAAAATCCTGATGAGTAGTGCATTCAAGCCTTCATTTGTTTGCTGTACGATGCACAGTTTCTCTCTGTAACCATTTACAAAGCAAGCAAGTACACAATGCATGATCTCCTCTAATACCTTCCTGAGCCTCCTCCTCACGGGGTTGAGTTGCCGATTGAAGGTGGCGGTGCAGTCGGGTTCCCAGTGGATTTCAGCACATGCCAGTTCGAGTTCGCCCACAGCCGTCTCCCTCAGACCTGAGAAATCCCTGCTGGACACGGTCAGCCTGAGGGTGCAGGACTGGAGCTCTTCTTCCGACCTCACCTGCAGCTGGAACACCTGCGCTGGAGCCTCCGGACCGAGGCTGTGTCTGCGCGTCGGGCCGCCCTGAAGCGGCATGGGGCAGAGCGGAGGCAGACAAGCCTTCACTGTAGTCCCACTCAGCTTCCTAGAGCCTCGGTAGAGACCCAGAATGGTGACGGTGAGTTTGCCCTGCGTTGGTGAGAAAAGAAGGGTGAAGTGAAGGGAAGGTGTGGGTTTGTGAGAACCAGAGCCGTAATGTCGGCCATTGTCAGCGTTAAGCCTGCTGCCTTCCGAAAATGAACTGCTGTCATTCCCGTTACGATCAATCACCCGGCGTGACTTCCCAACCAGACTAAGTTTAGGAATGGTCGGGAGCGACGAACGACTGCGAACAGGTTTAGAGGGTTTGTAGGGAACGGCGGGAGAGCTGAGCCGCCGTAGATTGAAACGAGACTTCGGAGGATAAGTTGGTAAAGATAGATCGTCTTCTGACGGCGTCGAGCTGCTGTTAAATGAAGGATAGTCCAGAACGTCTCCGTCCAGCTCTTCATACTGCTGTTTGATTGGCAGTGTGTTGATGGAAGGGGAGGGGCTAAGAGTCACCGTCACATGATCTGCAGGTAGAGGTGGTAAGGAAAGCCCCGTCTCCTTGTCATTCAAGGGGCGGGACTTCTGATGCCAGCAGCAGACGATGCAGCCAATCACCAGGCAGAAACAGAGAATGGCCAAGCCAACAGCCAATAGGATTTGGAGATGCGCTAGTAAAATAAACAGATGAAGACACAGTCAATATAAAGACAAAATCCGTCATTTCGAGCAACACCAACACTTAAAAAAAAAAAATCCATAAAATTTACGGGTAAAAAAAAAAACAGCTAAATTTTACCATAAAAAATATGGTAGCAACGTTTACAGTTTTATGGTTTTTACTTAAAGGTGCATAGTGTCATTCATACAAACACTAAACACCATCATGGTAACACACATGAATCTAAAATAATGCAATAAACATTAATTTAACAACATGAGATGTTACATACAACCCTAATGTACAAAACTGATCCAAAAAAACAAAACAAGAAAGAATAGTTATTTCGACAACAACAACAAACAACAACAACATCAAATTAAAAAAAAAAGTAACGCAGGGCATTCTGAGAATGTCAGTTTACTTTTTTTTAAATATTATTAACATCCAAAAACAGTAAACTACTGTAAAATTACATGTAATGTCCAATACAGTTTTTCATCGTATATAGTAGGGGAAACTATAGTACCATTAACCATTTAACAGGTTTTTACTGTAGCATTTTTACAGTTTTTTACCATTAAACTCCTGGTCATTTTTTACAGTGAACATCATGGTTTAAATTCCCAAGGAATGCATAAAATGATAAATTGTTACATTTTAATGCAATGCAATGCAAGTTGCTCTGGATAATAGCTTGTCAAATTTGAATAGATTTATACAGATTCGTACAGATACTACAAAATAAAATTCCAGGATTTCAAGGACTTTAAGCACTACTTTTTGATTTTCAAGGACTGCAATCAGAGATCTTAATAATCAAACAATGTCTTCTCTTTCAAATTCTAAAATAAAGATAAACAGAGGAATAAAATTATACCAATAAAACAAATGCAAAAATAAAGTGAAGCACTTGAGAAGTATTACTACCAAAGTATTACAAAAGTATATTACACTTTTACTATAGTAAAACACGGATAATTTTTTTAACGGATTTGTAATTGTGTAGGCCTGTACTTTTTTGTTTTGTTTTGCTTTTCTAACTGTACTTCCTTAATTGTTTGATGTTTTTTTTTACTGTTTAAGAAAAAAAAAAAAGATTCGTAAACCGCTCTGAAACAAACGATTCGCCAAATGCACTCCGAAGTCACGAACTGAATCAAATGATTCGCGTTCCGCGGTCCGAAATCCCGATCTGAATAATCATTAACGAACCATCATTTCAGATTAGAACTCGGAGTACGAATCGCGAATCATTTGACTTTTACTGGAACTTCGCGTATCGCGATAATTTGATTTGAATCATTCGATTCGCGAAATGATTCACGAACCCGTTCCAAATCTAAATCAAATGATTCCTGATTCGCGATTCTGAAAGAGTTAATCATTTTGCAACGGAATGGGTTAACTCATTCGGAGTTTCGAAAAGCTCCGTTTTACCAATTACTATAAGACCTTTTTAAAATCATTACAAGCGATGTCAAAATCCAACAATGAATCTGATCTGTTCTTTACTAGTGAGTTGTTTAAAATCAATGATCAAAGTCGAGAGTTTGAATCAATCGGAGCGGATCCAGCGTAAATGACTCAATTGATTCGGTTCATCTGTTCCTCTTTTCGCGTCTTCACTACTACTACTGGCTTATGTCGTTAGTTTTATGACATTAACTGAAATAAGATTAAAAAAAAAGTTGTTGTTTTTTTATTACGTGGATTTTGTGTGAAAATATGTGTGCTTACTTGAAAAAAATAACAGATACATTGTCTTTTAATAATTCAAGCACTTTTCAAGTACCTTTTCAGGAATGTTGCTATTTTCAAGGATTTCCCAGGCCTTAAATATCACAAAGTCAAACTGAATTACTGCAAGCACTTTAAGCATCTTGTGCGAACCCTGTTTATAACAGGGCTGATGGCACGTGTCTGAATTTGCTGCAGCGTGATTTCACAAAAATCATCAGTAATTTTAATGACTCATAGCAGTTTGGTCGTGCCGCCCACTCCTAGAGTATCCTGTGTAGTTAAGCAATATGAAATATTCTGCTGTAGTGCACCAAGAAAACTCCCTGTGAAAGCAATTAGAGGCAAACACAGAGGGTTTGTTTGCTGCGTTTTTTTCGGTCCGAATGCAACTCATCATTTCTGATCGCATTAGGGCACAGAGGAAATGGTCCTGGGTTCTAATCAGCGACTGGCTTCAGTGATCAGAACCAGAGCTGATGTCAAACCGCAGACAGTGACAGCTCAAAATGACGTTTATGCATGTAACTCAATTAATCTACTCAATAACTGTCAACTATGAAATCACACGCCGGCTGTGTCTCCGTAAAATCTCTCGTGCATATTTGTGAACATTAAAACAAGTGATTTTAAACATCTTACACATCTTTAAATAATTGCATTAAGGTGCTGCTTTTGTCTTAGTATAATATAGTAGAGTATAAAATCTAATGCATCAATGAACCAAACAAGAATCGCATGCAAAACAATAAATAAAACGTCTAAACTAGATGCACAAAGGTATTTTTCTTACCTTCAAGTTCTACCTGCATGTTGTCAGAGACTGCTGACTCCCCAAACCAGCAGCTAAAGCTAAATCTGACTAACTAGTGCTGTCTGATCCGCAGTCATGCTCTCTATTGAGTGCTCTCACACATTAAACTCAGCTCACTTCAGTAGCTCGAGTCCCTGCGCGTCCACAGACACGACTCTATAAATCAGCAGGACGCGAACGCGCGCCGGTCACGCGCACCGCAGAGGAGAAATCAATTCGGTTCACCGCTGATGCGTGATGGCACGGGGCGATTCGAATTAGTGAAGCAATGCATTTAAAGACGGCGAGATTATAAATAGACGCGTCGGATTTATGTTATTTCTACGTGATGTACTAAGCAAAATTTCATAAATCTCAGGTCCCGAATGTATATGCGTGCTGGTGAATCAAACGTCTAAAATTCGAAAGGGTTTAACTGACCTTCACTGGTTAAAGCTGGCCAAAATGAGAGACAAACCTTTTTTCCAGCAAGCATATTTATCATAAATCCATGGGGCGCATGTATGCATTTAACACACAGTTTTGTCCAAAGCAACGAAATACCAAATTTATTTAAAAAATAAAAAAATAATTAAAATTAAGTCACCTTTAAAGTTGTCCAAATGAAGTTCTTAATGCATATTACTAATCAAAAATTAAGTTTTGATATATTTACGGTACGAAATTGACAAAATATCTTCATGGAACATGATCTTTACTTAATAACCAAATGATTTCTGGCATAAAAGAAAAATCGATAATTTTGACCCATACAATGTATTGTTGGCTATTGCTACAAATATACCCGTGATACTTAAGACTGGTTTTGTGATCCAGGGTCACAAATCTCAGGTTTACTGACCTTCACTGACCAAACAGAGACTCAGACTTTTTTTCCAGCAAGTTATTTATCACAAATCTCAGGTTGGGGCAAGTTGTCCCATTCCCAGTGGGGCACATGTATTCATTTAGCACATAGTTTTAACCTTCATAGTTCACCTGAAAGCTAAATAAGCAAGCTTTCCATTAATGTATGGTTTGACAGGACAATATTTGGCAGAGATCTGATGGTGCAAAATAAAATAAAATAAAAAATAAAAAACTTGAGAAAAATTGCCTTTAAAGTTGTCCAAATTAAGTTCTTAGCAATGCATATTACTAATCAACAGTTAAGTTTCGATAAATGTATGGTAGGAAATTTACAAAATATCTTCATGGAACATGATCTTTACTTGTCACCCTAATGATTTTTGGCATAAAATAAGAAAAATCGATCATTTTGACCCATACAATGTATTGTTGGCTATTGCTACCTGTTACCTACTTAAGACTGGTTTTGTGGTCCAGGGTCACAAATCCTGGGTTTATTGACCTTCACTGGTTTATGCTGACAAAACTGAGACACAAACCTTTTTTCCAGCAAGATATTTATCATAAATCTTGGGCTGGGGCAAGTTGTCACATTTTCAGTGGGGCACATATATGCATTTAGCACACAGTTTTATCCAAAGCAATGAAATACAGCATTTATTTGCCAAGTGAAACATAATATTACTTTTAAATCCTGAAGCTGCTTTCCAAACATTCTTCTTGTTATGCAAGTCCTGCTATTAAATTAACCATAGGCTACTTTTCCAGTGCAATAATGGAAGAAACTGTACAATGATAAAATCTAATTAAACTTACAAACTAATTAAACAGTCATCTCTGTTAACTAATCTCATCTGAGCGATGCATTTATGGACATAGAAGTAAAAATACAGAAGGTCTATTACAGTATAACAAACTTTCATGGAGTTCCGGTAAGTCATAAAATTCCTGCTGAACACAACATTAATTTCTAGATGGCTCATAAAAATTCTGATCTCACCCAAACCAAGGGTTCAAACCTACTGACAGAAAAGCAAACACAGCATCTGAAGGCAACAAAACGCTGCAGTTGCAACTCAACTGTTTACTTCTATAATGTGATGCGTTTATGAGTGAAAAAGGAAATCCAGTTTTTAAAAACTTTACCTTTCTGATTTTATCCAACCTGCAACATCAGTCCGTTTTGATTTCATATAAGAGTGATTACATTGCACAATTGATGCAATAACATCTAAATAGAGAATAACTGCAATTTATCAGGATGTGTGCTGTTCTATTGTAAATTTGTTTTAATTAGTTCCCAATTCATATTTTTGCACCATGTTAGTCTATGCCAGTCTTAAGCCAGTTATCATCCAATAAGTGACATCATTTTCGTTTCTTGTTTGAAGTTACAGAAATCAGTTTAATGATTCAAAAATATCAAAAGAAAGTTGCAAATATGAAAATGACACTGTTGTGTAAGCTGACGGCCTTTCTGAACATCCTGTACATTTTCTTGTGTCCTCATGTAAACAATCAAGTCATAATTAATAAAGATGAGTGTCTGAGCTTGACCAGAGCAGATCTCTGGAACTCTATTAGAAGCTTTTATAAAATTACTTCCCTAATTCACAGCACAACAACATTCATTCTTAAGAGTTAATGAGTTGACAAGATTCGTCAGAAGACGAATGACCCGTGTACCTTCCAGGTGTTTGCTGATGAGGACCTGCAGCAGCATCCAGGTGAGGATGAAGAGCAGAACCGCCTCGATCAGCCCCTTACAGAAGACGACGAGCACAGACACACAGACGGGCTGCTCGTCACGGCCGTCCTCCATCATGCAGCGCCTCTCATTTATCTAAGGTGACCATGTCACCACCCCCAGTTTGGATATTTCCTGATGGCTAATCGGAGTCGTTTGTGATCGATCATAAATAATAAAAGCTCACTAGATCGTAGGTCTCTCCTTCTCCCACAGTTCTGGCATGAAATTGCAAGCTTGTTCTATTAATTCTGCAGCTGAAGGATGACTGTGTGGCAGTGGTTCATTTTGGCTGCTTCAGTGCAGTGGCATCCTGCTGAGTTTGCTTAATAAACTGGCTCGATTTTAAACTAAAGCACACAAATATTTACTTAAAGTAGATTTAAATAATTTGCATTATTTAAAAACATAGTATTACTGCAGACCAGGGTCTGTAATGACGGCCCTGTTCATACAACTCTTCAAATGTGACCCTGGAACACAGTCATAAGGTTCAGTTTTGAGAAATTAAGCTTTCCATTAACGTATGGCTTGTTAGGACAGGACAATATTTGGCAGAGAATTTGCAAATCTGAAATCTAAGAGTGCTAGGAGAAAATCACCTTTAAAGTTGAAAATTAAAATTAAGTTCCTGCATATTACTAATCAAAAATTAAGTTTTGGTACATTTACGGTAGGAACATGATCTTTACTTATTATCCTAATGATTTTTGGCATAAAAAAAGAAAAAATGATCATTTTGACCCATGCAATGTATTGTTGGCTATTGCAACAAATATACCCGTGCGACTTAAGACTGGTTTTGTGGTCCAAGGTGACAAATATCAATAGGTTATTCTTAAATCCAGCAAAAGCAAAGTACTTTTCACAGAAGCATACAATGATGTTCAGTCCTTGTGCTTGAGAACATCAGCACTGCACGTTTTGGACACACCTTAACACATCTGCAGAAATAAATAAATTAATTAATTAAATGAAAAGTATACAAATTTAGGATGTTTCATCCCTTTAAAGGTCTCCAAATATATTACTAACTCGTCTTTAAAAAAAAAAACACTAATCGTGGGGGAAGACTGAAAAGATTAGTTATTTATTTATTTTTATGCGTACGTAACAAACCAAACTTAATTTCCCATGAGGGGATGAGTCTAACGGATATCTTTGTTGTATCCAGCAAACAACACTGGAAAAAAACAAAAAAAAAAACAAACAACAACAACAACAAAAAAACAAAAACAAAACAAGTGTTTAAATTTTTGTTTTGCACTCTGACTTGTATTTTGGCGCATGCACAGTTCAGCGCCACAGTGTAATGACGCAGTTAGTTCATTAGTTTAGTTGCTTTTTAAAAGTTATTGCCGTTTTGATATGTGACCCTGGATCACAAAATCAGTCATAAGGCTAAATTGTTCAAAACTGAGATTTATATGTCATGAAAGCTGAATAAATAAGCTTTAATGTATAGTTTGTTAGTATAGGACAATATTTGGCTGAGATACAACTATTTGAAAACCTAAAATCTGAGGGTGCAAAAAAATCAAAATATTGAGAAAATTGCATCTAAAGTTGTCCAAATAAAGTTCTTAATGTATATTAGTAATCAAAAATTAAGTTTTCATATATTTACAGTAGGAATTTTACAAAATATCTTAATGGAACATGATCTTTACGTAAATTACAAATATACCTCAGCGACTTAAGACTGGTTTTGTGGTCCAAGGTGACAAATATCAATACGTTATTCTTAAATCCAGCAAAAGCAAAGTACTTTTCACAGAAGCACACAATGGTCTTTAGTCCTTGCGCTTGAGAACATCAGCACAGCACATTTTGGACACACCTGAACACATCTGCATAAATGAATAAATAATTAATTAAACGAAAAGTGGCTATGTCCTTGTGATCAACCAAATAAAGTATACAAATACCTTTCTTTAGGATGTTTCATCCCTTTAAAGGTCTCCAAATATATTACAAACTCGTCTTTAAAAAAAAAAACACTAATCGTGGAGGAAGATTGAAAAGATGAGTTATTTATTTTTATCCGTACGTAACAAACCAAACAGGTATTCTTTTGTTGTATCCAGCTACATGCATCATTCCAGAAAGTTTGTACCAAACTACACTGAAAAAAACAAAACAAAACAAAACAAAACAAAACAAAACAAAACAACCAACAAGTGTTTAAATGTTTCTACTTCTAATTCTCACACGCTTTTGTTACTCACTAGTTTGTTTTGTACGCTGACTTTTATTTTGGCGCATGCGCAGTTCAGCGCCACAGTAGTGATGGGAAGTTCGGATCATTTTACCGACTCGGACCTTTGAGATGAACGAATCTTTTTTCGAGTCATTTCGTTCATTTCAGCAAAATATAATTAAAAGGTTACCTGTTACCTCCCTAACACATCTCCTGCTTACACAAACGTCGATCACACTTAAAACAAAACTATAATGCTATAAGAAACAGAAAATATTTATTCATTGTTTACCTGGGTCTTTAGTCTATGATTAGCTCACCTCACCTCTTATCTGACAAGTTTTCGGGTTTGAGTCGTTCATTTATCACGTGACAGCTAACCAACGCAGTCTGAGCCGGAAAAAGAATTGATTAGTTCATCTCTCGAGTCTTCGGGTTCGAGTCGTTCGTTCATAACGTGACAGCCCCATAAGGTGAACAAACGACTCTAAAAACCCGAAGACTCGAAACAGGTGAACTAATTCCAGTTCAGAACCTAATAGGACGTTGCGCATGCGCGACTGAACGAATCACTCCCCGAAACGACTCGTTCGTCCCGAGTCACATTAAAGATTCGTTCAAAATGAACGAATCATTCATTCGCCACAGTGTAAAGCGCAGACGCAGTTTATTAGTTTAGTTGCTTTTAGTTTAGTTATTGTCGTTTTGATATGTGACCTTGGATCACAAAACCAGTCATAAGGGTACATTTTTCAAAATTGAGATTTATACAGGATCTGAAAGCTGAATAAATAAGCTTTAATGTATAGTTTGTTAGAATAGGACAATATTTGGTCGAGATACAACTATTTGAAAACCTAAAATCTAGAAAATTGCCTCTAAAGTTGTCCAAATAAAGTTCTTAATGTATATTACTAATCAAAAATTAAGTTTTCATATATTCACAGTAGGAATTTTACAAAATATCTTAATGGAACATGACCTTTACATAATTTACAAATATACCACAGCGACTTAAGACTGATTTTGTAGTCCAGTGTCACATATGTATTAAGTAACTAATGTTACACCAAAACCAATAAACGTTAACTAGATAAAAAAGTTTGTCAAGACAAACTTTAAGTTGGCTTGAGAAAGCCGGACCAGAAAGTTTATAAAAGTTTAAGAAGTTTTAAGTTTGGATAGTTTTCAGTCTGAAATAGTTTGAAGTTGAAATTAGTTTTAAAAGGTTAAAGTTTGAGTGCAGTCTGTCAGATAGATAGATAGATAGTTAACATGTTAGTATGATTCTAAAACTAGCAACATTACCATTAGCAAGTAGTTAGCATGTTGCTAGTCTGTTTCTAGCATGATTAGCATGTTGCTAGCATGTTTTAGCAAGTTGTTAGCATGTTGCTAGCACGTTTCTAGCATGATTAGCATGTTACTAGCATGGTTAGCAAGTTACTAGCATGTTTCTAGCATGATTAGTTTGAAAGATTAAAGTCTGAATGTTTTGAAGGAAATACAGTCTATTAGAAAACCAGATAGATATGGTGTTGCTGTGTGGTTGCTAGGTTACTCAGGGTGGTTGCTAGGGTACCTGGGGTGGTTGCTAGGGTATCCAGGGTGGTTGCTAGGACGGTTGCTACGGTGTTGCTAGGCAGTTTCTAGGGTCCTCAGTGTGGTTTGGAAGTATAGCTAGGGTCAGGCTGGTTGCTAAGGTACTCAGGCTGGTTGCTAATGTTGCTGCTGCTAGAGTACTCAGGGTGGTTGCTATGCTATCTGGGGTGGTTGCTGGGGGTTAAGTACCAACAGGGTTGCTAGGGTACAGGGTGGTTGCTAATGTGTTGCTAGGCGGTTGCTAGGGTGTGGGTGCCCGGGGTGGTTGCTAAGGTGTTACTATCATGTTGTTACCATCATTAGCAAGTTATTAGCATGTTGCTAGCATGTTTAACATGTTACTAGCATGTTACTAGCATGTTTGTAACGTTGTTAGCATGATTCTAACATGGTTAGCAAGTTACTAGCATGTTTCTAGGATGATTAGCATGTTACTAGCATGATTCTAGCATGATTAACAAGTTATTAGCAAGTTTCTAGCATGATTAACATGTTACTAGCATGTTGCTGGCATAATTAGCATACTGCTAACATGATTTAAATAGATTAGAAATATTAGATGAGTTTGAATGAGTCTAAATGGATTAGTAATAGTACACAGAAGTGAAGCTCGATTTAGTCTCAAAGGATTCTTGGAGGTTAGATTTGAATTTTGACAGTTGGAGCTGGCTTATTTGAACATTCCGTCAATGTAAGTCTATGGGATATTTTGGTGGTTTTGACAGTTTGGTTTACGAAAACCGTAAACCGGATCAGTTAGAAAAGATATAGCAACCCGAGTCAGACCAGTCTGCAGGCCTGGGCCGAGTCTGGTGGCTGTAGCTTAAAAGCTCTAGGAGGAGATACGTTTTAAAAAAGGGTCTCAGAAGAAGAAGAAGAAGAAGTTTAAATACAATATCAGTAAGTTGGCTTTCGCATCTTTGTCCGTTATGATGACGATAGCGACATCATGTGGACAAGTTTACTTGAATTCATATTAACTTATACTACATATAAAACAGTAATGTATTTCATTTAATATATTCCAGTTTTAAATTGCTTTAGTCAGATTGGCGGTTAGCTGTCACACATTTATAATTATGGGTTTATCAGTTTTACTTATAAACTGAGTGTGGAACATTCACACGGTTTCAGGAAATTAACCCATCTATCACTATCATGAGAACACATGACCGAAGATAAGGTTCAGTTAAACCAGTATTCGCCCCGCCTTTATTAGACTTCTCAGAGGACGTTTAGTGACAGATGAACATCGGCGATTACTGAAGATGGATCGGACGTGTTTTTGTGTGCTGTTCATATTCATTTCATATGTCAGTTCGACAAAAGCACATTATGATGCTCGAATGACGGTGGAAAATGAAGGTAAGCTAATATTTACTATATTATTTCGTCCGCTTCATGTTAGATCATGTTATGTTGACAAATATTAGATATTAATATTATGTTTACACCCAAATGTGGTGAACTTTGTATATGATGGTACGAAAACGTATATACAATAATAAAGACAACTCACTAATAGTCTCAGTAGAGTTGAAATTAGAAGAGGAATAAACAACAGAAACTAGAATGAGCAGTTTTTAAATGTCCGTTTCATTTTATAGTCACATTACATGAAAAGCGTTCATGTGTCAAACTGTCACTTCATTTTCTCATGCATTATATTAGAACTCTATCTTAACAACCACAAGACACTCAAGTTTCTTATCTCAGTGTCACTGCTGTCTCTTCTGTATTTTTGTGCATCGTTTGTGTATTAACATACAGGAACTGCTTTAAACTAGATGCATTTAATTACAAATGTATGCGTGTTTCAGGTATAACCAGGTTTTCTTTTGAAAACAATATTAATTTGGTGAAGCTTGTCAGCACTTCTGATAACAAAGTCATATGGGTCGGAGGAAACGACGTCCTCTATTATATCATCCCAAAACAAGGCATCAACCCTCATCAGGTACCTCATATAGTGTCATACTGTATGTACACAGACTGTAAATGACATCTGATCAGTTCCCATCGGCTGCTCGCTCTAGTTCATCCGCCAAGAAAATATATTTTACTTTAAGCGAGTATGCAAAAGCTGATGTGCCCTAACTTCTCCAATGCAAAACATTTAAAACCTTGAAGAAAACAAGTTATTCCTATTAAAATAACTTCTGTCATGATCCTGTATTTGCACAGTGTCACTATGTTTTTGTTTGTAATATGATATGTTTGCTGTGTTTAGGTGGATGTGACTCTTTGTAAGGATGAAAGCAAAGATTTAGACACCTCTGTAAGTATTAAAGAACAAACGGTGTTTATGCACAGCTTTCGATATTCAGAATCCCACGATCAAGTTTTACTGAGTGTGTTTACACTGTAGTCTGATAATCAGAGACTAGCTGTTTATTGAAATAACCGGTTTTGCTATTTTACATATACATAACTTAAATGTGCATGTAAAAAATAAAAATTCAGATTAGTTTTTAGATCATTTGAAAGCTGAATAAATAAGCTTTTTAATTGCATTGATGTGTGGTTTGTTAGGATAGCATATACAACTATTATAACTATTTGAAAATCTGAAATCTGAGGGTGCAAAAAAAATAAAAAATAAAATCCAAATTTTAATATAATAAAATGGTAATATTAATAATACTTTAATATAATAAAACATTGCCGGTACTAATCCAAAATTACGTTTTTTTTTATATTTAAGATAGGAAATTTACAAAATATCTTCATGGAATATGATCTTTATTTAATATCCCAAAGACTTTTGGCATAAAAGAAAAATTGCTAATTAATAAACCCTAGATTATTCCAAAATGTCAGTGGGAAACTTGTCTGACTCATATTCTCATCTCACGTTTGCAATTTCTCCTGCAGCTGCACAGGATGCACAATAATGTACAATAATTTCTAAAAACATTTGCAGTACAGATACTTTCCTGTGAGATCTCACGTATGCACATTTAAGTCAGAATGCAGGTTAAGGTTTAACGCGTTTTCATGAATACACATTGCATTATGCATAACTGAACACTAATATAAACAATGTTGTAGTTTGTGTCCCATTAAAGTTCACTGACAGCTATTTAACTGTTGATTTTTCCAGCACCATTTATACAGGATCTCTCTGCTCAGAGAAAGCGTTGACAACAATCTCCTGTTCATCTGTAGATCACATGATGCAAATACAGTGTGCTGTAACATGGTATGTCCTATTTTTATATTGCATTACAAGCTCGGGTGACAGTATGAAACTGAGCCACGTGTTTCGTTACAGAGCTCCACCTATTCTCCGATCGACCACTTCACATCAGAAAATTACGAGCCAGATATTAATGAGCCGTCATTACTTGTCGGTGAGTATTGCACATTGTATTGATGTATATGCATGCTTGCACACATTCGGGCTGCAGTTTTGGTTCACGAATTAAAATTGCAAAAATAATGAATCTTGTTGAATATCTGTCGTTGATGATATTAAAGGGCTGCATTCAGAGTTCATAACTCAAAACACTCAGAGAATCTTGACCAATCACTCATTTGTTTGGTACATAGCTGAACACAGTGGAGTATTATTATTTAATATTAGAGCCAAGAACTAACTGAGGAGATTGTGCTTGGTTTGGTTTCTTTTTCTCCCCCTCTCCATCTCTGTCCGCCTTCATGCAGATTCTTATGAAAAGTTTAAGTTTTATTTCTGACTCCCAGCAGATGATTTGAAGTATTAAAGCACTATTTTTTGGTTAAAGCTGCTGTTTGTAAAGCACAGTTTCAGGAAACTGCAGACGTTTTGAAATGCAGTGCCTGATGCAACATGCAGTGTGTGTATTTGCATGAGATATCCTTTATTGCTGATACTATATATAATGGATCATTAATGTTTAACAGGAGAGTTGACTGATATCATTGTTACCATGTTATCCCAAACCTATATGACTTTTTCTTATATGACGCAGAACACAAATGGAGATGTTTAGTAAAATGTCCACGCTGCTCTATTCAATACAATGATTGTCAAGCTCCAAAAATGACCTAAACGCACCATGAAAATATTTCAACACTAGTCCATATGACTTGTGTACTTTATTACACATTATGAGACACTGTGTGAAGAGACTAAACTAAAAATCTTGGACATTCGTCCTGGAAAGTCTTACAGTCTCCAAAAGGTTCATTTTTGGTTGAACTATTGTACAATATCTACAATAAATGTCTGACAAGAAGCAAATGCAGCACACTGTCTTTGCTTATCAAGTGGTTTTGATGAGGAACTGATAGAGGAACTAGACCCTTCTCGTGTGCTGATGGTGAGAGATCATCTCCATATATAGGTCTGTACTGACTCATGTTGACCCTTATTCACAGGGCTTCTGATTAGTTGTTTAATTAATAGGAATTCAACATTATGTTTGACTAGTAAAATTACTATTTGATTAGTCACAACTGGTGGATTTATCTGCTTGTTTGTTTATTTTTTGTTGGCATCACGTGTTTTGCTTTCAAAATACGCAGATCTGTGCTGACTTACTGTCTGCACGCTAAAAACCTCTTTAAAGAGGTCATGAAGAACTTACGTAATCAGATTACTTTTTTCCAAGTAACTAGTAAAGTAACATTTTTTAATTTACAAGAATATATCCGAGTTACTTTTTCAAATAAGTAACACCAGTTACTTTGTTTCACGTTTATTGACTGACAAGTCTCCCGTCTCCAGATTGCAGACTAAATGTGAACATGCATTAATTCTTGGAATCTCACTTGCAAGAAAACAGATTCAATATTCATCAAAATGAATTAAAACTGTGAAATGCAAACTCAGAGTATGACACAAACCTTGACATTTGATTAAATGTCAAATAACACAAATATCCTTTATTTAACCCCATTTTATTAACCAATGTCTTTGCTGCTGACCTTTGATGATCCAATTCAACCATACTAATATGCAAAAATGACTTTAGATAAATTAAAGGAGAAGTCCACTTCCAAAACAAAGGTTCACATATAATGTAGTCACCCCCTTGTCATTAAAGATGTTCATGTCTTTCCTTCTCCAGTCGTAAAGAAATTGTTTTTTGAGGAAAATTTCAGCATTTTTCTCCATATAATGGACTGATATGGTGCCCGGATTTTGAACTTCCAAAATGTAGTTTAAATCCGGCCTCAAACGATCACAAATGTGGTTGTAAACGATCCCAGCCAAGGAAGAAGGGTCTTATCTAGCGTAATGATAAAATAATACAATTTCTATACTTTTTAATGTCAAACGCTCGTCTTGTCTTACTCTGTCTGGACTGTTTTTGTTCTGGTTCATGTCAGTTAGTGTATGTGGAAAAACTCCCATCTCATGTTCTCCCTCAACTTCAAAATCATCCTATATCACTGTTTTACCTTTTTTGCTAAGGGTGTTTGATCTTCTTTGCATGTTCACTTTGCAAACACTGTGTCGGTACTTCTGCAGTGATGTAGAGCCAGAATACACAGAGTTCAAGAAGAGCAAGGCAAGATGAGCGTTTTTTTAATGAAAATAAGATCCTTCTTTCTTCAGCTGGGATAATTTACAACTGCATTTGTGATCGTTTGAAGCTGCATTTAAACTACATTTTGGAAGTTCAAAATCGAGGCACCATATCAGTCCATTATATGGAGAAAAATCCTGAAATGTTTTCCTCAAAAAACAAATTCTTTATGACTGAAGAAAGAAAGACATGAGCCTCTTGAATGACAAGGGGGTGAGTACATTATATGTGAACCTTTGTTTTGGAAGTGCACTTCTTTAACATTTGTGCTTCATTGCTTTTTTATTGCTGAAGTGTGTTGAACTACAGACGTGAACTACAGAGCCTGAGAAAGGGCTTTTACATTTGCTAAAAATAGAACTTTTCATATTAAAAACAAAAACACAAGCCCTCCCCAGATTGCGAAAGTAACGCAAAAGTAACAACACATTACTTTCCATAAAAAGTAACTAATGTAATTAGTTACCTTTTAAGGGAGTAATGCAATATTGTAACTTTTGTAAGTCATTTTTTACCCAACACTGTGGAGAATCATTGCCAAACTTTGAATCACCTGCTGTTTAGTGAATAATAGTTTTTACAGCTTGTTTACAGTATTTTACTAAACAGGGCAATTCCATAAAAGTGCTAATTGGAGTGGAATTTCTGCGGGCGATTTAATAACAACACTCAAATTAAAGAAAACAGACACACCTCTTTTTCATAATGACTAGTGCAATCTGCCAAAAAAAACAAATTAGCAACTATCACAGCCATGTTATTGCAAAACAGATTACAGGATGCTTAAAATAGTTGCTCAAATACCATTAAATTGACTAGTGCAAACCTTAGTAACACACCTTTCATGATTCATGATTAATTAAAGATTTTAGATGCAAAAACAGGCGTTCGTTATTATTTTTTCACTCTGTGTTTTTTTAGTAAATCGTAAGAGTAGTTTTTAAAAAGGTCAAAAGGAGGTTTGTGTTGGCGTAAGCTGTTAGTAAATCCGCCCCTTAGTATAAACATCAGTCAGTTATGCCAAAAAAACTGTCGGATAAATAAGAAGCTATGAATATGATATGTCTGAGAATGTGTAGTCTGGCACATTCCTGTTAGCGGAACACAATACAAAACAGGAACTTGGCATCTATTAAAGGCCTTAAATACATGCTCACACAATACGTGGGAAAACTCTTTCTGTGACGTATCAGAGCACGGCTGTGAGATTGTGAGATTGTACACCTCTGGTGAAAAAAATTAAAAATTTCTTTTTATTACATGCTGCATCCTGTTGATTTCTATATTCTATATCTTCCAGATAATATGCTGTACTTTACCAAGTCTGAGAAGGGATTGTACAGGATCAACAAGGATGACAAAAATGACAACATTTGGTCTCAGTCGAGTCAAGCAGGTGAGAATCTTTCACTACTAAAATGTTTCATCGCAACAGTGAGAATTTCACTTTTTCACTTAAATGACTCAACGTCTTCATCAGAATGATACTGCTTTGATTCTAAACGGTGCTTTTTTGTGCCACATTTAGAGCAAACATACCTGAAGCTGATCGCTGGCAAAGGCCAACACCAGGACAAAGTTTATTCCTTCTTCGCAGAGAAACACAAAAGTAAAGAGGGTGAATTGGAGCACTGGATTCCACGAGTCTCTCAGAGCTGCATGGTGAGCAGAAATCACACTGTTAAACATGAAGCGAATTTGGGATTGCGTTTTTAATTTTGTTAGTAGTTTCAAAATTAGTGATGCACCCTAACTTTACCTAATCTGATAATGATACTCCACCCAAAAATAAAAACAGTTCTCATTTACTCCCCACCATGTCATTCCAGACCTGTATGACTGAGTCTGTGAAATGCAAAAGTTTCGAAAAGCCAACAGGATCTAGAAAAACACAGGACTGTATTTCTTAGACTTGCAAGTTCTTAGACTGCAATTCATACAGGTTTAGAAAGCCAAGAGAGAATGATGTCAAAATGATCATGTTTGATTAGACTATCCCTTTAAAGAAGAAGTCCACTTCCAGAACAACAATTTACAGATAATGTACTCACCCCCTTGTCATCCAAGATGTTCATGTCTTTCTGTCTTGAGTCATGAAGAAATTATGGTTTTTGAGGAAAACATTTCAGGATTTTTCTCCATATAATGGACTTCATTGGTGCCCCAAAATGTAGTTTAGATGCAGCTTCAAAGGCTCTAAACGATCCCAGACGAGGAAGAAGGGTCTTATCTAGTGAAACGATCACTCATTTTTTTCAAAAATAAAAATTTGTATACTTTAAGCACAAAAGCTCATGTAGCACAGGCTCTGGGATGCGCATTCTTGAATGATTCGTTCATTTTGAACGGATCTTTAATGTGACTTGGGAAGAACGAGTCATCTCGGGGAGTGATTCGTTCAGTCGCGCATGCGCAACATCCTATTAGGTTCTGTACTGGAATTAGTTCACCTGTTTCAAGTCTTCACATTTTTGGAGTGGTTCGTTCATCTTATGGGGCTGTCACGTTATAAACGAACGACTCAAACCTGAAAACTTGTCAGATAAGAGGTGAGGTGAGCTAATCATAGACTAAAGACCCAGATAAACAATGAATGAATCTTTTCTGTTTCTTATAGCATTATAGTTTTGTCTTGTTTGTAGTGTGATCAACGTTTGTGTAAGCAGTCGATGTGTTAGGGAAGTAACACGTAACATTTTAATTACGTTTTGCTAAAATGAACGAAATGACTCAAAAAGATTCGTTCATTTTGCTGAACGAGACTCAAAGGTCCGAGTCAGTAAAATGATCCGAACTTCCCATCACTACTACGAATCACGTCTAAGTTCATCATCTGTGTACTCCGGCTCAAAAAGGTAGAGTATGGTGAAAAACTCCATCTTATTTTCTCCTACAACTTCAGAATCGTCCGACATCGTTGTACCTTTTTGTGTGTAAACAGCTTTTGACTTACTTGCACTTTCTTAGTCTTTGTGTGTTCACTTTGTAAACACTGCGTCTGTAGTTCCGTGTGACCTTACGACGTGATTCAGTAGTACGTAGCATTGTGAACGCGCATCCCAGAGCCTGTGCTACACCAGCTTTTGTGCTTAAAAAGCATACAAATTTTTATTTTCCAAAAAAAACAAATGAGCAATCGTTTCGCTAGATAAGACCCTTCTTCCTCGGCTGGGATTGTTTAGAGCCTTTGAAGATGCATTTAAACTACATTTTGGAAGTTCAAAATTGGGGCACCAATGAAGTCCATTATATGAAGAAAAATCCTGAAATGTTTTCCTCAAACCATAATTTCTTATGGTTATGCATATGTGCATAGACCAATTAAAGAATACTGCAGATGCAATGCAAGAGTTTGTCCTGTCTGACTGGCTGATGTTGATATATTTTCAATAGCTAATACGGTTACTGCCATTTAAATAATTTAAGTTCACTTCAGTAATTTCATTTATATTCTAGGTTAGGGTTTCTTAGTCAGTGCACATTTATATACATGTATCATATCATGTGTAAGCATCAGTAAGCTAAACCTAAATGCAGCCTGATGTTCTGTGCAGGTCTGTGTTTTTTGCATGCCTGTCTCTAAACACAAAGTGTGAACTTCCTCAGGAATCTTTCACCTCCTTAAATGTGACGGGTGTTATTTTAGTTGATATGAAATGCACTTTGACATTTTAACACCTGCATATTTAATAAAGATGTTTCTCAGTAATTCATAGCCACATTTGTGCTAAAGAGAACATTTCTATAATTATAAGCTCAGGTGCTCTTGACACGTCAGATGCAGGTTTTGGGTGTTCAGATGCTGTCAAAGCTCAGAAACAATGCATTTAAGACATTTTCTAGTAAATATCTCTAGTAAATATTGATTCTTACAAGATGACATTGATAAATTGGCTTTTTGCTTCATAATAGATCTACAGTATGAAATCAGGGTAGTGCTCTAGGTCAGGGGTTTTCAATCTTGTAGATGCCACGGACCCCCAAATATGATCATCATTATCATGCGAGGGACCCTCATTCTAAAATAAATTCTAAAATATTGATTGGAAAATATTTAGTTTCTATTAAATTAGATTATTATTATTTTCTAAAACAATGATTTAAAATGTATTTTAAAATGTATTTAATTAAAATTGTATTTATATTTATTTCTTTGCTTTCATTTTTACTAAATTATTTTAAACATTAATTGTATTAATTCATTTTTTTTGTATCAATTATTTTATAATTATTATAATTATGTATAAACTGAATAGTAAAATTATAATTGCAATAATAATAATAATATAATTTTTCCTTTTTTTTTTTTAATGCTTTTTTTCTAAACATTTCCAAAGACCCCCTAGCATTACACCTGTGGCCCCAGTTTGAAAACCGCTGCTCTAGATTCTTGGTCCTTGTGTGTAAATTTACTTGATTGCATTGTGTAATTTGAGAAATCTCAACCTGAAACACTTGCAGAACCTGAACCTGTTAATCTAATAATATAAATAAAAATATAAATGTTTAATATACATTTAAACCCCCCTCACCCCCTCATATATATATATATATATATATATACACACACACACAGTAAATTGGAGGCACACAGGAGTTTTCGGGCTCTAAAAAGCACCATGAAAGTAGTCTCTCATATGACTCTCACCCTATGCAATGGATATTCACAATCTGTTTCAGAACGACAAAGGAGGTTCTAAGAGTCAACTACAGAGCAGCTGGACGTCCATGATTTACACCCGTCTGTTCTGTGGCAAAGAATATGAATTCACTCAGATGATAGATGTGGCCACACTAGAAACGGACACCACCACCAAAATATATGCGCTTTTCAGAAACTATTGGTAAGACAAAAACTCTTTCATGCTTTGTATTTTAGTCATTATGTGTGACATCAACAGTGTTGGCGTAATGCATTACAAGTAATGCAAGATTACCTAAAAGTAATCAGATTACTTTTCCCAAGCAACATTACTTTTTAATTTAATTTTTCAAATAAGTAACGTCCGTTACTGTTTTCATTGTACTGACTGAGAGCTCTCGTGTTACCATGTTGAGAGAAACTGGGAGTAGGTACAGAAGTGTTGTGTAAACATGATGTTACAGGAGTTCTAGACGAAATGTCAACATGCAGTTACGAAATCCAGGATGCCAGTTTGTTTGAGCAGCGCCGTTTACTGTACAGAAGCAAATTTACATTTCCTTCAGACTGAGGCTCATTCTTTTTAAAGGCCTTTACATTCACCAAAATACAACTTTATATATTAAACACAAACAAGCAAGCTCAGGCCAGATGAGAAAAAGTAACACAAAAGTAACATAACGCATCACTTTACATAAAAGTAACAAAGTAACACAGTTAGTTACTTTTAAGCGAGTAATGCAATATTGTATCGCATTGTTACTTTTAAAAGTAACTTTCCTCAACACTGCTCTGTTTTTGTTTTTAGGGTTTCATTTTATAACATTCTGTCAAGGGTCTACAGATGAAAAATAGCCTTTTTGGCTAATTCTAGCGCATTTACGGTCATGTTTATTAATGTACATTGCCCCTGTAAACACTTTAACTAGTTTAACTAGTGTTGCCTCTATAGTTGATACAAATGTCTGTAAATACCAATGACACTTTGTAACACGTGTCTGTTAAAAATGCTGAGTCTTTTAAATTTGTTGTCACCACAGTGTAAACAGCTAACATCACTGTTGAATAGAGACATTATGGTCAGTCGAGTGTTAAAAAGACCAGGAACTATATGACATTTGACACAGTTCCACAAACAATGATGACATGAAGACAGAATGTGCAGCTATAAGTGCTGAACTGTGAATCTCTTTGTTTTACAGGAACATGAGTGCTGTGTGTGTTTATGACATTAATAAAATCAGCAATATCTTCAGTTCCTCTGAATTCAACTCCAGCAAAGTTCCTACGAAACACCGGCCTGGAACGGTAAAAATTACACCATCACTGAAGAAAAATATAGTTTTTAATATATAACTGGTTGATTGATTGTATAAGTAAAAAATGTAAATCATATAATTATTCAGCTCTAATTATTCCAATGTGACAATAAGGCATGAAGATGAAAATAAAAGCATATTTACAGTCAATGAGGTCAGCAAAGAGCTCGAAAGTGTCTGCCCTTCTTCAGCTGCAGAATATTTATCTTTGGCACTTCACTAAATGATCCATTCAAAAGTTCTGAGACAAAACAATCAACTCCAGAACAATCACATTACAACATCTGATTCACAGATAATTCAGTGTTGTAAAAGACAAAGACAAAGACTGTGTACTTGTTTTATGACGGGACAAATTAACTACTCATTTCATAATCTGAATGATGTAATCTAGTCAGTCTGGTTTTTTTTTTTAAAATCAGAATCGCTTGAAAAAGTCACGTATTATCACTTTAGGTTTCCATGAGATTCTGAATGACATTTTTACATCTAGAACCAGCCGTTTTCTAGTTAGAATTATCTTTCCCATTCGTTCTAAAGTGCTTGTTGTTGTTTTAGTGTGTGACTGACAGTACTACTCTAAGCGGTGAAGTTCTGGGGTTTATGAAGGAGCGCCCAGAGATGAGGGATTCGGTGATGCCAGAGAACGGCCCCTTGCTGTTCCGACACCGCCATTACACTCACATCCAGGTGGACCGGGTACAAGGCCACACCGTCCTGCTTCTGTCCCTAGGTACGTGAATCTGTCACTGCGAATCGTAAGGAATTTAATGATTTGGTTTCATTTAGGATTACACTTAATGATTCTTGGGCCTCAATAGGATTTATACCACCACAACCAATTAACAATTTCAAGTCATCACGATCAACCAATACATTTTTTTTTTTTTAATGTGAATGTACAATGTCCAAAATGTTCTTATGAATAATTTATAAAAACTCCACCTACATATATTATAATTCTACAGTATATAATTATATAAACTGATATAATACATGCAGTTCACTGAAAATGATCACAAAGTATTTAACAAGTTGCTGAACTCTGCATATGTGTTGTTCATTATGAAGCTCTTCTCGTCAAACATCCTGTTTCGCTCAGAAGTACTTCACATAAACAGAAGTTAAATGGGTTATATATGCCGTTTCATGCTGATTTAGTTCAAATTCTCCTGTCAGTTTTACATTTAAAAGACAGGAAATGACAAGTCCATGCCAACGCTATAAAAATGTAATGATTCACATATTGTGTAATGTTAATTGAATGAGTGTAGTGTGGGTTATCAGAGTTGCGCAATCTAATAGTTTCAAACCCTAGTCTAGTCATTGTAGGTGTCATTGTTAGGCATCATATACACATGCAGGCTGTTCCAAACAGTAGGTAACTAATTATGCTACCTTATATGGCCAGAGTCTTACTACTGTATACAGTTGCACAATGCATTGTGAATGCTAAATGAAATTTTAATATTTTTTAATATTTGCAAAAGCAACATGGAACAACCGACTTCATCTGAACAAACTGTAAGTGTTAGTCTGGTATCTTGAATGCTTCATGCAAGCAGATCGGTTTATACAATGTGCATGTGACAGCATGCTTAGTAGGTAGTTCCCTATGCAGACAGATGAGTTAATGTCCTGTTGTGATATTTTCTTACAGAAAGTGGAGGGATTCATAAAGTGTTACAAGAGAATGCTGAAAAGCCTGTTTTTGTGATTGCGGAGTATCTGCCATTTCCACGAGGGACAAACATCACCAGCATGCTGCTGGACGCTTCGAAGGTATGACATGCTTTCTGAGTACTAAAATTTATTTTAACCATTAAAATGAGTCTAGATTTAAATGGTAAAAAAATAAAAATAAAAACGCAATCCAGAACACTTAAAATGAAAAATAAAATAAAAACCTGTCCAACCAAGGCTCTACACTTACGTTTCTTTTTAAAAAAAAAAATTAGGGGCACAGTCAAAATTTCAGGAGCACCTTCTAATCAATAATCAAAATATCTGATCAAAAATGATCATTACGAGGTGATATTTGGCTCAAAGTGATTTACAGGGGAATTTTGTTTTTACCTTTGTAATGGCTTTTGTCTAACTTTAATAGTATTATATTTTATAATAGTAATAGTATTTTATGTTAAATTATAAAAGTATAAATTTATGTCAAAATTATATATATTTTTTAGCTTTTTAAAATTTCTAATGAAAACAATGAGGCTCAGAGGTGGCATGAGTGTAATCAAATTCATACATTTATGTTGAGATTAATGTTTTAAATATACAATTTTTAATCTAATAATATTAAATGATTTAAATAACTGAAAAGATACTTTTAAAATGTAATTAAAACTGACAGTAGGTGGCGGCAAGTCACGGATTTAATTACTGAATCATTCATTCGATTCGTTCAAACGTCTGATTCATTCAGGAGTATTTCTGTCTCTTTATGAATGAGATATTGAATCATTGACTCAATAGATTCGTTTAAGAACGCACGTTCATTCATAAACGAATCACTTTGAATGGAGATGCACAGCGGCTCAGTTGACTTGTTTTAAACTGTTTTTGACGATGAAGTAGAGCAAAATCAGGCAACAGTGTTACAGTCAGACAATGTCAGTCACTTAATATTATCTTCTTGTTTATTTCACTGTTGTATTAAACCAATATCTCATTTAAAAACTCCCTTAAAAATCATTAAAAGCTGAAGCTTGACGCCGATGCGACTGTCATAGTGACAGCAACCAATCACATTACTCTTCTGGTGTTGCATGGACGCAATTGGCTAGCATCTGCACTAGTATATTTGCATAAAGTGATCTAATTGGCTGACACCTGCGCTGGGGCTTGAAAAGATGAAAAGTTTTCAAATTCTGCCGTGAGCAACGCCAGACACAAAGCAACAGACCCACAGTTCAGTTTGGCAACGCTTGACCTCAGTCCATTCCAAGTAAACGAAAGACATTGACGCTGACGCCCCATATGAAAGTACCATAATCATAGCAATCTTAAACAGTAGAGCATGCCGCTAGCAACACCAAGGTCATGGGTTCGATTCCCAGGGAATGCATGATCTGATGAAAAGTATTTTGAATGCAAAGCAAGTCACTTTGGATAAAAGCATCTGCCAAATGCAAAAATGCAAAAAGCGTCTCTTTTGATTTTGTTTGATTGATCTTTATTCTTTGAATCATATAAATCTATCATGTTATCAGCTGTTGGGCTCATTATTCTGTGTTTAACTTCTCAGAAGCATCTGTATGTGAGTTCCAGTAACGAGGTTGTTCAGATTGACCTGCGGACATGTCATATGTATGGAAATGACTGTAATGAGTGCAGATTATCTAGAGACCCCTACTGTGGTTGGGAGGGTTTGCACTGCACCTCCACAGCAAAGTAAGACCTCGTTGCACACATGCACACACATCTGCTTCCTTCCTTCCTGATCACATTTTTTTTTTTTTTAGCCAACATTTTTGAAGCCACCGTTACTAAAGTTCACCATAGTTATTTAATAGGCTGAAAGAGTTGAAAGAATGATGCTGGAGTGTTTTGGTGATTCTGATGTTGTTCCATGCTGGTTTGAGTAACTGTGATCTGTTGAATGACTTGCACACTGAAGTTTCATACATGCTTAAGGTGTAAATCATTGTGAGCACTAGTCATAGTGATGCTTGACGTGATGATTGCACATTGGTAGCTGCACACATGAATGAGGCTGAATCATTCTGAAACTTCGGTCACTTAGAAAAATGTACCTGCTCAACCACTCATTTCCTTATAACCTACCAATGAAACATCCCCCACCCCTACACACATAACTAAAAAAAAAAAACACACCACATGATTCACCAGAAAATATATTTATGAATAGAGTGTGGAAGCCTCATCTCAGTAACATGTTCTGTTTTCCACAGAAAATCAGTTCTGGACATCAAAGACTGCAGTAAGTTTTGTTTCTGTTGTTTGGTGTGTTATTAGTGGTTTTCACACTGGGGTTGTTTGTTCTGGACCAAATCTGAGGGCAATTGTTCCTGAACAACATTTTGTTTCCTGAACAAGGTGGGGCTGAATGAAATGTTTGTGCAAACTGAACCACAGTTCTATTGCAAGCAAACTCAAACCATCTTCTACAGAGTTTCAGGTTTGGTGTTGTGACCTGCATAACACATAAACACCAACTTTGCAACTCTTTTTAGTATTTTATATACTTTTTATAAAACAATTAATAATAGCCATATTGATATATAATCGCATATCTAAATTGTGCAGCCCTACAAAAAAAACCACAACATGTAGCCCTATTGTGAAAGCTCATCATGATTTCTGGTCACTTAGAATAAAAAGTTTTGTGTTTTAAATATTTACTATTGTCCGACATAGGCAGCTGTCTTCTTAGGGCATATCCTAACTGAAATGTGACTGATTTGAGTATATTTATAAGGGCCCTAATTTTATTTTTTTTTGCCATTTAAATTTTTCTGGATTCTGTTTTTTGTTCAGTAAATGTAATAATCAAAAGCATATTAATAATTATAATTTATTTATTAATTGATATAATTAATTGATTTTATTTAAAAAGTATTTTATCATTTTATTTTTTATTTTTTTCCGTATTCAGAAATACGGTGTTGTGCGTTTACATTTTTCTGTTAAATATATTCAGGTAAAATTAGATATTCCTTAAAAATACTGTTTTAATAGTAATTTTATTAGTAGTAGTAATAGTACTATCATTACATTGAGTCATATTTCTGTCACAGTTTCTTCAAGTTAAACCAAACTTTTAAAATACCAAACCTTTATTTTGACGGGTTGCTGTGAAGACCTTTAAGTGTCTGTTTGTATATATTATAATAGTTTTTCTACAAAGAAACTGTTAAATGCTCATGAATTGACTGTCACAGCAGTTCTAGAGTTTGTTTGTGTGTTGACGTTAACTTTTGATTTATTCGTCCAAAATTTGCCAGACTCCGTGACATTCCACGTTATCACGTAGAGACTGGATTTCTCGATTCAGTCCACGTTTTCCGTATCTTGAAAATCATAGGGCCCTGTATTTATAATTGACCAGCTTCATCTCCAATCAGATGAAAATGTTCTGAGGTTGTTGCCCTGCTCTGAGTCTAGATTGACAGCAACAGAATAAAGTGTTTTCATATTTATGAACTTATTTCATAGCAAATGCATCACATGACTCTATGTTCCGCAGATATGCCTGAAGCGGCACCATCAAAGACTGGAACCGGTGGTCAGACGCCAGTGGTCCAAGTCCTGCCATCCTCTAAACACTTCCTGCGTTGCAAAAAAAGGTCACACCATGCCACGTACCACTGGAAACACGGTGAGACGCACGAGGAGTGTGTTTATTCCAAGCAGGACTGTTTGTATCTCATTGACAGTATGAACAAAACTCACGAAGGGACGTACGAATGTATGTCGTCAGAGGAAGGCTATAACAGGATGGTCGTCCGATACGAGCTCAGCATGAGCCGCTCAGACGCGCTCAGTCTCACTCCTGCACTGTTACTGCTGCTCACAATGTCTTGTGTCCTGCTGCTGAACTTGTTCTTTTGAAAGTATTACCTTGAAGATGCCATCCACATCTTGTTTAATAATAATTCTTCAATGCGTCGTGATTCTGTCTTCAGCGATTCTGAATATTTCAGAATCGATTCTGAGTTTGTTTTTTTCCCGCATGTGGCTTGAGTGCGCGCTAGAGATGTGGTGGGCTTCGTTGCACATAATTTGCGCTGTAACGCAAAGTGAACCGAACGTGGAAAGCACCCTTCAGAGCACAGCAGCCAAAGTTGTGCTTAGAGGCGGTGTTTTATAATAACTTGCACTGATAAATCATTCATAATTAGACTGGGAAGGGTGAGTAAATATAGTAAATACTCCCAATATTTGCTGTATATGTGCAATACAGAGCTTCCTGTAAAAGTTCAGTTAGTCATCAGTCATAAGAGTATGAAAACACACAAGGCTGATGTGGGATAGAATGAGTTTTTAATGTGATCTGCTGAGTCCACGCCTTTTTACGATGTGGAGAGATGATATGCGTCGTTGTTATCATTGATATTTTCCATCATCAGTGTTTCTGTCGTGATCAGTCAAACATTGGCCACATCTTCCTCATAATTTTGAAAAAACTTTTGATGCAAAGGAGTCTAAACAATTTAGTAGACAACAATAAATTAATATTTGTATGGACATTTTTTAAAACAAATTTACTAAATTTTTGTAGGCAAAAAAAATTATATTTTAATAGACAAAAATAAATTATTTTAATAGACTGTTTTTTTAAAACTAATTTAGGAATTATTTTAGAAAACAAAAATTAATTAATAATATGAGTCTTCATTTGTATGGCGTTTTGATCGCCGCAACATTCCCAAATTTTATATTTGTGTTAAAGTTTATAACTTTATTATTCTAACATGAGGAAATGAATGAAACAATGTGTCTGAATGTTTGACTGCTAATGTATTTAATGAATGTAATGTATAAATGTGTGATTGTCATTTCAAAAGAACTAGTGTTAAGACATTATTTATTTTAAAATTTAGATAGAAACTGGAAGAACATTGAATAATGTGACACACTGTGGTTTCTGAAAATGTCCCAGAGATATTTTTCACAACTAGCGTCACAACACTTTTGGTCTGTGTTCTCAACACTGGGTGAAATGCTTTGATTGTAAAGTGTGTTGCTAAAGAGCATCTTTTACAATCAGTGACACTTCAGCAACATGTAACGACTTTTTTTTTTTTCCACCCTCATTCCTTGTGTTTCTGGTCAAACCGGACCTTTTAACAACGGTGTATGAATCTATCATTATGCTTTTTCAACATCTTTAATCATTTTATCAGCTTGTTTTCTTCAATTAGCACAGGATGTGTGTTTGTTTCTGGAACTGATTGATCTGAGCTAATGCTCCTCAGTTTTTGAGAAAAATTATTTGTGGATCATTTTGGGAATACCGACTCAAAACTGAGATTAATGAAGCCTAAGATCAGTTAGTTCCAGAATGAACTGCAAATCCTGTGCTACATTTAAAAAAAAAAAAAAATAGCATAATGAGAAATTTAAAAGCAGCTGACCGGGAACACCAGAAGTGTAACAAGGTGGGAAGAAAATCCCCAAAAAGTACAAAAATTAGTACCAAAACCAAAAAAATTAATTGGGAGAAAATTGGGAAGTGGTTAATCCCTGTGTGGGCAAATTCATTAAGTTTTATTCTAATGCAATAACATCTGACTGACTCGTGTTTTATTCAGTGTTGTTTCACAATAATAATTGTTTTAGAGCTTTTAATGTTCAAAAGTGACTGTGACACTGAAGTGCAAACATTATTCTGTTATTCCTACTGTAATGGCTTGAATGTTTGTATAAAGTGATGCGAGTCAGTTATTTATATCACGGAAATGCGTGAATGTTGGATATGAATGTGTAATGAGGTGATGGGTAACTTTATAATTAGAGATATGTGTATAAAATAAGACAGATGTTTATTTTTTTCTCTTCCTGAATTTTTGTATTTATTGAACTGTGAACTTCCTTAAAATCTGTCATGTTCCAACCTCAATGGGAAAAAAAGTCTGATCTCACAACAGATCAGCGTAAGTGTCCTGAACCATCTGTAGGAAGAGGAAGTGAGGGGCGATCACACCCACCATAGAGGATCTGACACCCCACCTCTTATTTCTGTAAATGTCAGGGAACTGGAACTAAAGCCTTTACAAGCCATTACTCATTTATACCCTCAAGTGTTGGTGGATTTAACATTTCACACACTGATTTTTGTGGAAAGTATCTGAATAAAGACTTATAAAGCTGGAAATGTTCCACTGTTTAAACCTATCTTAGTGTGTAAATAAAAGATGAGCACACAGGATGTGACTGACAACACCTCAATCTCATTTCACTGATCGTGTTCTGTACAAAGGAAGCCTATGAGCTGTTTAGTAAGTTTATAACGTCACTGAACTTTTCTGAATTGATTAGTTTCCCTTTTTCGAAATGCCTTGGCTGTCTGAAGATCTAGCAATAATTTAGACACCGGATACACAAAACGTAATTATTGAAAGAAACACTTAACACAAAACCTAACAATGACCATACTACTAAAATAACTTATAATAATAAATTATTGATTATATATATATATATATTAATTATTTATGAACTGTTTTACCTATTAAACGTCTCATTTTTTTTTAAAATGTGAATTCCAGGAGAGAGATATTAACTGGCATATAAAACTTTATTTACTAGATTATCCTGTAGCCAGTGTTACACTGTAATTGTCTTAAGACAACTTAAGACAAGTTGGAGATTATCCTAACTAAGTAAATAAGATTTGTTTATTTATTTTAAAGGAATTTAGTTAATTTCATCCTAAGGAAAAAAAAAATATTCAAGTATTTTTGGGAATACAGAATACTCTTAACTTAAATCTTAAATTAGAAAATAGTAAATTACAAGTTAAAACATAAATTGTGTTGCCAAATGCACATAGTATTCTTGTGTCTAGTGCTTCACTGAAGGGCAAAAGTGTAAGAATAACATTTTATGAGATTGAAAAACTGAAAACTACAGAACCATATTAGGAAAAAAGAAAACATAAAACCAAAATGACAAAGATGTACACAGATGAAGATATAAAGCAAGGCTGTGTCATAACATGCAAGTCTACAGCCATTAAAACCATGTCTTATACGCTACTGCTAACAAAGGTAATGTCAAACGTTTACCTTGTTTTTATGGTAAAGTGCTGAACTTTAAAATGCAACTAGCACAAACCACTTCAACAAGCATTCGCATTCACGCTCTCCTGAATGGACCTTTTAACTAATGCAACATGCACAAAACAGACTGCAGATTTATGATTTAAACCAAGAAGGAGGTAATCGATAACTGGAGCTAAAAACATAAATCTCAACACAAGACTTTTGAGATTCACAAACCTCATCTGAGATATTCCCGAGTAACGATGTTACAAGAGAAAATACAATAAACATATTTGTATATGAAAGATGGGTTTAAGTGGTAACTAAATACATTTTTTAAACACAGACATAGTATGTTAAAAGCACATTTTAGTTCATATTCATGGAGTCCCAAAACAAAATTAGATGTAAATATTTGAGAGCATGTGTCAATTTCACTCTGTGCGCATGAGCGCCACCTCGTGGTGAATCGGGGTGAATGTGACATGAAAGATTCACACGAGTTTTCTTATGAAAAACCTCATGAGGAAGTTCAGCTGACCACAACTCAGACTGAAACAGAAATAGAATCATGTAAAAAGATACATGCAAGCAGAACATAACTAGGCCCAACATCCATCATGTTATAAAATGTAAATTTCAAACAAAAAAGAATGTTTGACTGTTTTATTAAACAGTAAAATGCAAATCTTCGAAGCAGTTATGAGTCTGCAAACTGACCGAAGCTCAGAGAATCAGAGAGGAAGTCCTGAAGAGTATTCTGGGATCTCATTAAGGCATCAGCTGCACACAAATTTTGATGTTATGAGAATATTTTTGTCCGCTTTTGATGAGGACTCTTATTTGGCGCGCAAACCAACGAGGCAAAACCACAGCGATAATTATCACACGTATTTTGGTCATTGTACATCAAAATTCCAAACCATACCCACCCTTTATGAAATAAATTATAGTCCTACCTTCTTGAAGCTCATTCCGTGGTGTCAAACGCTTTCAAAACAGTCTCTGCGTTTACCGACGTAGCAGATAAACAACCGCGACCAATTTGCCGCCGAAAATCTGCCGCAACATCACGTGACCACGCATCTCTATTTAGGACATGAGTTAAATGCTGTTCAATGACGCATAATTTACCTTTAGTTTACATGGATTTTTGTTCAGTTTTTTTTTTCTTCTTTTAGACAATACGACTAATAATTTACCTCGTTAAATTTTAAATAAACTTAACAGGTATCCCCGAATGTATATGTCGAGTCGTCACGTTTAAGTATACTACAAGTGGTAACTAAATACATTTTTTAAACACAGAGATAGTATGTTAAAAGCACATTTTAGTTCATATTCATGCTGTCCCAAAACAAAATTAGATGTAAATATTTGAGAGCATATATCAATTTCACTCTCTGTGTATGAGTATTCTGGGATCTCATTAAGGCATCTGCACACAAATTCTGATGTTATGAGAATATTTTTGTCCGCTTTTGATTCCTGAGGACTCTTATTTGAGCGCGCGCAAAACCACAGCGATAATTATCAGACATATTTTGGTCATTGTACACATAGACATATACAGAGAGTAGACGCCGCATCGACCGATACTCCCTACTGGGGCTGACGAGACGTGGGGCCGCCATCTTGGACCGGTCACCCGCTCCACTCAGTGTAATCTGTTTGGCAGGTGTAATGAGCTGTCAACGCATTTAATTAATCATACCTCACGGAATACCGAACTGATTTTCACGCGGTTTTTTTTTGCTGCAAAGGTCATAAATGTAGCTGTGATACATGACACATGGTTTGGCGTATTTTAATATTGATAGTGAGCTTAACAGTAATATAATGAATATCTCCGTTCCTGTGATAGTATTGGGTCTTTTAAGAGGGTCTAAAGACTTACAACATGGACTTAGTTCATTAAGCACTTCTAATGCGTTATGGTTTGTATAGTTTTATTCTATTTTCATTTGGCTGTTTATTAATTTGACATTGTTGTTCATTACTGATATTTTCCTTAATGTAGTCTTACCATGCTGTTATTATATTTTGCTTGAATTGACATTGTTTATTATTGCTGTTTTCCCTCATTTTCATTGTTTATTTCATTATGCTATTGACTGAATTGACGTTGTTCATTTTTTGCTATTCTCCTTATTAGCTATAATATGACCAACATCTCAATCTGTTCCCTGTTAAATTTAAGTATTATATTGTTTTGTATTTATGTCACTTTGGACAAAAGCGCAACCATAACCATATGGTGTAGGTGTAGGCTATGATAGGAATTTTGCAAATCACACACTATAAATATGATAGAGAAACAGAAACAGATAGTGATGGTAAAGGTATTTTAATAAGTTGAAGAAACACTATATGAATATTACATTAGAGTCTACTTGGAGTATTTCATTCTCTCTCGCTCTCACACACACACACTTGTTCAGGCATGTTCTTTCACTTCTGCTGCTGCTACGCGATGTAATCAATTCCACAGTATGCCCGGTCCAAGATGGCGGCCGCATTTCTCGTTTCCAGCAGCCAATGCGGCGTCTATGTCTATTATGTCTATGATTGTACATTGTACCCTTTATGAAATAAACTATAGTCCTACCTTTTTTAAGCTTATTCCGTGGTGTTAAAATCTTTTTCAAAACAGCAGATGAACAAACGCGACCAATTTGCCGCCGAAAAGCTGCCGCAACATCACGTGACCACGCAACTCTATTCAGGACCTGCGTTAAATGCGGTTCAAGAACGCGTAATTTACCTTTGGTTTACAGTATTCTGTAGTTTACCTTTAGTTTACAGTATTAGACAGTGCGACCAATAATTTATCTCGTTAAAATTTAAATAAACTTCACAGGCATTACCGAATGTATATGTCAGGAACGCACGGTTACGTTCGTCACGTGACGTGGACGTTGACTGCAGAACGCGTTCCCGGATCAGATTCACGAAACAGTTTCTTCTTGAGCCCTCAAGACTCACCATACATTTAAGGAGGAAACCAAATGGTAAAAACGTGTAGTAGCATCTGTATGGAAGTTTATTCAGTCACAGAATAAAAAACAAAGGTAACTGCAAATTTACATCTCACAATTTGACATTTTTTTCCTGACACCAAATTAAAAAGTTGTGACTTTCTATCTCACATTTATGACTTTTTCCGTAATTGCACGTTTATATCTTACAGTTCTGAGTTTGTATTTCACATTGTTTCTCAGAATAGCAAGAAAAATCTGATTTGTGCGACAAAATTGCGAGAAAAAAAACTGAATTGCGAAATGAAAAAATAAAAAAAATTAAAATGAGTTTTTTTATTTTATTATTCTGTGGATGAAATAAGCTTCCACTGCTATGAACGTAAGTGAAAATGTATGTCTTTGTTCCTGAATGCTGGAAACCTCTAAAACCTGTAGCATTTCAATGCATAAGAAACAAAAACAGAAAAATATAAAACTGGGACAAAGAATCTGCACAAGATTTTTTTTAATCCAGTTCAAACAGAAGAAGAGCTGCAGCAAACATGGAGGATCAGAGCTGGAACAGAGAAGAATCAAAGTCCTGAGAATGGAGAGAAAGCACATCAATATGGCCTTCAAACCTCGTCCGGACCAGATAGAAACATCTGACCGGACAGAGAGATGTGTGTAAGTGTGTGTCCCTGGTCACCTGACCCATTACATCACAATGATACAGACCTGTTTCATCAGACGCTAAAACAGCATCTCGTTGACCTTTGACCTGTAAGGCCGAGGTCGTCTGGTCTTTGGTTTGTAGCTGTGCAGCAGCCGAAGGCAGTTTGATTTGGTTAAGGTGAGCAGGTTTGGCCACCTGATTGTACAAATGCAACAGTTCACGTTTGGTTTCGCCACAAGAGAAAAGACACAAAGAGAAAGGAAAGTCCAGCTCGAGGGATTCACGTCCAGCATTCCGGATTCTGCGCGGGAACGGGAGCGTTCGCCTCCCGCCGTCACGGCAGCATGAGGTATGTAGTGTAAATCTCCACAGCAGAGTCTGAGGTACTTCACCACTGATTATCCATTTATATCATCTTAAAAACAACGAGAGTTCACTTAAAAACATCACAGTACTTCCTGAGAGAGACGCCTTCCTGCTACGGAAAGCACAAATCTGACACAAAAACATCAGGCCCTGAAGCGTCAGTGTGGATGAAAGAGGAGGAGATCCAGACGCCCTCGTACGAACCTCGCGTCTGGATTCTGAGCTTCTGCTTCGCTTGTGGAATGATTGGATGCTGAGAACTTCATCACACCATTCATGGGTGAATCTCATGAAAACATGACATTTTGATTTAAAATTAACAGAAAGAAAAAAGAAATTAGATTTTGCATTAAGAAAAGGATGCCTTTTTATAATCAAGATGATTTATGCTGTGACTATTAAATTAAATATTATACGTACATGCACATATATGCATATATATTTATGAAAAATAGAAATAAAAATATTTCTACAATTACATTTATATATTGTAAAATTATATGCACATGCATATAATATGTGCTTATATATATTTACTAAAAACAAAAAAATAAAGTGTAAAATATGTATGCAAACGTGTATATATATATAAAACAAATGTGTGTGTGTATATATATATATTTTATACATTTGATTTTCATGAGATCATGAGATTCACTTTTATATTCAATTATTAAAATCTAAAAAAAAAATATGTATGCAAATATGTGCATATATTAAATTTTCATGAGATTCACTTTTATATTCAATTATTCAAATGTAAAAAAATATTTATACATATACATACACACAAATGTATATAACAAAAAATAAAAAAAAGTGTGTATAAAATATGTATGCAAATATATGTGTATATATATACACACAGACATAATTTTTATATAATATAAACAAAATTTTAAGAAACGTATATATATATATATATATACACACACACACACATAAATGTATATGATAAAAAAACAAAATTTAAAAAATCTTACTTCTTATACATTTTCTTTTTAGTTTCATCATACGATTCATACGATTCCCTTTTATATTCAATTTAGTGCTGTCAAATGATTCATTGCGATTAATCACATCCAAAATAAAAGTTTTTGTTTACATAATAAATGTGTATATTGTGTATATTTATTATGTGTGTATAAATACACATGCATGGATATTTTTGAGAAAAATAGGTTATGTTTATATATGTAATGTATATGTATATGTATATATATATGTAAATAATTTCAAAATATATACTGTACGTGTGTGAATTTATATATACATAATAAATATACACAGTACACCGATATATTATGTAAACAAAAACTTGATTGGAAGTGATTAATCATTTGATGCCACTAATTATTTAAATCTAAAAAAAAAAAAAAAAATTAAAATATGTATGCAAATATGTGCATATAAATATATATACACACAAACACAAATGTATATAATAAAAAAATTACATAAAACTAAAAAAACAAATTAAAGGTGTGTGTGTGTGTGTGTGTGTGTGTAATATATATATATTCTTATTTTCATGAGATCATGAGATTCACTTTTACATTATTAAAATTAAAAAATTAAATATAAAATATGTATGCAAATATGTGCAAAAAAATTATATATATAATTTCCTTTTGATTTTCATGAGATTCATCCACGTATTTAAAACTTGAACAGTTTTTACTAGATCATCTGGAGGGCTGATCGCTCGTTCAAACATCTACTGAGACATTCAGCTGGTTTCTGAGGTACTTGACGGTTGTTCTCGGAGACAGACGGGCTCTGAAATCATCAAACGAACGCGCTGCCGAACAGCAGATATATTTCTAAGAACATCATAAGATTCCAAGACTCAGGTTCAGACGGGCGGCCAGGGAGGCCGATGCATAGAAGAAAATCAGTGAGGTCCCGTCCTAAAACCACGTCAGCGTTTCTGATCCTGACATTTCTACAAAAAATAAAAACTCATTCAGAGAAGGCCTAAACTACAAATCCTGAGGTAAAAGACAATCCTGTAATGTTTGAGGTATGAATGTAAAATGAGGAACCTTGAGTGAAAAAGATCATTCAGAAAATAAAGTCACGAAAACATAATCAGAAGACAGATCGAAACACACTCTAAATAAAAATCTTCAAGTTCTGTAAAACCTGCCCGTCATTTGGCTGAACGTTCTTGATTGTATTTAGCGTTTTCCTAAACACGCCGGACGTCGTTCGTGAAACACAAGCACGCGTGGTCTTCCGTAATTGTTGCATTGAATCGACTGTGGCTTTTACATAAGACCGTCTTGCGATTCATGAACGAGGTCCAGCCGTGTTATCTTATGCATGTGTGTGTGCGAAAACTGCAAATATGTTCGCAAACACGCGGACAGCCGATGTGGACAGGAGAAAATGAGGTACTGGTTGTGCAACAGTTTGATTTTAACCAATCAGTGAGCAGACGGGTTACGGGGAGCCGCTGGTGGACGGCTCCGCGGAGCTCCGCCCCTTGGAGGAGGAGGAAGAGGTGGGGCTTTGGCTGGGGGCGGAGCTAGAGAAGGTGAAGCCGGGTCCAGCAGGAGGAGCGTGAGGCGCAGACGCAGCTGCAGCCGCCGACTTCTGGGCGAACAGAGTTCCTACGACAGAATAAATTTCAAAAATGAAACCAGCGCTGAGGAAAACATGACTACAATGAACAGTTTGCACCAGGAATTCACAAACTTTTCATCAGCCAAACCCTTCAGACACACAATGTTGTGAAGTCATTCTGAAGTTTTTATGGTAGTATTTAATAATTTAACCACAAATTTGCACGGATAATTGTCACATGATGTGAAAGCAAACAAAATATTTTTTAAAGTGGACTCAAATCTCTTTTTTTTTTTTATTGTGACTGTGTCTCAGTCAACATTATATTCACACTGCTGTTTTAAGCTATATAGTTAAATAAAAACAAAAAAAAATGTTAATCAAATCAAATTAAAACCTAGCGCTATTTTTTTAAACAACAGTAATGTGACTTAAAAACAGGGATATTATCGTTAATTAAAACAAAGTTACTTGAAGTTGTATTAACCTTTATATTAACAGTTTTTATCAATATTTTGAATTAGATTTTATTTTCTGTTTTTACTTTCATTTTAAGTTCCCCCCATTTTTATTGCTTTTTTAATGTTTATATTTATTTCAGCTAGTTGCCAAAACAACATTTCTGATTTTAATATAGTTTCACTTGATGTAATAAAATAACAAAAACTAAAAGTGGAATAAAAATTAATACACAATATAGCCATATATTAAAAAAAAAAAAAAAAAAAACTTAAATTACTTTAAAAAGTATCAAAATTAGTAAAACATTAACTAAAATTAAAATGGAAAATATACAATTAAAATCTACTTCAAAATATTAATAAAAACCCAATCAGTATCTTAATGATACTAAAATAACCCTGGTTCTAAGAACCAAATAAAATGGAATAATAATAACAATTATTATTATTTCTGTTTCACTTTAATTTTAGTTAAAGGTTTAGTAATTTTGTGCATTTTTGCCATTATTATTATTATTATTATTATTATTATTATTATTTTTTTAATATTTATTTCAGCTATATTTTAGTTTCACTTGATGTAATAAAATAACAAACACTAAAACTGGAATAAAAATGAATACATACAATACAGACATACTTAAAAAATATTCAAAACAAAAAACTATAGTTATGTAGTTAAATGAAACAATAATAAATGTTACTAAAATGTAATTTTATAATAAAAACCTAGTGCTATTTTTTAAACAACAGCAATATGACTTGAAAAACAGGGATATTATCGTTAATTAAACCTTTAAAACATTTTTTGTTTCTTGAAGTAAAATTAACATTAACTGAAATAAAATAAAATAAAATAAAATAAAATATTTATGTTAGCTATTTGCCAAAGCCACATTTCTCATTAACTTGATGTACTAAAATAACTAAAACTAAACCATAAGCTACAGTAATTTATGTTTTAAAAGTCATTCTGAGGTTTTTAATTATAATTTCAATAATTAAACAACAGATTTTTCATGTTCTCTGATGGAGGTTAATTGTCAAATGACATGAAAGCAAAGTTAAAATAGTTTTTCTTTTTTAATAAATGCTTTGTTTTAACATTTTTACTGGATTTAGCTGTGAACTTAACAGACTAAAAATAAAATAATAAAAAATAAACATTACTAAAATGTTACTGAAATAAAATGATATTTTTATATTTGGATTTAAAAATAGGGTTAATAACAACTAAAACTTAAAGCATAACATATTTTTGTTTTGTTTACTTGAAGTAAAATTAATGTTAACTGAAATAAAATAAAATATTTATGTTAGCCAGTTGGCAAAGCAACATTCCTCATTAATATGTACTAAAATAACTATAATATAAATTAATAAAAATACTCTAAATATATAAAACTGTTAAATACAATACATTAAAGTTATATATAAAAATCTAAAATAAATAATAATAAATACAAAACCACAAAATTACTTAAACGTAAACTAAAATGAAAAATCAATCTAAAAATAAAATCAAATTCAAAATATTAATAAAAACTACAATAAATCTTACAATAAATTTTAAAAACCCAATATATACATATATATATATTATTGATTAACTCTAATTACACAAATGCATTTCTTGCACCTACTCTACACAGTGCATCCTGGGATTGATTTTGTAAGCAATACCTGAGTAAACGATGCCATTGACTTCCACCGACACGCTGATACTCGCCGCTCCGCTGGAGGAAATGCTCACGGCCAGATCCTGCTTCTCTTCTACAGACACAAACAAACACTCATTAACACACACGCGTGTCAGCGCATCACAAACGCACGAACGTCCCGCGTCGGCCAAACTGACCCCTGGCCGGAGCTCCGAGCCGCAGGTTGAGGGGTATCTGCGAGGCCATGGTGAGCAGGTTGTGCTGGAAGGCCTGCTGCATGAGTCTCTGCTGCTCCTCGGCCAGACGCGCCATCTTCCTCTCCGGCGCCTCCGTCTCCAGCTTCTCTCGGAGCTGCTCCAGCGTGGCGGCCCGCGCCAGACCCGCCGCCTGCTGCTGCTGCCCCAACGCCAGCGCCATGGAGGACGAGCGGCCCAGCAGAGACGGGATGCCATCGTCTGGAGGACAGAGAGGAGAACGGCCGTCACATCTGATCAGAAACACACATACACCTGTGCCTGTGCATAATCATTAGATGCAGTATGGTCTAAATGGGTATTAATGGAATAAACATGGGTTTTCACAAGCGGAGTTATTTTAGTATTTTTGACATACCATTACAGTTTTTGTTAATGTTTTAAATTTAATTTTATGCTTTTACTTTAATTTTTAGTTCAAGTTTTAGTAATTTTGTTGTGCATTTTTGCCCACTTTTTCGTACTTTTTTAATGTTTAAATTTGAAGAGTTTATTTGCAAAAACAGATAACCCCGTTTTTTTTTGTTTTTTATTATGTTATCATGTTTTTATTGTGTTAGCTGTATTTTTTTTGTTATTTTTACTTAATCAAAATAATCCGATTGCAGTTTGATTGAGATTAATTGGAATTCACGATTCCAAAAACCTGTTAAAAACGTTATCTGTTTTTGCAAATGAACTTTCATTTATTTAAGCTAGTTGCCAAAGCAACATTTTTGATTTTATTTTAGTTTCACTTAATGTAATTAAAATAACAAAAATTAAAACTGGAATAAAAATTAATAAACAATACAGCCATATTTAAAAATAAATTAAATTCAAATTCAAATTTTATTTTATTTTAAAATTAGTAATTTAAATTACTAAAAATTACTAAAACATTTAAAATTATTTTTTTTTTATATCAAAAATGACTCAAAATTACTAAAGCATTAACTAAAATTAAAATTAAAATAGAAAACAGAAAACTAAAATCTAATTCAAAACATTAATAAAAACAGTATCTCAATTATACTAAAATGACCCTGGTTTTAATTAAATAATTATTAATATTAGCAATATTATGATCATTATTATTTCTGTTTTCACTTTAATTTTAGTTCAAGTTTTAGTAATTTTGTGCATTTTTGCCATTTTTATTACTTTTAAAAAATATTTATTTCAGCTACGTTTCACTTGATGTAACTAGAAACTAGAATAAAAATTAATAAATACAATACACACATATTAAAAAAATACTTAAATTACTTAAATTATTAAACAACAACAACAAAAAAACTCAAAATGACTAAAACATTAACTTAAACTAAAATTAAAATGGAAAATATAAAATTAAAATTCAATTGAAAATATTAATACATTTTTTTATTTTTGAAAAATTATATATATATATATATATATATATATATATATATATATATATATATATATATACACACACACACACACACACACACACACACATTCAATTAGCTGGAAAAAATAAGTTTACATTTTAAATTTTTTATTCATTTTTATTTTCTTTAAAAATTAGCTTATAGTTTTATTTGTAATTATCGATATTAACCCTGTTTTTATAATACTGCTATTGTTAAAAAATTGCAATAAACCACTCTATTTTTTCTGTTAACATCATCTAAAAACGATCCACTTTAAAAACAAAAACACAGGGTAGAAAATGACCGTCTGTGAGAGAAATTAATAATAAGAACAGAAAAAACAGAAGTTATTCTTTCAAAACAGCCTTTTGTACATCATGTGGCTCATTTGGATGAAACTCTGCCATTATCAGCAAATGGAGAAACACACTAATTACCACATGAAACTTCCTGTAAATATATGTGTGTGTGTGTAATAAACACGAAAAAGGGAAGTCTGCAAAGGGACGGTGCAGTTCATGTTCATGTGGACAGGAGGCGCTGTAACACCACAAACACGCCAGACTGAACGCACTGTACATTCTGTTCAAAGCTGTTTCTTTAATCAGAAACTGAAACAGCATGAACACCAGCATGTGTCCAATCACTGCCTGAACAGACTATAAATAACACCCTGTGAAAATAAAGAGATCTGTAGCTTTAAGCCGGCCTGTTAAGATAACTGTGTAGTTTAAATTCCAGTCATATTTTGTTCCTGGTTGTGTCATGTTGTGACGAAAACTAATTTTTGCGTCACTCACCCAGTCCCTTTTTCAGAGACGGCCCCGGGGACGCCTGCAGTCCGTTCAGGGCCCCCACGGCTCCCAGAGCCGACAGATGCATCTTGGGCGGGGTCAGGATGTGAGGGGCGGAGCCGGGGGAGGGGCTAAAGCGGAACAGGCTGTTGCTGTAACTGGGTCGACGGCCTTCGCGACGGTTGCTGTCGATGGCGGCCTGCAGCTCGCTGGGAGAACTCAACGCCTTCCGCTCGCACTCGTACGGATACAGATACTTCATGTACCTGAGACAGACAAACCAGACACACGTCAAAACCACCTGGTGGATTTTACCCTCATTGTGTGTACTGATTCTGGAGGAAAATCTGAGAAATGCATTTAAATACAGCAGTCGCTCCAGTCGATCCTGCATGATTCGCCATTTAACCACATATTAAAATCACAAAAAGCACAGTAATACTTCATGTAAACAGTCCGTTATGTATTCAATGAACATAAACAGTTGGGAAAAATTAGATGTGCATCAATATAGTGGATACATGATTTAAAGTGACAGCAGCCTAATAATAACCAGCTGCCATCTGTGAGACAAAAATAAACTGCATTTTTTTGTTCCGTTTTTTTCTGTCATGTATGACTATGCTTATCTAAAATGGTATAATATGGTAAATGTGATATCCTAATTACAAAAAAAAAAAGTTAATCACTGCCAACAAATCAGCTGTTTTGATAGCAAACAATAAATAAATAATTAATAAACAGTGAGTAAAGTGAGTAAATAAATAATATAATAAATAAAGTCACATTTCGGTAAAATACAAAAATAACAGTGTTTTTGGATTTTTTCCCTGTTTTGTGTGACCACTGTACATCTAACGTTGTATAATACGGTAAATGTAGTAATTCTAATTATCAATAATAATAATAATAATAATAATAATAATAATAATAATAAGCAATATTCTATTAATTACTACACCAAATCAGCCATTCTGATAGCAAAAAAATTTAATTAAATTAATTAATAAACAAGCAAGTAAGTAAATACATACATAAATAGTTAGAATTTGGTAAAATACAAAAATAACATTTTTTTAAATCTTTTTTTTCTCTTTTGTATGACCACTGTACATGTAATGTGGTATAATATGGTAAATGTAGTAATCCTAATTATTAAAAAAAAAAAAATCAGCAAAATTCTGTTAATTACTGCCACCAAATCAGCCATTTTGATAGCAAAAATAAATAAACACAAGTAAACAAATAAATAAATAGTCAGTTTTTCCTCCTGTTTTGTATGACCATTGTACATCTAGCATGGTAAAATGTAGTAATCCTAATTATTAAAAGGAAAAAAAAAAAAAATCAACAAAATTCTGTTCATTACTGCCACAAAATCAGGCATTTTGAGAGCCAAAAATTAATGAATAAACAAACAGGTAAGTAAGGAGTAAATAAACAAATAAATAAATTAGTCAGAATTTGTTAAAATACAAAAATAACTTTTTTGGTCTGTTTTTTTTTCTGTTTTGAATGACTAAAATGATTAAAATAAATGTAATAATCCTAATTAATAAAAAATATAAATAAAAAAAAAAATCAATAATTACTGCCACTAAATCAGGCTTTCTGAGAGCAAAAATTAAATTAATTAATAAACAAACAAGTAAATAAATAAATAAATAGTCAGAATTTGTTAAAATACAAAAATAACTGTTTTTTGGTCTGTTTTTTTTTCTGTTTTGAATGACCAGTCTACATCTAACGTGGTATAATATGGTAAATGTAATAATCCCAATTAATAATAAAAAAAAAAAAAAATCAATAATTACTGCCACTAAATCAGGCTTTCTGAGAGCAAAAATTAAATTAATTAATAAACAAACAAGTAAATAAATAAATAAATAGTCAGAATTTGTTAAAATACAAAAATAACTGTTTTGAATGGTAATATGGTAAATGTAGTAATCCTGATTCTAAAAAAAAGTTATGCTAAAAAAAATCTGCAAAATTCTGTTAATTACTGCCACCAAATCAGACATTTTGATAGCAAAAATAAATAGATCAAGAAAGAAGGAAAGAAAGAGAAATGGTCAGAATTAGCTAAGATACAAAAATAATGGCATTTCCACCGTTTTTTTTGTTATGTATGACCACTGTACATCTAACGTGGCATAATATGTTAAATGTAGTAATCCTAATTATTAAAATGAATAATTTAAAAAAAATCAGCAAAATTCTATAAATTACTAGCACACGTTATCAGTGAAAAAATAAATAAAAAAAGATCAGTCCTGGTGTGACTGATAGTAGAATGAGTCGTACTGCACACTTATAAACAGCTGAAAGCATCATAAATTTCGTTGCTACTCAATCCAGCTACAGAGAGATGCTGTTCCTGCATCCACCCCCACACTAAACCATCCAAATCAAATCAATAGATCAATAAATCAATCACCTCAAGCTAATGAGCGTGAGGCAGAATGTGATGTGAAACAGCAAAGAGATTCAAGGACGAGAGCTTCTGTTTAAAACCCTGTCTTAAAGATAAAAATGATCTAAATATAGTTATTAGATTATTTTATGTTTTTGATGTCAGGTTTAGGTGTGTGTGTTTGTGTCGTACTGCGTGCGGAGCGTGAATGCGGCGCTGGTGATGGACGTGGGCAGGTTGAGACCCTTGGTGATTTCTCTCCAGATCTTCTTGTTGATGACCTCCACCAATCCGCCCTTCTCCGTCACCAGCTTGTACAGCATGTACAGATCCAGAACCTGTTTGGCCATGATGGGGATCCTGTTCACCGGAGTGCCTGCACACACAGCAGTTTACACGAAGAACCGATTAGAAACCAATAAATCACTCGAGGACGTACTGTACAGTGATTTTACTGCCTCGCGTCACACCTAACACAACTTAACTGCGCTAAAATCACAGTTAACACATGACTCAGTACATTCATAAATCAGTGGCAGGAGGAACATAACAAAAGACACCCAGCCCACGATCAATAACTCACGACATGAAGAATAAATCACAATAATCCTAATAAACCCTCCTCTTCACAGTCATACAGTTTACTATGGGATGTGTGTGGTTGCCTAGCAACATAACAATCAGTGATCAATGAACAGCATCTTAATATAGAACTCAACTGATGTGTGTACAGGCTCATCCAGATGTCAATCTGAAACATCTGATTTTTGCTATATATTATATAGAGTTTCTAGATTATACATTACTTTTTATTGACATTTCATTTAGTTTTGATAGACAATATTATTTAGTATATGTATCATTTTTTTTAAATAGAAATTATATAAATAAAAACTTACATACATGAAAAATAAATGACAAAACAGAAAAAAATACTTTACAAAGCTATCAACTAAATTTCCATGAAGTTTTTGTTTCTATATATATTTTATTTTAATATTCACCAGTGTTATTTCAGTTTTTGTTGAATTGTTTTATTACACAGTATTAAAATTTTGTATGAAGTATTAATATTTTGTAGCATCTTTAAATTGTATTAATTTTGTCATGTATTTTAAATATTTGTTTAAATTTATTAACAAAAAAATTATATATATATATATATATGGTAAATGTAGTAATCCTAATTATCAAATCCTAATAATCCTAATTACCTAATTATCAAAAAATGAAATAAATAAATAAATAAAGAAGAAGAAGAAGAAGAAGCAGCATAATTCTGTTAATTACTACCACCAAATCAGCCATTTTGATAGCAAAATATAAATAATTTAATTAATTAATAAACAGACAAGTAAGTAAAAAATGCATACATAGTCAGAATTTGGTAAAATACAAAAGTAACAGTGTTTTTTCATCTGTTTTTTTTTCTATTTTGTATGACCACCGTACATCTAACGTGGTATAATATGGTAAAAAAAAAAATGTATTATACAGTATTAATATTTTTTTTTTATTTAGTATTAATATTTTGTAGTATCTTTAAATTGTATCAATTTTTATCATGCATTTAAAATATTTAATTCAGGTTTAATTTATTTTTATTTCAGTTTTTGTTTAAATTTATTAACATAATATATATATATATATATATATATATATATATATATATATATATATATAAACAGTATATATTATACAAACAGTATATATTATACATCAATATATATTATACATAAATAAAAAAATCTCTTAAATATTAGCATTGCTTTTCCATAATTTTTTTTTAAAACAAATATAAATATATAACAGCAAAAGATAAAAGAAAATTTGGAAAATATTAAGTTGGAGCTTTTTTCATTGATGTTGCAAATAAAAAACAAAACTGTCACACGGTTCATATAACAGCTCATATAATATAGTTATATATATATATATAGTTCATATAACAGCTCTCAGTAAAACATCAAAAACCCACGTTTCATTTTTACGGCATAAATGCATTGAAATGCTCGTGGCAGATGTTGTGTTTGTAAAGAGGTGAGAGTTCAAGTCGCCCACGTAACAGAACGCCCACCCACAGCACTTCAAAAGACACAGGTGGGCTACGGGCGGAAAAATACATATTAGCCTGCTTTATGCAAACAAGCTTAACCTGGATAACAGAGCCAACCGGCCCGAGACTTTTGATAGGTATACATTAATCTTTTCAACAGCTTATCTTTAGGTCAGGGGTGGGTGGAGACGTTTGCCATATAGTTAAACGTCCATATGAAAAGTACACAGCGGCTCCCTCTGATGCTCTGGAATAAAACCCACTCATGAATCCATAGGAAAACCACATGATGTGATGCTTGAGACATGACAGCACAGCTGAACAGGGTACAAATGTTAACTAACAGATGTCACAATACTTTCCTAGGTTGATTAATTACAGGAGATTAGGACAATTGTTTTGTATTTGTAAGTTTTCTGAAATGTTTTCTTTAAATATGCAAATGAGACATTATGTAGTTAAATGTGCACTGATTTGCATCTGAACATTGGACAAAGCCAGGTTAAAACCCCTGTTTGATTTTGCTGCCATATTAGAGTTAAGAGTTTTTAAAGGGGGGATTTTTGATTTCTCTTTTTATCACTCTATAAATCAGAAAATACTGTCAACACACAGAAATACACATATTTTCACCTTGTTTTAGAAATAAAATGCGGTATAAATCAGTATGAATGATATATGAACAAAGCCCTCAGTAAAAACCTTCAGAATATAGAGAGGAATAAAACTGTAAGTTTGGTGTTTGTAAATGCTGCTGAATTGAAGAAACAAACTCATTTTGAGAAAACGCCATTTAAAAATATGTATTTTAAACTAAATCTACAGATACAAGTAGGTAAAAGTGCAATAATAAAACCAGGCAAATAATAAATGAACAAACCTCTCAGTAAAAACTTTCAGAATATAAAGTGAAAGAAAACTGTAAGTTTTGGTGTACACAAGTGCTGCTGAAGTGGAGAAACAACTTTTAAATGTAAAAATTGCAATTAAAAATCTACAGATGCAAGTACATAAACAGTGATAATAAAAACAAGTGATGACATATGAAAAAAACCTTCAGTATAAACTTTCAGAATATAGAGAGGAATAAAACTGTAAGTTTTGGTGTTTGTAAGTGCAGCTGAATTGAAGAAACAAACTCATTTTGAGAAAACACCCTTTAAAAATATGTATTTTAAACTAAATCTACAGATACAATTAGAGAAAAGTGCAATAATAAAACCAGGCAAACAGTAAACACTTTCAGAATACAGAGAGGAATAAAACTGTAAGTTTTGCTGTGTGTAACTGCTTCTGAAGTGGAGAAACAAACTTTTAAATGTAAAAATTGCAATAAAAAAAATCTACAGATGCAAATACATATACCGCGATAATAAAACCAAGTGATGATATATGAACAAACCCCTCAGTAAAAACCTTCAGAATATAGAGAGGAATAAAACTGTAAGTTTTGGTGTTTGTAAGTTCTGCTGAATTGGAGAAACAAACTCATTATGAGAAAACGCCCTTCAAAGATATGTATTATAATTAAAATCTATAGATATAAATAGATAAATAAAACCATGCCAATGATATATGAACAAACCCTTCAGTAAAAACTGTCAGAATATAGAGAGGAATAAAACTGTAAGTTTTGGTGTATGCAAGTGCTGCTGATGTGGAGAAAAAACTTTTCAAAGTTTTGAATTGCATTTAAAAATCAACAGATGTAAATAGATAAAGTGCAATAAAACAAACACTTGAAGAATATTTTAAATGCTTTCTTTTCACCAGCCTGAAAAAACCCATTATGGAAGCAGAATAGACCAAAATCTCAAAACTAACAAGTGCATGATCATCAGAACTGCAGAAACATGAAGAACACACAGACTTTGATCTCACGCTATTTATAGTGAGATTCTTATCAACAGTGTCCTATAGAAACATTTCACATGACACCTTTATGATCTCGCTCTACAAAGCAAAACATAAAACAGAAATGCAAGAATGTGCAATGAAAAACAGTCAAAGTTTAAAGGTCGCGTGGCGCGCCCCGACATGCACACATGACAACAGGAGGCTTTAGACGCCTGTGAATGTCAGGATGTATTTCACTGTTTGAGACGCACATGAAACTCAGCATTATGGGAGAATATGCGTGTCATTAGAGCAGCTGGTGTGTTTTAGAGCACAGAAACATCTTTTCAGTTCTCTGATGCCTCTGACCATCAACCCAACATCAAACAATTAGTACAAACGCAGGGGTCAAAGATCAGCCTGAGGTTATTGATGGCTGAATTAAAACGCCAGTCAGCAGGAAGCCAAGCTTTTATAGCTACACACGCACACGAGACTAGAGAATGGACGAGAGACAATAGAAACACACTGAATGATTAATACTGACTGCAGCTACATCACAAACGACAACCGTCCACTAGCACTGAACACTAACTGCAACAAAACATATATAAAAACTGACATCCGAATGGGGTTCTAAAAATTCTCTAAAAGTTCTCTCACCAAAGCTGCATTTATTTACAAAACATTACATGTATATTATATATTCTCTCCCTCTCTATGTAAATTTTATTTGAAATCTGATTAAGTCTGTTACTAAACAGAAGCTCAGTGTTGCCGGTTAGTTAACCCTCTCTGACAGTAACTAAATAAACAAGGTAGATTCACGGTTGCTGAAGCCTGTAGTTCAGTGTGGCGCCACCGTTGGCAGGAGCCGCGCTCTGATTGGCCCCAGGCTGACCCTCCCATCATGCATTGCTGGGTTGATTTTCCCAGTGGGACAGGCCCATCAGGAGCGGAGTGATTAATGGCAGGCAGGGTCAGAGGTCACGCTGGTGGGAAGTGCTGCGCTTGAGGCCCCAGCGGGCCCCTCCCACGCCTCGTACTCCTGTTTGCACATGAAGAGCATCAGGAAAACGTCCGGCTGTATGGCGGAGCGCAGAAAACACAAACCATCGCAAAGACATCACTGAACTATATGACATCCATCAACACAAGCCTACTGCCTTTCACTAACAACTAAAAGTGCATCATCAGTGGTGAGACGAACGTGTAGGACTGTCTGACCCTATTAGAAAATGCATGAGAAAAACGCTTTAGGGTGAATTCAAGTAAATTAGGCCTATTTTTGCCATTATCCTGAATTAACCCTATTTAAATAAATAAGAGGAACATTCTGACCCACTCTATTACAGTCATTAAGTGTTTTTGTTTCAAAAGTTGAGAATAAAAGTAGCAATAACAAAAAAAAAAAAAATACTGTAATTAAAGAAAAGATTTGCATGTCAAAAAAGAGAGTTTATATAAATGTCTTGGAAAACAAGGACATAGGGCAACAAAATACAAAAAAAGGTCTTATATAAAATGTATTTCTTGACCATATAAATTATGAATACCAGTCAAAAGTTTTTTATATAAAATTTTATAAATTTTGAAATGTTTTTTACCATTTAAAATAACTGTTTTCTACTTGAATATATTTTAAAATAGAAATTATTCCTGTGATCTCAAAGCTGAATTTTTAGCATCATTACTCCAGTCACATGATCCTTCAGAAATCATTCTAATATTCTGATTTACTGCTCAAAAAACATTTATTATTATTATTATTATTATGTTAAAAACAGCTGAGAAGAATTTTTTGTTTCTTTGATGAATAGAAAGTGTGAAATATAAATCTTTTGTAACATTATAAATGTTTTTATCAGCACTTTTGATCAATTTAAAGCTTCCTTGCTAAATAAAAGTATTAATTTCTATAATTTATTTCCCCAAAAAAGAAATGATACTGACTTCAAGCTTTTGAATGGTATAGTGTGTAATGTTACAAAAGCTTTTTATTTCAGATAAATGCTGATCTTTGGATGTTTCAATTTATCAATTTAAGTACTCAACCTTTTTAAATATTGATAATAATAATAATAAGAATAATAATATTAAAAACAGCAAATCAGCATATTAGAATGATTTTTGAAGGATCATGTGATACTAAAGACTGGAGTAATGATGCTGAAAATGTAACTTTAAACAGAACTAAATTCAAGTTTAATATGTATTTAAATAGAAAGCAGTTATTTTAAACAGTAAAAATATTTCATAATATTACTGCATTTAAAATCTTAAGTGTTCAAAAACTTTAGACTGGTAGATCATATAAAGGACTGATAAAAACTGGAAGGTTAAGAGCATTTGACCTGTAATTTAGCTTGGAACAGCATCCTGTCGTACGGCTCCTGAGCTCAATCAATAGTCTGACAGTCAGATATCAGCGCACCACATTAAATATGGCTGATTTCACATGACGGACGTGTGTGAATAATTCAAAGGCCGAGAGTGACAGGATCACGCGTGACACGGACACAGAGGAAATGAATTTCTCCCATTGGTTGGTGTGAGGTTTCACCGAACATCCTGCCGCGCCGCTCTTAATGCACGGGCCGAGGCGGACGGGAGACGTATTCTGGCCCGGTGCATCATCCCCGCTCGCGCTCCCGCACTCAGGTTTGTTTTATTTTTAATGGCAGGTCAGGGACATAAAAGGTAATGCTCAATGACTGCAGGGAATCTGCTATATTTAGTCCAGCTCGTGCCACATGACAGACTAATTCATATACGGAGCCAAAGCGTGTCTGTCCATTCCAACTACAGGACATGCCTACTGCGTGTTTACATGCAATGAGAACAGAGGTCACGCAACACACATTACGGCAAAACAAACACATGCACATGCATGCATATTACAATACGTTTGTGCAACTTAATCAAAATAGACTCATTTTCATTTGGAAACTGGAGTTGCAAATGTGTTTCATGCCAAACCTGAAACCCTCATAAAGAAACAAACCCGATCATGCCTCGTCCTCTGCGCAATAAAATAACACAAAGGAAAATTACGTTGAAACATTTCCATATGCACAGAAAAACATGTCATACATGACAGAGAAAAAAACGAAAATCACAAACAAATCCTGTCAGAAAAAATTTCCATTTTCTGCATCAAACACGTCACATTTGTTTAGGAGAACTGAAGAAACCATCACTTGTCTGATTATCAGCCTCACATCTTACTGTTCGTTAATAACGAAACATCTGAACTAACCGCTCTAGATGACAGACGCGAGACTGCTGAATTGACTAGATTAATACTGTTTATTTGGTAACTAGATTTACTTAAATTGAATAAGATAGATGCATGAGGAATCATTCATCACGTCTGTAGCAAAAATGGTGCAGAACCTATTATGAACTGTTTTTAGTTAATTAAAACCATAAAAAACAATTTAAATAAATTAAATTTAAATGAAATAAATTATATTTTTAGACTGAAACAATTATTAAAGAACCAGAGTTAAAGTTACAGTTAATTGAAACCACACACACAAAAATATTACTTTAAATTTACACCATACCAATTATAGAATAACAGTTAATTAAAACCACAAAGTAGTAACTGTATATAAACTTTAAATAAAAAAATGATGTATGTATGTATGTATATATATATATATATATATTTTAATGTAATACAATAATGAATATATATAGGCAAGGCAAATTTCTTTTTTAAATAGTTTAACTTGACAAAGTAAAATATCTAACACTGATACTAAAATAAAAAATTAAAACTAAAAAACTAAACATATGACAAAAACACAACAAAAAAACTACTAAAATACTTTTATTAAAGTTAATTAAAACCACACACACAAAAATGTTACTTTAAATTAAGTAAAATAAAATATAATATATATTTACACTGAACTATATATATATATATATATATATATATATATATATATATATATATTATTTTTTTTTTTCCCATTATTGTATTTTAGCTATTTTCCAAGGCAACATTTGTTACTTTTGTTTAGTTTAACTTGATACAGTAAAATAACAAACACTAATACTACAATAAAATGTTTATACTGTACATAAACTTAAAACTAAACATATGACAAAAACAGCAAAAATATAATTAAGTCAATTAAAACTACACACAAAAACTGTTACTTTAAAAAAAATAAAATAAATGAAATATATATATTTTTAGAATATAGACTATTCGTTATAGAATAACAGTTAATTAAAACATTAAAAAGTAAGCTTTTTTTATTATTATTATTGTATTTCAGCTATTTGCCAAGGCAAAATTTTTCATTTTCATTTAGTTTAACCTGATGAACTAAACTAACTATAAAATAAAATAAAAAATATTTATATTGTATATTTATACTGTATTACAACTAATATATTTATGACACAAAGACACAACAAAAATGCTAAAACGTTAACTAAAATGAAAATGAAAACTTAAATTGAATTGTTAAGTGACAAAAAAACAAAAACAAACAAACACTGGAAAACTAAAGATATGTAGAAAATCCATAGGGTCTAAACAACACTGGATGCCACTTTAATTGTTTGTACAAAAACACAGTGGTCATAATATTGTGTTTTGTGTTCCACAGAAGAATAAAGGCAGTAAAGTGCACTATTGAGCAGAAGTGAGCACAGATGAGGGGGTTTGAGACGCTGTAATGTGACTCCTGAAGACGGGTCACCTGCACAGATAAAACCAAGAGGAGAGCAGGACACTCAAAAGACTCGACGGCGCGAAAAGTGAGACGCCAATTTAAGTGTAACCAGACTCTGTGTGATCCTCAGGGGAAGCAGAAGCGATCGGGATCTTATCAACACCTCATCGAAACACGAGAGGAACGAGCTGGAGTCCCAGAGAAATACAGTCTGAATCAGATCAGAGCTGGATTTTATTCTGGACTATAAACACTGATGCTTTCACAGACCTGCATTTAAGATGCTCTCGGGTCACAGAGGTCACACAGATCCTGTCAGAGGTCAAATAAAAGATAGCGACCCCCATCATAATCAATGAGAAACCACACAGTCAGATGAAGCCATCAGCTGATGAGAGATCAGTACTGTCAGCATCAGCTGCTCTTCTCTCCATACACTACTGATCAGAAACTCATTTATTTGAGCAAAAATAGTGTAAAAATCTGAAATATTATTCTATTTTTAAAAAAGCTGTTGTCTATGTGAATCTATGTTAAAATGTAATTTATTTCTGTGATGCGCAGCTGAATTTTCAGCATCATTACTCCAGTCTTCAGTGTCACATGACGCTTCATGTGATCATTCTAATATGCTGACTTACTGTATTTATTTGATCAAAAATACTGTAAAAATCTGAAATATTATTCCAATTTAAAAAATGTGAAAAAATATTATCATTTAAAATAGATATTTTCTGTGTGAATATCTGTTAAAATGTAATTTATTTCTGTGGTCAAAGCTGAATTTTCAGCATCATTACTTCAGTCTTCAGTGTCACATGATCTTCAGAAATCATTCTAATACGTTTACTGCATTTATTTAAACAAAAATACAGTAAAAATCTGAAATATTATTGTCATTTCAAATAGTCATTTTCTATGTGAATATCTGTTTAAATGTAATTTATTTCTGTGATGTGCAGCTGAATTTTCAGCACCATTACGCCAGTCTTAAGTGTCAAGTGATCATTCAGAAATCATTCTAATGCTGATTTGCTGCATTTATTTGATCAAAAACACAGTAAAAAATCGGAAATATTATTGTCATTTCAAATAGTCATTTTCTATGTGAATATCTGTTTAAATGTAATTTATTCCTGTGATGCGCAGCTGAATTTTCAGCATCATTACTCCAGTCTTCAGTGTCACATGATCCTTCAGAAATCATTCTAATATGCTGATTTGCTGCTTAACAAACATTTCTGGTAATTATCGATGTTTAAAAAAAACAGCTGAAACTGTGATACATTTTATTTTTAAGCATTCACAAATGAAAAGAAAGTTCAAAAGATCAGCATTTATTTGAAATAGAAATCTTTTGTAACATTAGAAATGTCTTTACTGTCACTTTTGATCAACTTAATGCATCCTTGATGAATAAAAGTATTAAACTTATTAAAAAGAAGTTTATATGAAAGTCTTTTTCCACACCAAAGTGTGCAGGTGTTCAATTTCTATTGCAGTTTGTAACTGATATGAAAATAATCCAGTCTAACTAGTTTAAGTGATTCATCATTTTGTGACGCACATGTCTATTATAGTATAGAAATTGGCAGTAACACTTTACTTTAAGCTTATATATATATATATATATATAAAAAATGCACAATAAAAGTAGATTTAATGCTTTAATTATGTCTTGTAATGCATGATCTCATTCATAATTGCAACCACAGTTATAATATATCATAATACTCACTGTTACACCTATAGAAAGTACAACGCATTAAAACATGACTAACAAACCTTCAAATATTATAATGCAATTAAACTTGAACGTATATATTATGAATACCTTTATAATGCATTATGCATAGAGCCTTTAAAAAGTTACCAAACTGGTTGCATTCATCGCATTTCTCATTTTGTATTACTCGTGTGCTACATTTTGACATTTGAAGCGAACAAAGTGTTACATTTTTTCCACTTTCTCTAGATCTGTCGGTATAAGACTGATTAATATATGAAATATTCCCAAGACAGATAAAGCAACTAAATGTGATAACTATAAAAAAAATGTTATTAATCATATGTAAATGTTTGAATTTCAATTGTAGTTTAAGCAAGAAAGGCTTCAGTGATTGAGCTGCTGTCGGTGTGAAAGTGTGAAGAAAGAATGACAGATATTAAACAGGAAGTGCGGAACAGGGTGGACGACAGAGACAGGAAGAGGGCATTTATAACGGGCGAGCGTCCAGCGTGGCGTCTGGAAAGAAATGATAAATGCCTTTCGGCTTCAACGTATAATTTAAAACACATCCAGAATGTAATTCTGAAGCAAAAACACATTTACACACAAAACCTCATCTTATAATCAAAGATAAATATATAGATACTAAGAATAAACGCCTTTGATTCAGGATTAAAAAGCAGATGGGATGTCGGGCCCCCGCCCTGTTTCTGTCTCTGATAAATCACCGGTTTCAGCACGACTCAAACGGAATTGTTGTTTTTCTATCAAGGAAATTTCATTTCACTCATCCAAAGCCTTTTCTTTCTGGTGTTCATCTCTGCCTCGGCTCGATCAGACGCGTACTTGTGCGTTTCAGAGGTTCATTAATCATTCTATGAGACGCGGGGCCCCTAATCCACCCCTGCAAACCCACTTTATCAAGTTTCAGAGGCCCCCGAGGCCCCGAACGCAGCTACAAACACAGGAAGAACCCGCCGATAAATCAAAACAACATCTTATTTCAGTGCAGCGTCCTGTGAGGTGCATTCGAGATCTCTGCACATCATCTGCTAGAAAGACACAAAACCTGATATTAAAGAATAGATCACCCTAAAAAAAAAATAATAAAAAAACATGTGTCATTCAAACCTGTTTGACTTTATTCTGCAGAACACAAAAATAAATTTTTGGATTTTCACCAACTTTTATTGTATGGGAACAAAAAAAACATTTGTTAAAATAACTTTTCTTGTGTTTCAAAAGGATGGTGCAAAAAATGAAAAAAAGAAAGAAAAGCTAAATAAATAAAAAAAACCTGGAAAAAATAGTAGAGAAAATCATAAATAAGTATTGTTTTACATTTGGAAAAATATTAAAATATTTACTGAATGTCATAAAAATTATTAAAATATTCTGAAAAATATACATACTGAATATTGTCAAAATTTGGAAAAATGATTGAAATGTGTATTAAATAAGCAAAAAAAAAAAAAAAATTAGGCCTAAATATTTGAATTGCATATAAAATTTCCTTCCATTTGGAACACACAGATTTAACATTAACATTAAAATTATTTCTGTAATAGTAATAATAAACTAAATTAGTTTTAAACACACAGTAACCAGCTTTATGTTTATCACTAATAAAACCAATTTCATACATGCTCTTACTGACTTTCATTATATGGGAACAAAAAACACAAACATTTGTTAAAATATTTTCTTGGGTGTTTTAAGAGGATGTACCAAAAAAAAAATATATAAATAAATAAAAATACAGCCTGAAAAAAAAAGTAATAAATAAATACATTTGTTCCCATTCCCATTTGTACAAAACACACGAATATTTGTTAAAATATTTTCTTGTGTTTTTTTAAAGGGATGACGCAAAGAAAATAAAAAATAAAAAAGCAAAAAAAAATAAATACATTTTCATCAATTTTAACTGAATTTTAAGTGAATATTGCTTGTTCCACAGCATATTTAACCATGTTTAAACTTTTTAACTGAATAAATATAATATAATGTTTTCACAACAGATTTATGCGGATTTTGAACTTTTTGAATAAACGCATTTTGCAAATATAATTATTCAAATCCAATCAAACAGATGCAAATACTTCACAATAAACTATGCCAGGATTTTTGTGTGTGGTTTTTGACCGTTTCATTTCTGTTTGACTAACAAATTTCCATCATATTAAGTTTATAAGTTGATGTTAATATGGTGTAATCTGAATGGATGCAAATCAAACACACAGTCACTAGCAACTGGTCTCCTCTTCTGTATTGTGACACACATCCAAGTGCTTACTAAAACAGAAAAATAAATGCAGGGCGGGGCTTGGTGCTGTGCATCGGTTGTTGATTGGATGTTGAGATGTGGGTGGATGTGGGCAGGGGCGGAGCTTAAGAACAGTACATTTTTAGAGAAATTCTGCATACTGTAAATCTCACAGAAGAAGATCCAGTTAACACAAGGTCAAAAATGTTTAAAAATAACATATGCATGGATGAAACCATTCATAAGATGATCCATAACGTGCATTTAGAAAATAGATAATGGTTTGATCTGATAAAGATGATGTGTGATGAAGATTCCTGCACCTGTGACACAAGCCGTCAAACCACAACTGGCGCTCATGTTGTGTTTAAAAACATCTGCGTGACCTCCTTAACATCTCTGATGTGTTCAACAGAAGCGCTCGTGTTGAACACATGAATCAGGCTGGACGAAACAGACGCACACGTCCTCTAAAATAAAGAGCACAGCAAACCTAATGGGAAAAAAACCACTCTGTTCGACACCTAAACTACACTGAAGGTTCAGCCGCTGCGTGCCGTGAAACTGCAGCAGCATGTGGCTTTCCTGAAGCTCCTCGATACGGGGCCTCAAACGCTGGCCCCTGACGCTCCGTTAAACACAGCTGCTGAAATCACACACACACACCGAGACAGAGTTCCCTGTATTTTAGCACTCGACACGGAAGTGAGATTCTGCGGTTTTCCTTCCTTTCCGTCTCACAGAGAGACGCTTCACCAGACGTTCCAGTGATCTTCTGCTCTGGAGACACAGCAGGACTCTAGACTAGTTAGTTATTGTAGGAATTAACCTACTGTAGCAAACACTAATGCAAACGTCTCTCACACACATCTCTTCTTCTCACCAAAGCTGCATTTATTTGATCAAAAATACAGTAAAAACTGTAAAAATTTGAAAAAATATTATAATTTAAAATAAATATTTTCTGTTTGAATATCTGCTAAAATGTAATTTATTTCAGTGATCAAAGCTGAATTTTCAGCATCATTACTTTGATCAAAAATACAGTAAAAATCTGAAATATTATTCTAATTTAAAACAGCTGTTTTTTATGTGAATCTATGTTTTGTAATTTATTTCTGAGATCAAAATGTAATTTTCAGCATCATTACTCCAGTCTTTAATGCATTTATTTGATCAAAAATACAGTAAAAATCTGAAATATTATTATAATTTAAAATAGCTGTTTTCTATGTGAATATCTGTTCAAATGTAATTTATTCCTGTGATGTAAAGCTGAATTTTCAGCATCATTACTCCAGTCTTCAGTGTCACATGATCCTTCAGAAATCATTCTAATATGCGGATTTAATGCATTTATTTGATCAAAAATACAGTAAAAATCTGAAATATTATTTTAATTGAAAATGGCTGTTTTGAATGTGAATATCTGTTAAAATGTAATTTATTTCAGTAATCAAAGCTGAATTTTCAGCATCATTACTTTGATCAAAAATACTATAAAAATCAGAACTATTATTCTAATTTAAAACAGCAGTTTTTTATGTGAACCTTTGTTAAAATGGAATTTATTTCTGTGATGCGCAGCTGAATTTTCAGCATCATTACTCCAGTCTTCAGTGTCACATGATCCTTCAGAAATCATTCTAATATGCCGATTTAACGCATTTATTTGATCAAAAATATAGTAAAAATCTGAAATATTATTCTAATTTAAAAACAGCTGTTTTCTATGTGAATATCTGTTCAAATGTAATTTATTTCTGTGATCAAAGCTGAATTTCATTCTAATAAATCATTCTAATATGCTGATTTGCTGATCAAGAAACATTGGTTATTATCAATGTTGTAAACAGTTGTGCTGCACAATATTTTTTGTGCAAACCGTGACACATTTTATTTTTCAAGATTCACAGTTGAATAGAAAGTTCAAAAAAAAAAATCTTTTCTGTCACTTTTGATCAACTGAATGCATCCTTTCTGAATAAATGCATTAATTTCTTTCAAAAAAAAGATTCTACTGCATGTTGATATGAAGCAGCGCTCTGTGTGTGTGTGATTGTGTGTTGAAATATTTCATGTCCTTCACATGTGTGAACTTGCTGCAGGTCAATCCCCTCATCATCCCGCGGCCCCTGACGGGCCCCTCAACATTCAGCACAAATAAACACACATCCAGATCTTCAGGTTTCAGTCCAGACATGAAGCATCAATCACACAGGCTTTACACTAACAAAACACACACACACGTGTTCTTAAGACATACATGTGTGCACATGCTCAAGAACACACACACACAGACGATCAGAATGAAATCATGTGAAATTAGATCAGCAATTAATGACGAACTCTCTCACCTCGTTTCTGCATGAAGGTGAAAAGGTCATCCAGGAACTCCTTCCTGTGCGGGTCGTTATCCAGCTCATACAACTATCAGACACACAGACACACACAAATCAACATCTTCATACACACCCAGCTCAAATGTATCATGCCAGAATTAAATTAACAAATAGGTCAATTAAATCACACTGGTGTAGGATTTACTTTAACTCAGAAATTGCTAGTAAATTTCACAATTACAAAAATAGACAAGCAGCACAAACTAAACATGCAATTTTTAAATAGAAAGATTGAAATAGTATTTTATTGCAAAACACACTTCAATAATCTTTGTTTCACACAAAATTGGAAAAAAAGCAGATGCATAATGAATATTTTGTTACATTTGGAAAAATCATTAAATATTTACAGACCGTCATAAAATGAGAAAAAACACTAAAATACCGAATGTATTACAATATTCTGAAAATATACATACTGAATAGTGTCAATATTTGGAAAAATATATTGCAGTGTATATTAAATAGGCAAAATCTGGATGTGTGTGTGTGCACTAAATGTCATCAAAATCAGAAAAAAAATGAGATGCATAATGAATATTTGTTTTACATTTGGAAAAAAAAAATCTTTCATTTACAAATGAATTTTTTTTACAGTGTTGACATGCAGATTGAAGTAAATTATGCAATAATAACATAAAATGGAACCTTTAAATTCAATTAATGAATTAAATTGAGCCATTAACACAGTGAAAAACATTTGGTTTAGAATTTACTTTAAGACAACTTTTATACAGAAACTGCTAGTGAATTTCACAAATTATTACTTGTTATTTAAAAACATCAACTTGCAATCAACTTGATCTTGAAATAAACAGTGTTGAAGTAGAAAAATGTAAATATTATTTGTAAAATGTATTTCAATAAACTTAAAAAAAGGGTTTTTTTTTCACTTCGGACACACATATTGCAGTCAATTATATAATATTTGCATAAAATTGCTCCTTTAAATGAAATAATGAATTAAGCAACCTTGAATTAAACGTGACCCTAAATCACAAAACCAGTCATAAGGGTCAGTTTTTTGAAAATGTGATTTACAATAATATAATTTAATTATATAATATAATAACTACTTGTTAGGAATCTGAGAGTGAAAAAAAAATAAAAATCTAAATATTGAGAAAATAAGTTGTCCAAATGAAGTTGTTAGCAATGCATATTACTAATCATAAATTAAGTTTTGATATATTTACAGTAGGAAATGTACAAAATATCTTCATGGAACATGATCTTAATATACTAATGACTTTTGGCATAAAAGAAAAATCGATAATTTTGAACCATACAATGTATTTCTGGCTATTGCTACAAATATGCCCGTGCTACTTAAGGTTTTGTGGTCCAACTTATAAAAAGACAGATATATTTTCACAGTGCACACAAACAGACTGTGGTTAATTTTACAAATAATGTGAAACATGGAAAAACTCACCTTGGCGAAATCTCTGGATGCTTCCCCTCTCCCACGAGCAGCATCCACATCATCCGGCCAGGACACACCGCCGTTCTGCACACACACACACACACACACACACACATGTTGGGTTTACATGTTTTATGGGGACATTCCATAGGCGTAATGGTTTTTATACTGTACAAACCGTATTTTCTACCCTACACCTACCCTACACCTAAACCTAGCCCTCACAGGAGACTGTGCACACTTTTACTTTCTCAAAAAAACTCATTGTGCATGATTTATAAGCCTGTTTCCTCATGGGGACCTCACAAATGTCCCCACAAGGTCAAAATTTACTGGTATTACTATCCTTGTGGGGACATTTGGGCCCCATAACGTGATGAATACCAGGTGCACACACACACACACACACACACACACACACACACACACAGGTGTCAGTTCACAGGAAATAGTAAATAAAGCTGTGTGTCTTCCTCCTATAACACTCATCCTCCTTTCACGTCCTCTGACCTCCAAAACACACACAAACACACACACACACACAGCAGAAGTTCATGGACTTATCTCAGAGATATGAGAAGTTCATAGATCATTATTGATGTGTGAGACCTGAAATACTCTTAGTATGTGCGTGAAAACATCAAACACATCAGAAGATTCATCTAAAGCGACTCGAATGATCTGAGGGTCATCGGCTCCTGTCCGAATTCAGCCCAAATACGACACACAGGGGTCGAGGAGTACATCGTTACAGAGAGCAAAGGATCATGGGAGAATGGACTGTTTGTCTGATAAAAGCAGATCAAGCTGCACTCAATGAAACAGCTGAAATAATGACTGTTTCCAGACAGTTTTCTAAACTCTCTCACTGTCCTGCAGCAGATTTAAAGGCATTATGGGGTTCAATTGTTGTAAAACTAAAACTGTTATAATTTGTTGTTATACTAAAGTTTATTACAATATCAGCTTTACAGGCAATTTCACGGCAGATTTAATAATAAATTAAATAAATTCAAACATTTTATAAAATTCAACTAAAAAGATTCAAGAATTTGTATTAGTTTAATAATTGATGAATTTTATACCATTAACACTGATATTTTTTTGGCTATATCTGTATATCTCTTGACTATAAAAGATTCTGTGAATTTCTTTACTTGTAATAAAATATTTTTCCCGGGTCTTATAAAATAAGCCCTTCAAAGTTTGTTAAAAATCTTAGAATAAAAAAACTGAAATAGACTAAAACCGAAATAAAATAAAACCTAAAAACAAAAAAACTAAACTTATTTTATTTTTTATTTATTTTATTTCCTAACCCCAACTAAGTTGTCTAGTTTAAAATAAAGTAAAACAACTGAAAAATAAATAAATAAATAAGTAAATAAAAATGTTTAAAACAACACAATTGCTAAAACCTTCATTAAAATTAAAATGGAAAATATAAAAATAAATAGAAAAAAATTAGTATAAACTATTTCAACAATAAACAACTAAAAAAAATACTGTTTGGTGCTCACTGATGTTCTGACAGATGCAGGGCATTTAGATTTGACTCTGCTACTGGATGTTTTAATCTCTGTTTCACTATAAAACAAAATCAAGCATTACATTAAAAAAAATAAAAATTATGAGTTGCCTGAGGGCAGATGATTTCATAAATCAAACCAATAAATGCTCTGAATCATAAAAGCAATACAAATGCACGCTTCTTGCAATAAATGTTTTCATTCCCTCTCCAGTTTCCTAAAAATGCAACCCAATCCTTGTTTTCTCCCTGACGCCTGTATTGTTTCTCGCGTCGGTCTAAATCTGTTAGCGGGTTTACAGTAAGCGGTGGGTTAATCACATTACCGAGGGATGTGAGAGCATCGCTGACAGCTAAATAAGAGTCAAAAATAACTCTGATTTCTGGTGCTCGGACACGTTTCACTGGGTCACACAGAGAGAGAGAGAGAGAGAGAGAGAGAGAGAAAGAGAGAGACGGGCTCCTCTGAGATCACAAACCGCAAAACAAAACAAAAGAAAACCACATGTTTGCTGCAGAATTAGAGGGAGCGTCTCAGTGTCTCAAATATCAGATGAATCTCTGAAATCCAGACAAACTCGCTCTGCACACATAAATACAACCTCTGTGTACATATTACTGTCATCACGTGACGCTCTGATGTTTGCACACACAACCTGACTGTACTATTGAAAATAAATGGGGACTAACAGACTAATTAAAAAACATAATAAATAATATATATTTAAAAATATAATATTTACATTCATAATTATAAATATTATAATTACTATAGTATTAAATAATTGTTCACTTTTAAATAATGTAACTTATTATTAATAAATTAAATTATTAATTTATTAATTATTGTCTTATTTGTCATTTTAAAATATAGTTTATGTTGATACATTTTATATTCAATTTATATTATTTTTATAATGTTTTTGAATATACTTCACATATAGAATATTTACATTTAGAATTATTAATATAAAAAAAAAGAAATTCACAAGTAATGAAAACTAGTCTACAAATTATTTATAAATGTAATTATTAATTTATTAATGTTTTGCTTTTTTATTTTTTAAATAAAACACTTTACACTTTTACACTTTACATTAATTTCAAACAATATTTAGAATATTTATGAATTTATACATCATATAAATAATATTTACATTTATAATTATTAGTTATAAATCTGTCCATTTGACTGTACATTGGAACTGACACAAGGCCAACTTATGTTCTGCAGAGCACAGTGCTTGCAACGCCAACGTCATGGGTTCAATTCCCATTAATTCATGAACTAAATAAAAAAAATGCATTAAATGCAATGCAAGTTGCTTTAGATTAAAGCATCTGCTAAATGCATTAAGGTGAAGGCTTAAAGGTTTTAAGTAGTAAAGCAAACGCAGGTTTAAGTAGAAATGCTCAGTTATGAGAGTTTATCTGAGCACGTGTGGCTGTGCAAGGCCTGTGTCGGGTGAGAATGTCCTGCTCTCTCAGCACGACTCTTTAGGCCCGTCAATCTCTAATCCAGATCAAATAATTGGGTCGTTGCATCCCACCTGTGGAGCCGCACGGATCATCTGCAGAGCAGGACAGCGGCGGTTTATCCGATAGCGGCTGTACGAGATCTCAGAGCCACACGGAATCAGTCTAATCCCACTCAAGGTGTGTAACCTGAGGAAAGTTTTAAACCAGAGCATCAACAGAAGTCAAAACAAACAGCCCTGATCGAGAACAACCAACACAACTCAACCAGATCAACCAGCAGCATTTGTTCAGCAGATCCTCTTTACCAGCGCAACACATTCCACAAACCCTCCCCCACCGACACACACACACACACACACACACACACACACACACGCTGGGTTTCCATTTTTTATGGGTTCATTCCATTGGTGTAATGGTTTTCTTCAGTACAAACTATTCCTAAACCTACCCCTCACACAAAACTACAAGCATTTTTAGATTCTCAAAACACAAAGTTCACAACTCCAAGGTCATGGGTTCGATTCATGGGGAATGCATGAATCAGGATTCATACAGATACTGTAAAATAAAATTCCAGGACTTTCAAGGACTTTTCAAGCACTACTGTTTTGATTTTCAATCAAAGATCTCACTACAATTGCAATCTATATCAACTGATTCACGAACCCGCTCCAAAGTCCCGATCTGAATCAAACGATTCTCGACACACACATTTTGAAGTCCTGAACTGAAAATGATTCACAAACCATCATTTCAGGTCAGGACTTGTAGCGGCTCAGGAATCATTTAATTCGCAGAATGATTTAAGAACAAATCTGAATCAAACGATTCACAAACCCGCTCCGAAGTCCTGATCTGAATCAAATGATTCGCAACCCACACTCTGAAGTCACGAACTGAATAATGATTCACGAAGCATCATTTTAGATCAGGACATGGAGCGTGGATCGTGAATCATTTAATTCGCAAAATGATTTAAGAACCTGCTTTGAAGTTCCAATCTAAATCAATTGAATCGCAAACTCACTCTGAAGTCCCGATCTGAATCAAACGATTCGCGACACACACATTTTGAAGTCCCGAACTGAAAAATGATTCACAAACCATCATTTCAGGTCAGGACTTGTAGCGCGGCTCATGAATCATTTAATTCGCAGAATGATTTAAGAACCAATCTGAATCAAACGATTCACAAACCCGCTCCGAAGTCCTGATCTGAATCAAATGATTCGCAACCCACACTCTGAAGTCACAAACTGAATAATGATTCACAAACCATCATTTCAGATCAGGACCTGGAGCGTGGATTTTGAATCATTTCATTCGCAGAAAGATTTAAGAACTTGCCCCAAAGTCCTGATCTGAATCAAATGATTCGCGATATGCGATCAGATTGGATCGCTATGAAACCGTGAATCATGTTGTGTAGCAATGGCTTTTAAATGCTTTTTAAAATCATTAAAAGGGACGTCGAATTTTAAAAATGAATGACTCTTTTATTTTGATCTGTTTTTTGCAAACGAATCACTTGAGATGAAAAGATGTCACAAGCTTGAATCAGTCGGAGCGTGTCCAACTTAAATGTCTCGCTCAATTGATTCGGTTCATCTGTTCCTCTTTTTGCGTCTTCAGCCATGTTTACACGACACTGTCAGTACTCCTACTGGTTTAGCTCCATTTTTTCTTAAACATCAGAAGAACATTTTCGACTATAAAGAACCTTTTTGTGCAATGAAAAGACTCCATGTTAAATTTTTAGGAGTGTGCAATAGAAAGAGGAGGAAATAAATGGCATCATTTGTATGTGACAGGTCATAAAGCAGTCCTGTTTTTCTAGTTTTAGATTCAGGCTAAATATACCCTTCATATCTGACTACTTCAGAATAGTGAACTGATAACGTGCGGCCGCATGGGATCTCCACTCATCTCAACACAGTGTTTCATACAGTCTCGTGTGCCGGTGAAATCCATCACTCATTTGTGCACATGACTGCTGAAATCTATTTCACAAGAGCCATCAAAACAACATTTATCAGGTTGTAAAGACGCAGCCGTCGGCTGTTTTTCCACTATCGGCGGTGGAACAGGTTCCTGCAGTGGAAGAGAGTCAAATGTGAAGTGCAGGGAGCCGCTGAGCAGAAGCACCGATGACAACTCGCGTTCCCTCAAGATGCTCATTCAGACGTTTAATCGATAGCAGCAGCGACGCGTCCCGCACGGGTTTGCGTTACACGTCTCTCTAAACGGCCCTTCGGGGGGAAACGCGTTGGTCTGCGTTCATTGTTCTCCTGGATTTGCATCAACACATCAGTAAATCTCTGGCGTCTCCTGAGGTCTCGTGGAACGCTCAACATGAGCGTATCATGCAAATAATGCCGGAGTCAATGCAACCAGTGCCTCCAAACAGCCCCGATCTGATGATGTGATGCATAAAAATAATACTGGGGGAACATTAAAGCAAACCCTTTCATTACGGACTAGATTTCAAATGAACGGGCGTCTTGAACGGGCTTCAAGTAATGGTGCAAACTGGGTTTCTGAAGGTTTAATGAAGGTAAATTTTAAACCTTTTAAAGACCTTTTTAAAACCAAGTAAAGAAAATTTAAGGAATAAACTGAAGGGAACCAAAATTCGTCAATAGATACATGTCTAGGGAGCACAATGAGTTGTATTAACAAAGTTTGAAAATATATACTATTTCCAACAGATCTACATCTGCTGACTTTTAATTCAATTTCCAAAACAAACAAACAAACAAAACTTAAGACTCAGAATATGGAAATAACCTTCACTTTATTTCACACATCAAAAACTATGGAAGCCCATTTCCACCACATAATAAAAATAATTAAAAAAAAAGGTCATTGCGACTTTTTATCTTTCAGTTCTTTTTTTCTCAGAATTGCATGATGCAAACTAGCAAATCTGACTTTTTTCCTCATAACTCTGGCTTTTGTCTTATAATTCTGAGATGTAAACCCGCCACTGTGAGTTACAAAGTCCAATTTTAAGGGATAAAAAGACTGATAAGTTTTAATCACGTAATTCTGAGAACTTATCATAAAAAGTTGCAATTATCTTTCTTACATTTCTTTCTTCAGTTTATCCATAAAACTACTGTTCTTCCTCAGTATTTTTGTCTTTTTTCCAATGCAAATGTCTAAAGATTCTTAAATTAAGATGCATTTACTGGTTTGCATCTCAAATAAATGCATTTAGATTTACAGACGTTTAGATGTTTGCACTGGAAAACAAAGATACTGAGGAAGAAACTCATGTTTAGCAACCCATGCAACATTTTTTCAAGAATTTATAAATGCAACACTTTCTGCTCTGATTTAAGACATTTTAAGACCTGCAGAAACCCTGTTAAAAATGCTGCCTAATTAATTCATTAAAAAAAACAACAACAACTAACAAACAAAACAAATGTAGTCTGAGAAAATGGAAATAACTTTCAACTTTAATTCACACAGCAAAACCATGGAAGCCTGTTTCCTCCACTTAATAAAAAATAATAATAAAAAAAAAGGTTTTTGCGACTTTTTATCTAACAATTCTTTTTTTCTCAGAATTGCATGACACAAACTAGCAAATCTGACTTTTTTCCTCATAACTCTGGCTTTTGTCTTATAATTCTGAGATGTAAACCCGCCACTGTGAGTTACAAAGTCCAATTTTAAGGGATAAAAAGACTGATAAGTTTTAATCACGTAATTCTGAGAACTTATCATAAAAAGTTGCAATTATCTTTCTTACATTTCTTTCTTCAGTTTATCCATAAAACTACTGTTCTTCCTCAGTATTTTTGTCTTTTTTCCAATGCAAATGTCTAAAGATTCTTAAATTAAGATGCATTTACTGGTTTGCATCTCAAATAAATGCATTTAGATTTACAGACGTTTAGATGTTTGCACTGGAAAACAAAGATACTGAGGAAGAAACTCATGTTTAGCAACCCATGCAACATTTTTTCAAGAATTTATAAATGCAACACTTTCTGCTCTGATTTAAGACATTTTAAGACCTGCAGAAACCCTGTTAAAAATGCTGCCTAATTAATTCATTAAAAAAAACAACAACAACTAACAAACAAAACAAATGTAGTCTGAGAAAATGGAAATAACTTTCAACTTTAATTCACACAGCAAAACCATGGAAGCCTGTTTCCTCCACTTAATAAAAAATAATAATAAAAAAAAAGGTTTTTGCGACTTTTTATCTAACAATTCTTTTTTTCTCAGAATTGCATGACACAAACTTGCAAATCTGACTTTTTTCCTCATAACTCTGGCTTTTGTCTTATAATTCTGAGATGTAAACCCGCCACTGTGAGTTACAAAGTCCAATTTTAAGGGATAAAAAGACTGATAAGTTTTAATCACGTAATTCTGAGAACTTATCATAAAAAGTTGCAATTATCTTTTTTGATTTTTTTTTTGGCTTATCCATAAAACTACTGTTCTTCCTCAGTATTTTTGTCTTTTTTCCAATGCAAATGTCTAAAGATTCTTAAATTAAGATGCATTTACTGGTTTGCATCTCAAATAAATGTATTTTGGTTTACAGATGTTTACACTGAGAAAGAACCTCATGTTTAGTAACCCATGCAACATTTTTTCCAGGTTTTTTTTTTTTTAATTTAAGACTTGCTTCTCTGAGACAATTTAAGGCCTTTAAGACCTGCGGAAACCCTGTTAAAAATGCTGCCTAATTAATTAATATTCCAAAAAAACAAACCAAAAAAAAAAAAACTTGGAAAATGGAAATAACCTTCACTTTAATTCACACAGCAAAAACTATGGAAGACCGTTTCCGGCACTGAATAATTCTTTTTTTTTGCAACTTTTTATCGATTTTTTCACAGAATCACGTGATACAAACTTTCAATTCTGACTTTTTTCTCAGCATTCTATAAGCTTGAGATAAAAGACGCAACTGCTTGCAACTGCAAGTTATAAAGTCTAATTCTGAGCGGAAATAAGACTCATAGGTTCTCAGAATTAAGAGTTTATGTCTTGCAATTCTGAGAAAAACATCAAAAAAGTTGCAATTACCTTTTTAATTTTTTATTCAGTGGTTCCTAAGTATTTGTGTCTTGTTTTCCAGTGCAAATGTCTAAAGATCCTTAAATTAAGATGCATTTAACGGAAAAATAAAATAACATAAAATAAGAAGCCTTGTTTTCTGAGTTTATGATTAAAACAAGAACAAATATCTGGCAACTAGATCAGAAAAATCAACTAAATTCAAAGGTAAAACATGTTTTCACTCCCCAGTGACAGATATGTGCTCTTTCAAGCAAAAACTAACTTCATTTTTTAATTTCGTTGTATTTCTGTTTTTTTTTTTTTTTTACATTTTCATCTCCAATAAATGTTTCTTGATTAACAGATGTTTAGATAGTTGCACTGGCAAACAAAAATAATGAGGAAGGAACTCATGTTTACCAATCCATGCAACATTTTTTTCAAGAATTTATGAATTTAAGATATTTTAAGGCCTTTAAGACCTGCAGAAACTCTGTTAAAAATGCTGCCTATGTAGGGAGCTCACTATACTTCAAAACAGAGCACTTAATAGAGTTGAAAAACACAATAAATTCATTAAAAAGAAGAAATAAAGAATCCCCCATGCATGTCTTGAAATTTTCCTTTAAGTTGAGAGGAAGTGGGTTGTAGTGTGCATTGCGGAAGCAGGTTGGAACGCAGCCCATTTTCTGCCCAGCTGCCAAAATGTGACGAACACACAATTTGACAAAAATGCCTGCGCTCTTGACTCCACATCGACTTGGATGAGCTAATAACCACTGCTTATTAATTTCATCTACTCCTGCTATCGCAGAGTTAAATCCAAGCTGAATGTCAATAAGAAAACTGTAAAAACTGTTTACTCGATGTCTTTGTTCTGGGCGAGGGAGAGACGGACAGACGGATTTGATTCTCTAAATGAATCTAATTTGACAAAGAGATCACACCAAGACCGAAATCAAATAAGCTAAACACAATTGATAAAGCAAATGAGGGTGTACTCATTTCCATCCAGTAAAACAGGACAAGCCCCAAATTTGCATAACTAGTATTGAAACGCGATCCATTTGTGGCCAGCTGTCTGCGGCCGTCACAGAGCCTTCGGTTATTTCTGGTGAGGAGACTGTTGATTTCTCAACACAAACGGCACGCGGGGAAACATCAGAAGCGTTTCAGGTAAATCCACACGAGACCAACGACACGAGAAGAGGTTCGTCCTGATTGTGTCTGACACTCAAATACAACAAACTTTTACTTTTAAAGCCAGGAGCCAAGAGTCTTTCAACCAAATGAACTTTCTACAACAGAAAAACATCTAGACAGGAAATTGAGTAACTCAAAAGACACCGCATCCCTTTACATGCCAATTGTGGGAATCAACATACTTCAGATTTAGGTCTCCATTAAAATGAAAACATCCTGAGAATTATTTAAAATAAATAAATAAATAAATAAATAAAATAATAAACAAACCACTTAAGAAGTGAATCATAACACATCGTATGTGGTGATTTATATATATATAATGGACTTTAAATGAATAAATAAAAAATGTGCATTTATTTTAATAAGTATAAATGCTTTATTTAATATTTAATTGAATATAATCAATCTATCTATCTATCTATCTATCTATCTATACACACACACACATAATTATTTTTATTGAATTTATTACAAATGGACCAGTTCAGAAGTGAATCACATTACAAAATTTTGAATTAATCAATTTTGAATTAATTCAATTTAATGTAATTAATATACAAACATGCAATATATATTTATTTTAAGTAATTTTATATATGAATCACAACATTAATATATACACACACACTTTTAATTTATTTAATTAATTAATAAACGGACCAGTTCAGAAGTGAATCACAACATTACAAAATTTTGAATGAATCAATTTTGAACCTTAATCAAAATTAGAATTTATTTTTAATCTAATTTAATCTAATTTAATTTAATTTAATTTAATTAATATACAAACATACGCAATATTTATTTTAAGTCATTTTATAAATGAATCACAACAATTATTAATAAAATGAATGCATATGCATTTTGCATTTATTTTGTATTTATTCATTTTAAAATACATCAGTCATTTTTGTATTTATTCATTTATATATATATATATATATATATATATATATAGATATACACACACACACACACACACACACACACACATACACACAAAATAATTAAAAAACAATTCATGCATTTTTATTTATTTATTTTAAGTCTGAGACATGATTTCAAAATGTTTCATTTTTTCATGTTTAATGTATTCATTTTTTAATTTAATTTAATTTAATTTAATTTAATTTAATCAATACATAAATATACATCACAAGATTACTAAACTGTTAATAAATTGTGAGCTGTTTTATGACATTATTTGGTTTAATGTTTTTCTCTCTTATATAAAACAGTGAATCTGTCAATTAAAGAAGTTTAAAAGCGAAATTTAAAAGAAGCTGTAAATCAGTTCTTTTGTCTGTTGAGCTTCCGGCTGTCCGTTTTTCAGCAAGTTTGCGTTATCTGTAGTCGATCTGCTCGTGCGTTCATTTGATTGAACTCGGAGTCTATTGAGCGGCAGCTTATACAGCATGACATCTGCTGCACTGTCGTGGCAAAACCCTGAGCAAACATATGCAGAATAAGAGCGATCGCATGATTGGACTCTAAAGCTCTTCTACTGGTGTGCGTCTCATATGCATCGCTCTTATTTGCCTGTTAAATTGTTGTTCAAATCTCAACATTCAAACATCAACCCACGCATGTTAAACAACGAGGACGAGAGAGACCACCGACACCTGGAGGAACCTGCTGATCCTGATCCAGATCTGGAGACAACACCAGTACTAACTGAAACGACTCGAAACCAGACATCTGATCATTACACGCACAACACACGCCAATTAGAAAATACAGGATGTGCTTCTGCCGTGAACTTTAAAAGAACGCAGTGTTTCTGTCCATTCAATAATAGAGAACAACTTGATGCACACAGGCTTCAACAGGAAGCATCACAACTAGCTATTATAAGTAATGAAATAATGAGGAAATGACTAAATAAATGAGTCAATTAGATGCTGTATTTGATGACAGAGGTTCACTGAGAAAGTACTGAGAGTTAAAAAGTTTGATAATTGCTAGCAACATTATGCAATTCTGACTTATATGCTGTAAACTTGCAATTCGGAGAAGAAATTGTGAGATATAAAGTCAAATGCAATAATAAAAAGAGTCAAAATTGAGATAAAAAGTCACAATAAACTTCGTTTTGATTCCACGGCAGAAACAAACAAACAAAAAAGTAAGAACTGATTTAAATATGACTTTTTTAGAATTTATAAGAAGGGATATAATATATATATAACTCTTCTAATAAATAGCTAAAAAAAATAAGATATGAAATTGTGAAAAAGAATTCTGAATTTATATCTTGCAATTCCGACTTATTTTCTCAGAATTTAAGAGAAAAGATAAATAAAATGAATACAAATAAAACAACATAAATAAATAAATAAACAAAGAAATATAAAATGTAAAAAAAAACTAAATTCTGAGTTTTTATCTTTCAATTCTGACTTAGTTTCTCAGAATTTAAGAGAAAAGGTAAACAAAATAAAAACAAATATAAAACAATGTAAATAAATAAATACATAAATAATAAAAAACAAAGAAATATAAAAGGAAAAAAAAACAAAATTCTGAGTTATCTTTCAGTTCTGACTTATTTTCTCAGAATTTAAGAGAAAAGATAAATAACAAATACAAATAAAACAACAAATAAATAAATAATAAAGAAATATAAAATGTAAAAAAAACTGAATTCTGAGTTTTCATCTTGCAATTGAGTTAAAAGATAAACATATATATATATATATATAAAACAGTCAGAAAATAAATAAATAAATAATAAAAAATATAAAGAAATAAAATGTAAAAAAATAATTCTGAGTTAATGTCTTGCAATTCTAAGTTATTTAAAAAAAGATCAACAAAATATATAAATAAATATAAAAAGATATTAATATATACATAAATATATTTGTAAATAAATAAATATAAAAATATAAAACTGAACATTTTACATGTCTTGCAGAGAAAAGATAAACAAAATAAATACAAAAATAAATAAATAAAATTAAAAAGATATTAAATTGCGAGAATAAACTCTGAGTTTGTCTTGCAATTCTGACTTATTTTCTGAGATTCTCACAATTCAGACTTTGTTTGTTGCAATCTGAAATGTTAGATATAAACTGTAAGGAAAAAAGCTCACAAAAAAAGAAAAATTATAAGATAAAAAGTTGCATTTACCTTTTTTCTGTCTATATATTCTTTTATTCTGTAGTGGAAACAAGCTTCCATATAAACTAAATACTTCTGCTGATAATTGACTGAATACATGCTTCAACAAGAAACACAGAAAACAAAACTATCGTTATTATGAGAATAATAAAATAACAAGTACAGTCTGTTAACGTCCTACTTATGAATTCGTGAGTCATAATCAAGTGAATTTCGCTCAAGAAATAAGTGTATGGAGCGACGTCAAATCTCACTGGCGAACACGTCGTTTTTTTAGCGCCAGCACAACCAAATGAAGAGCAAATGACGCACATTAGATATGCAATCGAGGCTTTGTGCGTATTTTATCATTGTCACGCCGCCTGCAGAGTAATCAAGTGAAGCATTTAATGGAAATACTGGCAGTTGCGCTTCACGTAGGATATTCAAAACAAACAAAATTCAGCAGGTCCACAACTCAAAAAAAAAGTCTGGGCTCAAAGAAACCCAGACGTTACGACGGACTTCGCGTTCCCCACTCGAACGCAGCATTACACCTGCTGATTTTAAAACGGAGTCCAACGCAGCTCTCTGAATGAGCCGGTCTGGAGTTGGGAAGGTTATTTTGGCAGGAACGGCTCTTGGCAGGCGGTTAAAGGGCCGGCGCTTACATCACGAGCGTGAGAGTGAAATCAAACACTCGCAGGGCTCGTCCAGCTCCGTCTGTGGCCGCCTGCCAACGGCTCCTTCAGCCACTGATCTGGACCACAGCCAAACCAACAATCACTGCGGCACGTTCACAACCCGCTAAATCACACCGAACACGGCCAGACGTCACCTACTGACACCATAACACCATACTGAACCACTTCAGGTGTCGTTTTAGACTTAACAACACGCAAAACTCTACATGCAACTATAAGGCGTGAAGATATTATAAACACTAACATTGTGATTTTCTGTGAAGCTGCTTTAAAACACTATAAATACATTTACTGAATGATCTAATTGAAAATATCACACAGGGTAACAACTATTTCAATGCTTTTGCAAAAAACAAGTTCAGTTGACATTATAAAAAGCTGCTTTGAAACTGCTATAAATACATCTGACTCGCTATTTTCAATGAATATGAATTTTGCAGTTTGCTTGAGGATTTATTAAAGCTAATAATTGAACATATATGGGATAACAGCTATTTTAATGCCTTGGCACAAAAAATAAAAATGTTTAAAAACAAATATTAAAATAAAAAAGTCATTAAGAATTCTGCTTTGAAACAATATGTATTGAAAAAAAAATGACTTTTCTTGCTATTTTCAATTAATGTGAATATTACAGTTTGTTTGAGGATTTATCGAATCTAATAAATGAAACATATATGGGATAATATCTAATTAAATGTTTTGGCATAAAAAGTAAAGCATTTAGATTATTAGTAAAATTATTTGAATGCTTTCGCACAAAACAAAGATACAAATCTTTAAAAAAGTATTAACATAAAATAAATATCATTAAGAATTCTGCTTTAAAACAAAGTGAAAAAAACTGAATTTACTTGCTGTTTTCAATTAATATGAATTTTATAGATTTAGTGAATCTAGTCACTGAAAATTTTGTGCAGGATGACAATTATTTTGATGCTTTAGCATAAAAAAAAAACATACTTTTATTAAATAAGCTGTTTTGAAAATGAATTTCAAGGTTTGCTTGAGGATTTAATCAATATAATCACTGAAAATATCAGCTGTTTTAATGCTTTGGTATTAAAAAGGTGAAATTTCAGATTAAACATTTATTTAATATATAAGTCATAATAAATATAAATAAATATTGTGAAAAAATTTGAATTCTGAATGTGTGTCTTGCAATTCTGACTTATTTTCTCAGAATTTAAGAGAAAAGATAAACAAAATAAATATAAATATAAAAAGATACTAATAAATAAATACATAAATAAATAATTAAATACACATAAAATTGTGAAAAAATAATCAGAATTCTGAGTTTATGTCTTGCAATTCTAAATTAAAAGATATAAACAAACAAATAAATAATTAAATATATATAAAAAAAAATAAATTCTAAGTTTGTTTTGAATTACATTTCAGATTAAACATTTATTTAAAAGCTGCTTTGATACAATGTGTATTGTAAAAAGCATTTTATAAATAAATAGACATTATTTATATTTTTAATTTGACTATTTCCAGTTATGAATTTCAAGATTTCGAGGATTTAATTAATCTAATCACATACAGGAAAACATCTAATTTAATGCTTTAAGTTACGGTTTTATGTTAAACTTTTATTTTAATGCTTTGGCATGAAAAAGAAAGAACTTTGCTTTAAAACAATGTTGCATACTGTTGAAATTTGTCCTGACTTGCTATTTTTCAATTATTATGAATTTTATATCATTTAAAGTATCATACAGAATAACCCCTATTTTAATGCTTTGGCATAAAAAATTTTAAAAATTAAATTAAAAAATGAATTTTGATGCTTTGGGACAAAACATTCCAAATTAAAAGATTTTTAAGAAAATGTATAGATTAAACAAAAACGTGTCTCACGTCACTACATAAAAGTCTAAAAGAGATATTTTAGTTTTTCTACTGATTTGTTTAGATTTATGTACATTTATGTTCTCATCCAGATTTTATATACTCTTACAAACACAATCCAAATAGCAGCAGGGTTATAATCATTCACCTGGTCAGAATAAACACATTTGTCACAAACATGAACGTATTCATGTAGCAAACACGAGCACTAAACGGCTGATCTATTTTAGTCAAGATGTCTTAACTAGATCTTGTGTGTTGTGACTGATCATATTACCAGCGTCATCAGTCTCTTCCCACACAAGGATTCATTAGATTTCATTCTTCAGAGTTGATTCATAAACTAATATGTCAACTATAATAAACAGACATAATTTACGTCAGACTTTAAGCTTCACAAATACAAAACGGATTAATGACGTCTTAATGGATTTGTTCAGCTTTTGTCTTCAAGATGATTCAAGGATCATTGTTTTGTTTTTATCATCCGTTTGGACTCTCATTCTGACGGCACCCATTCACATCCATTGGTGAGCAAGTGATGCAATGACACATTTCTACAAATCTTATGAACAAACAAACTCAGCCTAATCTTGGATGGCTTGAGGGTGAACACATTCTTAGCCAATTTTGCTGAACTGCTCCTTTAAGACAAGCATGTGTATTTTCTCACACTAGAGAGCAAAATATCAGACCATCAGCACCGTTGCAGTTGTGCCGTCTCGTGCAGGTGCCGGCGGTGAGCTTCACACATGCAAACCACATTTTTCTTCCGAAAAATCTAGATTAGATACAAATCTAGTTTATGATGTTTTCTCTTCCTGCTCTCCAAAGGTTTTCTGTCACCCATCGGATCGCTGTCACGTTCAAGTCGGCACAAGGCCAGACCTGCCGTCTGCGTTGTCGTCTGCGAGAGGTCAAACCGAGATCACAGACAGGTTTCTGCACATCAAAGCCGACGTGACGTGCTTCCGTGTAACTCTGCGTCTCCTCGCGCGTTGACGGAAAGGAAAACACTAGCAAATCAACATACTGTGAATTTGCTTCTGCGCAGCAAACTAAATCTTTACATGCACTCTTGCATCTAAAAGGTCCAGGGTTGAAAATTAATGAGGTTTTGGGGCAAAAAAAAAAAGTGTTGCAATCAGTGAAGTGTTGATTTTTTTCACACGCACTCCTAAAAATCAAGGTTCCAAATGCCGTAGAAGAAACATTTTTTGTTCGCCCGAAGAACCTTTCAGTGAACAGTTCTTAAAAAAAACTTTTAAAAATCTAAATCAACTTTTTGGACTATAAATGTATCCATGGATGTTCAAGGTTCTTCATGGAACCGTCAATGCTAATAAAGAACCTTTATTTTTAAGAGTGTGTCGTGACAAATCACAAACATTTCTGTTGAGTTTATGAATGCAATGCAATCAGATGCAACAACGGAAAATTTAAATAAATTCATAAACAGCATAATGTGCTGTTTTCCTAACACAAAATTGATTTCTTACAACATCAAGAGTGATAATAGACAATAATGATTTTTTTGTCATATATTGCTGCTGAGATCCTTATTTTTTACATTTATAATTATACTTTAAATATAATTGAATTAATTATACTTCATGTAGGCTATTTGCGTTATGCATTTGTTGTGTGAATGTCTATATGTCTCTTTTGAGCAGCATTAAATATGACTGTTTCATACAAAATTAATTTTTTAAATTGAATTTCTCACAAATAAATGCATTTAAATAAATGCTAAATATTTAAATTAATTTATAATATTTAAACCAGATTTTTTTTTCCTTTTTGACAAGACTCTCAAAAGGATTTTTTTTAATTAAAAATTGGATTAAAAATAGCCAATTTTTATTTTTCACAAAGCACAATATTCATTGAATATATTTTCTTTTTCTTGACTTATTATTTGATAAGACTGTCAATAGACAGTTTTACACAAAATGGATTTTTTTTTATTGAAATTTTCACAAATAAATAAATTTAAATAAATGTAAAACATTTAAATGAGTTTATAATATTTATTCAGATTTTTTTTTTCCTTTTTGACAAGACTGTCCAAATGATTTTTTTGATTAAAATTGGATTAAAAATAGCCATTGTTTGTAAGTTTATCACAAATAAATACATTTAAATAAAAGCAAAACATTTAAAATGAATTTATAATATTTATTCAGAATTTTGTTTTGTTTTTGTTTACTTTTTGACAAGACTCTCAAAAGGATTTTTTAAATTAAAAATTCGATTAAAAATAGCCAATTTTTATTTTTAAGTTTCTCACAAAGCACAATATTCATTAAATATATTTTCTTTTCTTGACTTATTATTTAATCAGACTGTCAAGACTGACTTGTTTTATACAAAATTGATTTTTTTAAATTTAATAACAGACAATGTTTCTTTTGTCATATTGCTGCTGTAACCTGTATTTTTTATTTATTATTATACTTTAATTATAATTTAATTAATTAAACATCATGTAGGGCATTTGCATTATGCATTTGTTGTGTGAATGTCTATATGTCTCTTTTAAGCAGCATTAAATATGACTGTTTTATACAAAATGGATTTTTTAATTGACTTTTAATATCAATAATATTAATAATATTTATTCAGATTTTTTTTTCCTTTTTGATTTTTCATTAAAATTGGATTAAAAAAAATAGCCATTTTTTGTAAGTTTATCACTAATAAATAAATGTAAATAAAAGCAAAACATTTAAATGAATTTAGAATATTTTTTCTAATTTTAGAATATTTCTCAAAAGGATTTTTTAAATTAAAAATTAGATAAAAAATGTTTCTTACAAAGCACGATATTCATTCTGTTTTATACAAAATTGATTTTTTTTTTTTATTTAATAATAGACAACAATGATTTTTTTGTCATATTGCTGCTGTAACCTATAATGAGCTCCTTATTTTTTTTTTATTTATAATCATACTTTAATTATAATTGAATTAATTATACTTCATGTAGGCCATTTGCCTTGTGCATTTGTTGTGCATTTTGAGCAGCATTGAATATTGAAATAAACTAAATAAACCTAAAGCTAAATGTAAAAGAAGGTAATTATAAATAATTGTCCTGGAAATCAAACAGACAAAACAGATCGAACAGAAAACTTCCGTCCCTGTGCATTGTGAGGTTTTGTGTCTGCTGCTCTGTAGCTCTTAGTCTTACTGGCTTTTATTGACACGCAGTGAGAAAAACCAGAAGGAGCGTCGATGCTCCGGTGGGAATCCGTCACGTTCGAGGACTCCACTCTGTAATTCCGATCGGAATGTTTCGTCTGGGTGGAGCGACGCTTCCAGACCCTCCCCCACATTCAGGAACGCTATTCCTGGATCTGAGGAATCTTCGACACGGGACCGCGAGGGAGTCGACAAGCACACCCTAAACACACACACACACCCAAACCCCAAACACACGATTAGATAACCGCGGATCAGCGCTGCGAGACGGGAGGAGCAGATTGAACAGAACGTGTTCTGCCGCACAGATTAACGGTTTAACAACAGTTTCTGTTCAGACCGGCACACTAACACTATTTCTGCAGAATGAACAGCTATATTTGTGGAAATATTGTCATGTATTTCTGTACTGCATATACAACACTGCGTCTCTTCACTGCTGAATGAACAGAAGCAACATAAAACACAATGTTCATGCTATTTCGTTTCCTTTTCTTGACTCACTACTTGATATGACTGTTAAAACATGACACCTTTTTTAATAATAATAAAGTGAAATAATTTATTTAAATTAATTTATTCATTCAGAATTCTTTCCTTTTTCACAAGACTGTCAAAAGGATTCTTTTTTCATTAAAATTGGAGTAAAAATAGCCTTTTTTGTAAGTTTCTCACAAATAAAATTACATTTAAAAAAATGGGGAAATATTTACATTAATTTAAATTTTTATTCAGAGGTTTTTTTTTGTCAAGACTGTCAAAAGGATTTTTCTTTTAAACAAAAATTGGATTAAAACTAGCCAATTTTTATTTGTAAGTTTCTCACAAGCCACAATATTCATTGAATATATTTTCTTTTCTTGACTTATTATTTGATAAGACTATCAATAGACTGTTTTATACAAAATTGATTTGTTTTCAGTAAATGTGAAATATTTATATTAATTTATAATATGTATTCAGAATTCTTTCCTTTTGGACAAGACTGCCAAATGGATATTTTTTCCATTAAAATTGGAATTATTTTTTTTTTTTAATTTGTAAGTCGCTCACAAATAAATACATTTAAATAAAATATAAAATATTTTAATTAATTTACAGTATTTATTCAGATTTTTTCCCCTTTTTGGCAAGATTGTCAAAAGGATTTTTTGTTAATGGATTTTTTCAAATAAATGTGAAATATTTTAATTAATTTATAATATTTATTACAAATAAAAATAATTATTTCCTTTGGAAAAGACTGTTAAAAGGATTTTTTTCAATAAAATTTGATTAAAAACAGTCATTTTTTTAATTCATAAGTCTCTCACAAATAAATAAATGAATGTAAAATATTTCAATTAATTTAAAATATTTATTCAGATTTTTTTTTCCTTTTTGCCAAGATTGTCAAAATGTTTTTGTTTTTTTTTTTAAATGGATTAAAACTAGCCAATTTTTATTTGTAAGTTTCTCACAAGCCACAATATTCATTGAATATATTTTCTTTTCTTGACTTATTATTTGGTAAGACTGTCAATACACTGTTTTATACTTTTTTTTTTTTTTTTCAAACAAATGTGAAATATTTAAATTAGTTTATAATATTTATTATAAATTCCTTATTATAATATGGATTATAAATAAGCATAATTCTTTTCTTTTGGACAAGACTGTTACAAGGATTTTTTTTCATTAAAAGTTTATTAAAAATAGCCATTTTGTAATTTGTAATAAATAAATAAATTTAAATAAATGTAAAATATTTCAATTTAAACTATGTATTCAGTTTTTTTTCATTTTTGGCAAGATTGTCAAAAGGATTTTTTAAAATAAAAACTGGATCAAAACTAGCCGATTTTTATTTGTAAGTTTCTCACAAACCACAATATTCATTGAATATAATTTATTTTCTTGACTTATTATTTGATAAGACTGTCAATACACTGTTTTATACAAAATGTTTTTTTTTTCCAATTGAATTTCTTACAAATAAATAAATGTAAACAAATGTGAAATATTTCAATTAATTTAAAATATTTATTCAGAGTTTTTCTTCTTTTTTGACAAAACTGCCAAAATGATTTTTTCATTAAAATTGGATTAAAAATAGCCATTTTTTTATTTGTAAGTCTCTCACAAATAAGTAAACATTTAAGTATTTTGATTCATTAATAATATTTATTCAGAATTCTTTTTTTTAATTAAAAACTGGATTAATTATTAAATAGCTGCATATTTGTTGCAAGTTTGTAAGTTTCTCACAAACCACAATATTCATACAGCAATTTTTCCTACTTTTCTTGCCTTATTTTTTTAACTAAACTGTCAAAATATCATAGGTCTTTGTCCACAGTATTGGATTATAAAAAAAAAAGTTATAATTGACAATATTCATTCCTTATTTTTTTATTTGTCTTTCCTTGACATATTATTTGACTGGATTTTTACTGGATTAAAAATAGCCATTTTCAAGTGTGAACTGCTACAGCTGAACACGCATGAGGATCAGATCACGTGACATGCAGTGTAATTATTCTGCCCTTTGTTCCAAATACCATTCAAAAAAAGCAGTAAGCAACATAACACGTTCAGTATGCAGTATATGCAGTACACTAGTGCTCCGTTCTGACCGTCTACAGACCTGCATAAACACAACAAGCGTCGAAGGATTTCGTTTAATGACGCAAACCTTGCAAACCCTCATAACACCAAACCCACATAAACAACCCACAATCCCTCAGCGCTGCAGTACGCCATTAAACAGCGCAAACACACCAATCAGTCCGTCTGCTTTTACGGCACATTTACTACGGGAAAATAAAGCTTTGAATTATAACCGTTAACTAACACTATTAAAACCATTTTTACGTTAAACATTAAAAAGCTGGCATTAAACAAAATACAAATATGAATAGAAAAAACTTCTTATAAAATTATAAAAATTCTTAATAATGTTAAAATGGAAGCTGAAAATATAAAAAGAAAAACAAGAGTCCATGAGGTGTCCGCCCAGAATGCCTGACGGACAGAGACGCTGAATAAATAATAGATCAGCTTTTAATTGCAGTAGGTGCGTGAGACACGAATGGAAACGAACGCCTGAAAATAATGACAAAAGTCAGTTCATTTGAAATGAATCAATCTGTTCAAAAACACAGCAAAGCAATCTGAACTGAATTGAAAACTGTTGCTTTAATTTGGATTCGCCTCATTTCTGACTGCATCGGGTCCACTGATGGAAGCCAAACGCACGTGAGGATCACGTTCATAATGCATGAGCGTAAATGAGGCCAATCGTTCCTTCAGTCAGGGCTTACACATACACAATACACAATACACATCGATCCACGCTGGTCCAGAATGAGCAACGACGTGACGCTTCAATAATGCAACGGATCGGGGTGTGAGAGAAACGTCATAACATCATCGCAAACGTATATGAGCTTTACAATTATTGATATCAGTAATATTCGCTAGTTTATTTCAGGGTTGTTAATTAAAACCATAAACAAATGTTTTCTTTCTTGAAGTAAAATAGTAAAAATTTTAATTAAATAAAAATATAAAAAATATCTAAAATAACATCATAAACTAAAATTGAAATTGAAACTGAAAAAATAATAACCTTAAAATAAAAACGTAATTTTTTTTTTTAATTTAGATTCATTAGAAAACATTGTTACATTCTGTTACTTGAAGTAAAATAGTAATAATTTAAATTAAATAGATATTTTTAAAATATCTAAAATAAAATAGAATAAAATTTAATACGCAAAAATAAAATAAAATGTAATAAACTGCTCAAATAAAATATAATAACCTATTTTTTTTCCAGCTTACATTTATTAGAAAACATTGTTACATTTTGTTACATGAAGGAAATTAATTGATTAATTAATTAATTAATTAAATAAGTATATTTAAAAATATACAATATATAAAATGAAATATAATAAACCTAAATCTAATTTAATAAGCTGAAATGGGGAAAAAAATAAACTGGAAAAAATATATAATAACCTGAAAATAAAAACATAGTATTTTATTTGTGCTTATTTTTATTAAAAACATTTTTGTAAAAAAATCATAAAATGAAAAAACATAATAAACTAAAATATAATAAACTGAAACGTAAACATTTTAAATTTTATTTATTTTTTCTAATTTTTTTTTAGTTAAACCTAAAGTACTAAAATAACTAAAACTAAATACACTAAAGCAAATAAATAAAAAGCAATAAAAAAAAAAAAACCAAACCTCAAGTCAAATATATTAATAACACTGAATTTATAATATTAACAAAAATGATACTCAGTGATCAATGATGAGTAATTAACCATGTCTATTTGGCCAATTAACAAAAATGTGTCTTTTTTTATTCAGTAAATATTGTCTAAAACATCATACATTTTTCTAACAACATTAAATTGTGAAATAAATATATTATATCATTTTCATGTAGATATGTAGCACATAGAGATAGAGTCTTAAAGATAGAGATAGAGTCTTAAACTCATAAAGCTATATATTTAATAAGAATTAGAAAACATTTCAGATGAAGAGCACAGGCGTCACTTCATATCAACAACCCAAATATCTGCATAAAAATTCTATAATATTTATTTAATGATATCATGTTCTTAAATAAGATGTGTGATGTTTCAGACAATATTTACCAAATGAAACAGACACATTTTTGTGAATTGTCCAAGTAGTCATGATTTTTTAAAAATCAGATACTGGTCTGTATCGTCAACAACCAAAACAACAGAGAATTCTATGGTCATCTGCGGTTGCGAGCGCAGCACATGCGTTCAGCGAGCCTTATTAAAGCCCTATTAATCACTGACGGATTACGGGGGAGGAAGAGCAGCGTTAGCGGAGCCAACGGCCCCTCCGGACCCCAGGGACACGGGTGTCAGTGGCCCTGGACGTCCCACCGCTGCACCCCGGCACACGCCAGCTCCGTCCAGCTCTTGTTTAACAATGACATCCTCACACATACATCACTGACAAAACCAACCATTTACACCTCACACTCGCTCAGTTCAATCCTTCACTTATATTATATTTGGTTTCTGATCAATCAAGCATCTGAATGTGACGCAACATCCCGTCCGAAGGCTCCAGGAAGGAATTTCCAGCAGCAGCTGTCATTAAAAGTCACAGAGATGGCATTAAAACGAGTGTGTCGTCCTGCTGTCTCTCATCCTCCCCCACAAACCACGCAACCTGAAACCGGCGGCCGTCATGAGGTGTCATTATATACTGCTGGCCACACGTAATGACAGAACACATAAAAGACAGGATACAAAGACAGAGACGGACGCGTCTCACTCCCTCCCCCCGTCTGACCCGCTGCATTTCCTCTTCCTGCTCTATCCTTCAGATCTGAATCAGACTTTCTCAGACAGAATCACTGTATACATGAGATGAGTAACATGTGCACGTGGCACACAATGTGGGACTTTATGCAGTTGGTGCATAGTCAAAATAAGATTTTAACGGTCACCGTGCAATTTATTTTGCATGCAATTAATTGATTAATTAATGAATTGATGCATGCATGCATGCGAATAAGGCTAGAAAATATTACTCATTTAAAATCTCAAAACTTAGACTTTTTTTCCATGCAATTCTAAGAACTGTGAGACACAAACTTGCAATTCAAAGAAAAAGTCTGCATTGCAAGACAAAAAACTCAAAACTGCAAGAAATGTGAGATATACAAAGGGAAAAAAACACTCCAAATGTGCATCTTTTGCTTTTCTTTTGTTACACTTGTGCCAAAAGCTTCTCATCCCGCAATGTGGGATTTTCCACAGTTGCTGCATGACAATTAAAGAATCATTACAGATGCAATTTGGTTTTAGTCACAATAAGGTTTTATAGGTCACTGTGCAATTTATTTTGCATGCATTTTGTAAAATGCATAAGGCATGCATGTGAATAAGGCTAAAAAAAATTACTCATTTAGTTAATTTCTGCCAAAAATAAATAAATAAATAAATAATCTTAAAATTCAGACTTTTTTCTTGCAATTCTAAAAACTGAGATACAAACTTGCAATTCAAAGAAAAAGAGTCAGGATTGTAAGACAAACTCAAAATTCTGAAAAAATCTGCAAGTGCCACAATGTGGGATTTTCCACAGTTGGTGCATGACCATTAAAGAACCATTACAGATGCAATTTGGTTTTAGTCAAAATAAGGTTTTATAGGTCACTGTGCAATTTATTTTTCGTGTTATTTTTTGTAAAATGCATAAGGCATGCATGTAAATAAGGCTAAAAAATTACTCATTCAGTTCGTTTCTGCCAAAAATAAATAAATAAATAAATAAAAATCTCAAAATTCAGACTTTTTTCTTGCAATTTTAAAAACAGAGATACAAACTTGCAATTTAAAGAAAAACGTCAGCACTGCAAGACAAACTCAAAATTCTGAAAAAAAGTCAAAGATATAAACTCAAAACTGCAAGAAATGTGAGATATACAAAGGGAAAAAACAGTGTTTAAATCACCAGCACTCCAAATGTGCATCTTTTGCTTTTCTTTTGTTACACTTGTGCTAAAAGCTTCTCATCCCACAATGTGGAATTTTCCACAATTGTTGCATGACAATTAAAGAATCATTGCAGATGCAATTTGGTTTGAGTCAAAATAAAGTTGTATAGGCCACTGCGCAATTTATTTTGCATGCATTTGTAAATTGCATAAGGCATAGAAAATATTACTCATTTAGTTATTTTTTTCTTGCAATTCTAAAAATTGAGAGACACAAACTTGCAATTCCAAAAAAAAGTTAGCATTGCAAGACAAACTCAAAATTCTGAAAAAAGTCAAAATTGTGAGATATAAACTCAAAATTGCAAGAATCGTGAGATACACAAATGATAAAACAGTGTTTAAATCACTAACACTCCAAATGTGCATCTTTTGATCATTATTTGCATCTGTCTAACCAGCTGCATTTCCTCTTCCTGTTCTATCCTTCAGATCAGAATTAGACTCTGTTGTCTTTAAGACAGAATCACAACACATATGAGATGAGCAACATGTGCAAGTGCCACAATGTGGGATTTTCCACAGTTGGTGCATGAAAATGAAAGAATCATTGCAGATGCAATTTGGTTTTAGTTAAAATAAGGTTTTAAGGGTCACTGTGCAATTTATTTTGCATGCATTTTGTAAATATGCAATGCATGTGAAAAAGCCCAGAAAATAATATTCATGCAGTTAGTTATTGTCATAGAATTAAAAAAAAAAAAAAAAGTCTCAAAATTCAGACTCTAAAAATTTTGAGATACAAACTTGCGATTCAGAGAAAAGTCAGCATTGCAAGACAAACTTAAAATTCTGAAAAAAAGGTCTGAATTGTGAGATATAAACATTTGTTGCACTTGTGCTAAAAGCTTCTAAAACTTCACAAGAAATGACAAAGCAAGAAGCATGCAATCATTCAATGCATCTAATTAATTAAAGCATTTTGCATGATAATTCGACTCTCAAAATCATATCTAGGAAGCATCTCTCTCTGTCTCTCTCTGCTGTCAGGAAGGTCTGTTTCCACTGCTCTATATTGGGAAAGCAGAATGGATGTTGTCTCTATAAATAAGAGGCTACAGGCCTTTAATCACATCAGAGGCTCTTGATGTGGAGCTCTTGACAGACCGCCTGACTCTCAGCAGCACGTCGACAGAGAGATTCACTCCACAGAAATCCTCAAATCAAACACTCCATTCACTCGGTATTTCATTCATGAGCCTCGTCTTATTTAGGCCCGTCACCATCTTTGCGCTGACGATTAATTGTCAAACAAATAATTGTGATTACGGACATTTTTCTGTTGTGTTTATGTCACTTACAGTGTAAGCATTATAATTTTTTTCTTTATTTTACCTTTTACAATATTACATATATTTTTTCTATTTATTTTACAATATTTTAATATAATATAATATAATGTAATATAATTTTGGCATTTAATGTAAGATTTTTGGCATTTAAGCTTTTTAAATTTCCATTATTTGGATGGCAAAATGTGACTAAAATTTTGTGTTATTTATTCTAATTGAGATACTATTATAGATTTTGCTATGTCTTTCAATTTGATTTTATTTTTATATTTTTCTGCTTTCATGTTAATTTTAGTTAAAGTTTTATTAACTCTCACTTTAAAAGTCCATATAGTTTTTATTAAGTTTTATTCCAGTGATTTTATTTTATTTCAGTGGACATTTTAGTTACATTTCCATTATTTGGATGGTGAAAACTGACTGAAATTTAACGTTATTTTATTATAATCGAGATACCATTACAGTTTTTGTTCATATTTTGATTTTATTTTTATATTTTCTGCTTTTATGTTAATTTCGATTTTACTCTGTCGTGTGTATTTGCCATTTTTATTAGTTTTTGTTGTCAAAATATTGAGAAAATCACCTTTAAAGTTGTCCAAATGAAGTTCTTAGCAATGCATATTATTAATCAAAAGTTTTAACATATTTACAGTAGGAAATTTACAAAATATCTTTACTTAATATCCTAATGATTTTTGGCATAAAAGAAAATCGATCATTTTGACCCATACTATGTATTGCTGGCTATTGCTACAAATATACCCGTGATACTTAAGACTGCTTTTGTGCTCCAGGGTCACAAATAAGAATGATCAGACCATTCATTCATTAATTGTGACATCAGTGCATGTCATTTAGAAGAAAACAGATTAAAATCAAGTTGAAATATGCCACATGACAGATCCAAAATGGTTGCAACAGATGCATTTTGTGACTGTGGAAACGTCAGAATGCTTTGCATTAGAAGTTCAGGTTTTGATATTTCATCTGCATGTCAGATGATCACCTTCGCAAACTCCTGTGACGCAGCGTTCCCATCAAAATCAATAAATTCCCTCGTGCAGCTACCGTACAGTCCGTCAGACGCTCCCACAGCACGCGTGCACAAACACTCCCACGCGTTCGCTGACAAATATGGGCCAAATGTCTCTTTACACGGCCTGGACGCCGGCCAAAGTCGACTCAGCGTTTGGCAGCAGCGTAAGAGAGCAAATAAGTAAAGCGAAGTGTCCGGCTCTGAGCCAGAACACACGCGGCGAGCAGAACGGCAGCGGACGGGAGCAGATGTTTCTCCTGAGGGGCCGTTACAGCTCAAACCAACACAAACACACACACACAAACCTGCAGAAAGGTGCGAAGAGGGCGAGAGGGAAAACCGACTGACTGATCCATCAAAGCCCGCTGAGCTTCCTAAACATGCTGCTCAAACAAATATATGAATGAAGTCTGCTCATTCATCTACTGCCGATTTCAGAATTAAAGCAATTTGGGGTTTCAAACTAGTCAAAACGTCCATTTCAAGTTACAAAGAAAGAAATGTTTCAAAAACTTCAACTCATTTGACCATTTTTACGTCATGGGAAAATCAACCAAAGCGGCAGAAAATTTGTTTAATATACTATTACGTTTAATGATAACATCATGGTATTCAACAGATAAATGAGTCTGATGACATGAAATGCTTCAGAATCACAGCTAATCTGACTCATTGTCAATACACTTCAAAAAATGATCTTTTCCTTAGTTTTTTATTATAAAATCAATTCTTAAAATCAATATGCATTTACTTAAGAATCAAAATGACTTCAGATATTTAGTGTTGTTTCCTGAAAAATGTATAAAAATTGGGTTTATACTCAAGTCAGTAAAAATATCTGTCACTGCGTCCAGAGAAATAAAGAAAATTATTTTTTCTGACCCCATTGATATACATTTTAAATATATAAATATTATAGATAACAGATATTATATATGCAAATTTTTGCTTATTTTAAGCAAAAACTCACTTCATTTTATTACATTTTAAAAAATAACTTTTTTTTAAAGATTTTGCTTAAAGCAAGAAAAAATACTTGCTAATGGAGGAAGAAAAATAATATTTTTCCCCTTTGAATTAGGTTTATTTTTCTGATCCCACTGATTGATATTTTTTGTTGTTTTAAACATAAATGTTTTTTTTTTTTTTTCAGAAAACACCTTGAGGATCAAAATGAATATTTGAGTAAGTGAGTTTTTGCTTGAAATAAAAATAAAAAACTGAAAAATTAACGTCTCGGTTACGTATGGTAACCCTCGTTCCCTGATGGAGGGAACGGAGACGTTGTGTCGAGTAGTGTACGACACTAGGGGTCGCTCTTGAGAGCCCAAACACCTCTGACAGTATAGAAAACAGGCCAATGAAATTGGGTGTGCAGATTTCACAGCTGGCCACGCCCCGGCCATCCGGGTACAAGTAGGGCAGCCTGTGCATCTGCTCCCTCGTTCTGATCTGAGGAGCCGAGCGTCTCAACTCACTCAGAGGCGGTCCAGAGTTGTGGCATGGGAGACACAACGTCTCCGTTCCCTCCATCAGGGAACGAGGGTTACCATACGTAACCGAGACGTTCCCTATCTGTCGTACACTCCGAGTTGTGTCGAGTAGTGTACGACACTAGGGGTCCCCGTCAAATCCCGCCACAAGTCTGGCCGCGTCACGAGTGACCGGGCGCAGATAGTAACAGGCCAGCGTGTTAACATAAGTGCGACTCACCTCTTCGTGACCTTCCAACGTCCAAGAACTGACCTGTTACAGCAGTGTCCTGCAGCCGGGCCTGCCTCAGTGGAGCGGCTGAGGGTCTTGGCGGACGTTGGGGAAGTGACTATTTCCCGAAGGAAAAAAGGCACTACGGAGCTCACAACCTGCCCAGAGGGGGGGTATAAAGTGAATATCATTAGATATGGGACCTGATGTGGGTCTCACGCTAGGGGAGACTACCAAATTCAGATCCTAGAGACAAACCTGTCATTAGGGGAAACACCGCACCATAGAGAGTTATAGGTGGAATTACACATATGGGGCCACATAAGGAGCCACTACATACGGGGCACAAATCCGACCAAGAGTTAGTAAAGTAACCATACCTTGTGTTGGGATTTTGCAGCGAGTTCCTCCGCCGCACTCCGCCACGTCCAGAAGTGCCAAGTGATGGAGAAGGTGTCCAGGGTTCGCGTCAGGAAACCTACTGAACTTAGAAGCGTAATCACCATTTTAGGGGAAGCGCTTAAGCAAGCTCTACACCCGACCAGAGCTTGTGACTGAAACTCTAGCTGACACTGGTTCCATGCGCAAACTGGCAAGTAATAGGTGTAGCCCAACCTGTAGCTCTTGAAGATGTCTGTTAATGAGGCTACAAGGAAAGCCCCCCGGCCTGGTAGGCCGTACAGATCGCATCCACCTTTTTTTTTTTGTGGGAGATCCTGGTTTGGAGACAGCCTTCCCCTTCGCTGTGCTCCATAACAGACAAGAGCTGACCAGGACGTCTGAAGTGCTGAGAACGTTCCAGGTAATGCGTGGGACACGGACCGGGCATGATAGGATCAGGTTGGGGTATTCCCTTGGTAAGGAATAGCTTGCAGGGTTACCACCTGCTCAGAGGGAGTGGTGGTTACCACGGGCATGTATCCAGGCCGGGTTCCCAGGACAACGTGAGAGTTCACCGGCCCGCATTCCAGGCACGAACGTTGATGGAGAGGGCTTGAAGGTTTTCCCGCTCTTAACAGGGGTGAGCACTACCGGGGGGGGGCCGTCTCACAGAGAGGGCACCGAATCACCCAGCTGAGGGCTCAACGGGTCTTACTGTAGGCCCGAGGACCACAGATAGACCAAGAGGGGATGTGGTGTTACCAAGCGTGCCCCACCGATCTGCCTTCTACCAAGTCATGGTGGCTGTACACGGACCCTGATATAGAAGCAGAAAGGTGCCTATTCAGGCCTCCTTGGAGGAGGGATAGCACAGATTTGATGCCGCAACTCCGTGGGTTCTACCCTTAGGAAGAACCTCTGCGCCAACCCCAGGGCATGCCACCGTCTGGCTCAATCCTGTATAGGGTGCTTCCCACTGTGGGTGGAAGGTTTCTGGAGGCTTCCTGGTCGCATTTAGGGACCAAAGAAGAAGCTCCAGAAATCTGGGCGCAGGTGCCAAATTGTGCCCCTCCCCTGAGGAAGGAGGTTCCTTCTCAGGGGGGTGTGTCAGGAAGGCAACGATGGTAGGAGCACGAGCTCCGAGAACCAAGTTCCGTTGGGCCACACCGAGCTACCAAGAGAATCTATTTCGAAACCTTCCTGACATTGCACCGTGTCTGTGCAACAAGGCTTACTGGGGAGTAAGCCGTACGGTCTGCTGAGTATTAGCGGACCTGAACCGAGGGAGTCCTTGGTCAGGCCGTATACCCTACTGCAATGAGTGGATTCCGGTGAGACACAGAACCCCTGTGCCTGGCCGAATCGACTCTAAAACAGCCGGTCCGTCTGAGGGTGGAGCTCCCCACTCACCTTGGGGCGAACCTGTCACCCGGACAGTGAGTGGCGCACCACAGCCTGAGGCTCCAGGGTAAGAGATGGCGGGTGAGTTGTGATATGTGAAAGTAGCGTACACCTTCCTAGTGTATGCCACAGTCACTGTGTTGTCAGCGCCGACCAACACACGTTTGTCATGACCGAGGCCGAATCCCTTCAGGGCCCAAGTATTGTCAACAACTCCAGGCGATAAAATGCCCAAGCAGCCGAGGGCCCAACCGAACCCTGAGGCTGCAAACCCGTTGCACACGGCACCCCAGCTTGACTTGGAAGCGACTGTTGCGACACAGCGCGTCTAGACACCTGTCCCAGGGGCAACCTGCCCGCAGGACGAGCTTGTCCCCAAGGGCTGAAGGTTTGCAACACAAAGTGTGACGTACACACGATGGGAGCTTAGTGCCGCGTCCATCTCGGGACTCGGTATGAAGTCAGTGCTACCGCGGTTTCATATGGATCAGGTCAGCGGCGTAACTGCGGCTGAAGCTGCCATATGTCCCAGGAGCCCTGGTACATGAGGGAGACCGCTGTGGTGAACCCAGAGTGCACCCACGCACAACAGCACTGACTGTACACAGTCCTAGGCAAATGCGTAGAACAGTGACCGAGTCTATATGGAGAAAAAGGCAACCCGCGTCCTTCAGGTCTCTGGCCACAAACCAACCTTGAACTCTGACACACGTGAGAATGTGCTTGAGGGTTAACATCCTGAACGGGAGCTTGAGCAGGGCCCGCTTCAAGACCCTCAGATCCAAGATTGGTCTGAGACCGCCACCTTTCTTGGGTACAATGAAGTAGGGGCTGTAGAACCCCTTCTTCATCTCGGCTGAGGGGACAGCCTCTATCGCACCCTTCGCCAGAAGGACTGCGATTTTTTTTGCTCGAAGAACCGTGGTGTTGGGGCCCTGAACCGACATAGTGAGAACACCACGGAACTTGGGTGGACGCCATCCCAGAAGACCTGAAGTCCCAATCCAGCCAGGTGGTTGAGAACCACATCCCTGAGAGTGCAAACCGCACCTCGTGAGTGTGCTAAGACAGCCAGTCACAGAGATAACTGAGAATGCACATGCCCTCTACCCCGGAGGGGGGGGGGGCGAGGGCAGCCCCCTGACCTTCGTAAAGGTGCGGGACGATAGGGATAGGCTGCAGGGGGAACCTTGTACTGATGAGCCCGCCCTTGAAGACAGAGTCTTGGAGGGAAAGGCATAACAGTATGCGTCCTTCAGGTCCAACGCCACCGACCAATCTTAAACCCTGACCACACAAGAGCTATGCCAGCCCTATATCCAGGGCTAACATTTGAATGATGATTCAAAAACTCTTGTTTCAGATTGGCATGCGTTGACCACCCATCCTGGTATAACGAAGTAGGGGCTAGAACCCCTACCCTCATTTTGGCTGCCGGGGTAGGCTCTATCGCACCCTTCCCAGGGGGGCTGCGATTCCTGCTTAAGAACCACAACATTCTCGCCCTTCTCTGAGACGATATTGAGAGAATGCCATAGACTTCAGCGGGTGCCTTGCAACCTGAGTTGCTTAGCCAAGTCAGTTAGTTCTTGAGAAGCTAAGGGAGGGATCGCACCCACGTAGGGACTCAGCTAGCAGTCTCAGTGAACTATACCCGATGTACCAGGAATGGGGATGGCGCTGAATAAGGCAAGGAGCATCGTGCTTGGAGAAGAAGCCCCAAGGACACGGTGTGTCTTTGCCAACACGCAGAAACCAGGTAAGTGCCCAACCACCCTGGTCTGCAGACTCAGCACCTAGCCGTCAATGGAGGGCTATTGCTGCAAAATCACCGGGATAACCGGGCCTATATACTGACCCGGCCGTGACTGACTGTGGAGACAGACAGTCAGAACCGTTGTGCCGAATCCACCTCTCATCCCCGGGTCGAGAGTGGATCTGGGTGGGTCAGTTAGGCCGCCTGCTCTGCATTGCTTGTCTGAGGACAAGCTAGAAGCCTAACGAGGGTGCTAGCTAGCCTACTGACAAGCTGGCGTTGCCACCTTCCCACAAGAACTTTGACCGTTGGGCGGGTCTGGCCGGAGGCCCGGCTGTCGCGGGGCCTCAGGAGTTCTATAGGGGGCCGGCCGTGGCGACGACAGACAGGAGTAGTCGGGGGACAGGGCCGAAGCCTGACCCACAGCTGCTCCTTAACCACCGTGAAGGACTTGCGCACAAATGCTATCACGGTGTTGCCAGAAGGACCGACCTGGGAAATGGGGGGGGAGCGAACTTCCAATTTCCCGCATTTCCGACAGGTGAAGCCACAGGTGGCGTTCCTGGACCAACAAAGTGGACATCGCCCTCCCCAGAGCGTGCGCCACGACCTCATAGCTTACCGAGCGTAATCGGTATCGTACGCAGTTCCCGCAGCTCTAGGTTGGCACCACCCTCGTATCGAATCGCAGCAGGTGGACGCAGCTTGGCCAGAAGCCCTGCAAGCCTTGCCCGGAAGAACTTACAGACTCTGGACGGGGGTCATGGGAGGAACCCAACAAGCGGCGGCGTATTGAGGGCAGTGCCCCTCAATCGCTCCCTCCGCCCTGTGAACCTCTGAAACCCCCTCGCTGGACCCCCATCGAGGATGGTGTAGGAGGAGAAGTTGGACTATCCCGTCCCACCCGTTTTCTCTTTTTTAAACGGACTTTCTGCGATACCATCAACCTCTCGTGCACCTTCGGAAAACAGGCACTGGAAACGAGCATACCGGTCGTTACCCAGATGTCTATTAACCAGCCCTTCCATGACCACCATATTAGCGTCTGCCTCCAACTGAGAATCAACGCCCCACAGAGGTTTGCTCAGCTGAAGCTTCAGCTTTAAACAGTACACGCCCTCCTAGCGATGCTGCCGCTAACCTTTTCCGCTCATTTAGAAGCTCCGAATAAGAAAGTCAGCTGTACTGAGACAGACTAACAAACTCGTCCGAAAGCTCGACCGCGGGACGCGAGGAGCGAGAGGTTCGCGGGGTTTTCACCCGGCGAAACCATCCGTGCTTCCTAATACTCGCCACTGCCGCCCCTAGCAACGGCCTCGTACCCGGAGATAGAAGGACCGTAGCGGAAAGCAGTCAGGGTGAGCCGCGGCTTCGTGAAAAGCACACGGCTCGCGAGCAAGCGCGTCCATGATCATGTTCTCGCCAGCAAAACATGAATCAACAACAAAGGCTGTGAGCATAACTCCAGACTGAACACAACCGTCGTGTTTGATCGTACGGGAAGGTAAGCCGCAACCAGGATGGCACGGAGGGAAAGATATGTTAACCAACACACAATCCCACCGCGCTAGCTCTTTCAGAGAAATACCTTCTTAGAAGGAAGATTCCTCCTCAAGATCGCCGTCGACGCACGCAGGGGAACTCTCACAACACTTATCTGTGTATGAGAGGGAGAGACCACTGCCTGTGCTGCTGATCCAACGACGAAAGAGGTGAATGTTGCCGCTTCTCACGCAGAGACGCTGCATTCGGCTCCGAAGAACAGAACGAGTGAGCAGATGCACAGGCTGCCCTACTTGTACCCGGATGGCCTGGGCGTGGCCAGCTGTGAAATCTGCACACCCAATTTCATTGGCCTGTTTTCTATACTGTCAGAGGTGTTTGGGCTCTCAAGAGCGACCCCT